>OU342741.1:479807786-480389269 GCA_910589775.1 Avena eriantha | reverse complement strand
CACCTTGCAGATGGGCACTTGATCGAAGTGATTAGGATCTCGTACGGGCAAGCCAACTTCTCCAAGAGCAGGTGCCGTTCACTGACTCGGCACGCCGCCTGCTAATTTTCCAGGGGGACGGCTCTGTTTTCGTCCTGACCATCACCGCCGGTGTTCCAAACCAGAGCGGGCCCACCGTCGTGGGTGCCGTATGCGTCAGGTCGGTCTCGTGCGCCTGGCCCGTATACACGGTGCGCATGTGGGCGAACGCCCAGCCGCCAACATCGGATAGCATTCTTGTGCTAGCCGAGGCGCCGAGCTGCCCGACGCCGTGGGAGGTGGAGTATGTGGACCTAAGGTCGATCCTATGCGTGCCATCTCAGTACCTTGTCGGTGCTGGACCGAACAGGCAGATGCATTTCTACATTTGTATTGAGAAGACCGACAGACAAATGTAGTACTTGTGCTGTCATTATTGTTAGACTTAAGCGATGCTTCTCACGTGCTTAGAGCATACGTGTTGTGCGAATGTACCCCAGTTGTAGTTTTCAGTACTCCTTAATACTTCGACGAGTTATTATATTGGTCCAATCAGCTTGCTGTTGTCACGTTGCAAAGTGCGCTTGCTCTGGACAGACCGGCAATACCGTGTGCTCCCGCTCCCGCATGTCAGTGTCACGTGTTCCGAGGGCCCACCAGCCAGTGTCCTTCCCCTTGAAGCCACTGTCCCAACTTCTCTTCCATCCTACCACTCCCGTCTGATGGTTGTAATCTGATGATTTTCGTTGGATTGTTTACAAGTAATCTACGTTGATAATGCAACATGCAAATGGCACAGACACAATTTCTAAAGTGGAAGCACTCACCGGCTGCTATTGCACACATTTCTTAATATAGCTCGACAAACACATTACAAGAATTGTTCTCGCATTAAACACAACCGAAATAGCAACCATCCTAAACAACATCTAAACCCACATCACACAACTATCGTCGAGTCCACCTCGATTGGTGACACCGCCGTGCCCTTCTCGGCGACATCCACTCCCGCCCGTGGCTTGCCCTTCACCAAGGAGGCAACAATGGCGTTCTGCACAGCTTCGTCCCCGTCGCCCTCCACATCGGAATCGACAATGACGAAGGTGACGGGGTTGGCGTGGACCGAGCGCCGTCGCACCTGATGGCTCCTGCTCGAGCTCGACGCTGCATCAGTCCTTCTACAGGTAGGAGGGGCCGAGCTCGCATACGTAGTGTTGTCGCTCCTCTCAAGAAACCATGGCCATTTGATACTGCGACGGTAGGATCTTGGGGTGGATCCGCCGCGGCGAGCCCTACCGGAAGCGGTGGAGAGGATGGATCTGCCGGCGCGAGACATGGCAAGTTCCTAGGAGGGAGTAAGATTGTGGGCCAGGCGTGTCTGGTTCCTGAGCAAGACCTTCCAGTTATATGTACGCATGAAAGGTACCAAAAAATTTCGTCCAATGCGCGCGACAGGGCTTTTGAACCACGAAGGCGCGAGTTTCTTTTGACAAGTCCACACGCTAGGTCCCCCACCTGTCAGCTGAATGTGGACGGTAGGATTCTGCCCAAGTTATTAAGTAGGGATAAATCACGCTTCACCACTACCCTGACATCCAAAGGCTCCTCTTTCTTCTGCCCTCGCTCCCGTCGCTCATGGCTCGCAGCTCGTGTAGTTCGTCTCGGGCAGAATCAGGGTCGGCTCAACGCCGTCAGGAGGGTGCCCCCATCAGGTACCGGAGGGCGTCCTACGATTACTACCCCGATATGATGTGTTTGTGTGGTGAGAAGATGCCGGGAAGGATTTCATGGACCGATAAAAATACTGCAGGAAAATTCAGCAACTACAGCATCAGAGCGGTAAGTTCATACTGTAGGTACAATGGTAACCCGCATCCGAAAGCGTAATGTAATTCCTTTTTGTTTCCTTCGATCTACTACGCAAGAAGGGAGGGGGACTGGCTGTGACAAGTTTGTGTGGATGGAAAAGCCACTGACAGGTTTTCACAAAGAGCTTGTTCAGGATCTGCGTGATGCTGTGTGGGACAAGAAAGAGGAGATTCGTGCGATGGAGCGAGAGATCCGGGAGCTTTGCTAGGTGCAGGGGAGGCACGGGCAGGGAGGTGGTGAGACAGACGGGCTCAAGATTAGGCCATATAGTGGACACAATTTCCTCATTATCTGGGCATTATCTATTGCATTTGCATTTTATGTTGCCATGTCGTTGTCCAGCAGCTGAAATAAGTTGCTGCTTCGTGGAGTGTAGCGGCCAGCTTAAGAAATTTTTTTCCAGCCCAGAAACTTATCATAAGTGTAATGCCAACAACAGGGATTTATTAAGCGCCTATAAATAAATCACGTCTATGCCACTAACACGCATCGATTTTGGAGAGGATTTAACCGCTCAGCTATCGTGATTGTTCAGATAGTAGTGGCACAGTCACAGTTTTGGATTCAACTAGTGGCCTCGGCCGTATCCAATCCTAAAGTTGCGATACATTTTACTGCTAGTACGAGAGGCAGATTGTTTTGCCTGACAAGTTCCACGCACACAGCTCCAGAGTTTAACCGGACTACATATATAGGTTCAAGTTCAATACATCATTAGGCTGCTACACTGCTAGCCCTCTTTCTCTGCTTGGGTGCCAACTTTCTTCCTCTTTCCTTCACGTCCACTGGCTTCTTCATCTCCTGCCTTCTTCCTCTTCCTGGGTGCCAATTTTCTTACCTTCACATACCCTGCATCTCTGGGCCGAGGGAAGTCAGGCCAATCAGCACCAAAATCTTGTCCGGCATCATCACTCCACTCGTTTTGGTTTTCTTCCCACAGCAAAATAACTGAGTCGGCTGTCTTGTTTCTTACCTTGCGCTTCCTGTAAAAAAAACAGTACATGTATTACTACCTTTTATCTACAGATTATAAACAATTTTTGTGTGTGAATGTACCATCTCATACCTAGGTTTGGGAGCATTAAGGGGACATCCAGCTGCTCTATGGCCTATAAGATGGCAGGTCTTGCATTTGTTTTTGCCCTTCTTTGTAGCACAAAAAGCCGAACCCTTCTTCTCGAGAAAATTCTTAACTATTCACACGGGGTCTTCCTCTGCCCCTTTTTGTAACTGGCTGGCAAAGCTCGAGAGACAGTTGGACTTGAGGCCACTGAGATGGGTCTGTACATGGCTCGACGGATCCAGCGTACGCAACTCTGAACTTTTCCATAGAGTAGTAGTCTGACAAATACTGATCCAAATGTGGTAGAGTTATTTTCTTCACCAAGAAGGCCAAGGCGTGGTCGCAAGGTTTCTCGGTATGCTGCCACTCTAAGAGGGTGCATTCTCGCAGCTAGATGTTCACAACATCCCTTTTGCCACTCTTGGACATATCGACCACCTCACAGCTTCTGTTGGTTGACCGGAGAACATTAAGATGAGCAAGTCATCGGCTTCTCTTGTGCAGTTGCTGTACAACTGGCGGTAGCATATGTCCTCTAAGTCTCCTACCGATCTCTCTCCTTATATTTAATAGCTTCATGATCATACCACGTATGCTGTCCATCAAGATATGAACATGACGCACTTTTATGTCCTTCACCCAGTTATTCAGGCATTCTGCAAGGTTTTTGTTTATGTAATCAACTTTGATGTCAGGGTTGAATTGACTCCTCTTCTAGAGCTGCGAATGATGGATGGCTAAGTACTCTAGAAGTTCAGGGGATTCGGCAAAAATCTTTCTCATGAAATAATCGCTGCTACTAGGTTTGTAAACTCTAGCAGCAGGAAACATGTAACGAAATACGCTGCCTGTGTAGTGTGAGTACAAGTTGAGCATCATATGGGCATGGCATTCTCTACCTTCAGCTCACAGGAACACCTCCTTCACTACATTCGTCAGCCCTTTGCATGCATCCGTGGATATAGCCAATGGATCCATGTGGCCTATTGATCTTCTGAGCTGCCTCATAAACCAGACCCAGTTTTCCTCCGTTTCTATTTCAAACAGCCTGAATGCCACTAGGAACATCCAGTTGTGACCATCAAGTCTTGTGGTAGATGGCAGACAGCCTTTCCATTTGCCAGTTAGGATAGTGCTGTCTACACTCAGATACGGACTACAACCGCCCTTGAATCCATCGATGCAAGGTTTAAGTGCCATGAAAAATCTTTTGAAATATATTTTACCACCTTCTGATTCTGTGTCAATCTCCACAACACTCCCCGGACACCTAGCTTGTACCTCCGCCTTGAAGTTGTATAGCATCCTGAAGCTATTGGTCCAATCCCCGTGCAAGACCCCTAGAGCTTTCTCTTTACCTTTCCAAACCGTGTAATACGGAAGGACAATGTTTTATTTAGAACCGAGGCTATTCTGAATATTCTTCGCGGTCTCCTTAGGGTTATCTTTTAGTATGGACATAGATTGCATAGCCACCCACTCCGTATCAGCCATTGAGGATTTCAGTTTGCTTCCTGTCGGACACATGTGTGCAAGGCCCATTTTGTTCACCTGCAACACATATTCATTTAAAAGATAAGCGGAGTCGACTAGTTGCTAGAAAGATATCGCACATCAATTGTAGTTATAGAGTGAAAAGAGAGAGAGAGAGAGTTCTAATGGTTTGCTGCATTCATTGCCCCAATACCCTAATTGCAGTCGACGTAGGTAAGGATCTTGCTGTGATCCTCCATGGACAATGTACAGCCCGTCCATTCATCCACATTAACTTGCAAACGGCCTCATACCTCTCGGCAGAGTTCTTCAGTCCATAAACATCGAACTCCCCCTTGATACAAAAATGCTGGAACGACATCCTGAACTCATGCATGCTCCTGAACTCTGTGCTGACCGAAATTATAGGATACTCGTGGTCATGTTTCATTTCTTCTAATTCAACACCCAAATCATCGACTGGAATACCAGCCTCATCATTAAGTTCCTCGTCTATTTCATCATCACCAGATTCTTGATCCTCTATAGTGCCTGCTTCTTCATCTGATTCAGAATCTTCGCCATCGTCTCTAATGCCTAGTACTGCACATATCATATTGACTCCCATGGGTGGGGCTGCACCATCGTCTCCACCCGGATGGACAGGAACATTGCCCCAGTCCACCTCACCGGCAACTCTGTTTTCTCCGAGACACTCGGTTGGTTCTGCTGCAACCACATGGGGTGGTCTTACGTTTGCACGCATCCCATGTACTTTAGTGGACAAACAGCAGTCCGAATCAATTTCATCTTAAGTGTACAGAACCCTCTTGCTCTTCCTCTGTACATCCTCCTTCCTGATGTAATCTATCCTGATGGTATCAGTAGGGCTTGACATCCACGTTCCATTCCCCATCGAACTAGGCCTTTTGCTGCCGCTCTTGGGTGTGATCTCCTTACTGCCTCCCCTCACGGGTGTTGGCTCCAGGGTGCTGGCATTATTGCCTGGCCTCTGCGGTGTCTTCTTCTTCGAATTAGCCCTTTTGCTGCTACTATTGGGCGTGTTCTCCTTTGTGCTGGCATTATTGCCTGACCCTAGTGGCGTGTTCCACTCCAAATTAGCCCTTTTGCTGCTACTATTGGGCGTCTTCTCCTTCGTGCTGGAATTATTGCCTGACCTCAGCGGCGTGTTCTGCTCCAAATTAGCCCTTTTGCTGCTACTATTGGGCGTGTTCTCGTTCGTGCTTGCATAATTCCCTGACAGCAGCGTGTTCCACTCCAAATTAGTGTTTTTCTGCTCCCACTAGGTGTGGTAGCATCCGTGCTGGCCATCTTCGCCTCTTCGCTACCACTCCTGGGAGTGTTCACAAACCGTGCTAGCCCTCTTAGCATTTTTGCTGCTACCGTTCGGTGTGGCATTTGACTGGATCCCAGGGGTGTACTCTGTGGCATGGTGCCTTTTGTCGTGCGGCTCTTGGGCGTCCTCTTCTCTGGCGTGGTCTCCTTGGTGACGTTCTTCTTCAGGGTGCCCTTTCTGGGGATGCTCTTCCTGCTCCTCTTTATACGCTCCTCTATAAGACTCTCCTCTGTTCAAAGCCACCCTCAGTCGCACCAGCCCCAGTGATGCCATGGATCAGGTCATGCATGCCTTCTAAAATCCATCTCTATTGTCAAGTTCCAATTCCTCTCCAACCGTGAGCACTACCAAGTGGAAGTAAACTTCACCTCTATAATGTTTCCTTGTAAACGGTACGACTAAATCCCTGGTATCTTTCACTTCGATAGACTTTTTGCTCCTGTAACCATAATATAACAAACGTGCTTCCTGGGACGACCCCCACAGCACCTTCACACGTAACGATGCCATCAGGTCAGATAACTCTACCACTTCAGGGTCGTATCTGCCAAGGATTACATCAAACTCGTCATAGAATTTTTCTGTGCCATCATCTAATTTTGCAGTATAATCCGCGACACTGATACGAACAATTACTTTGCCACCATCAGGTTCTTCAGGATAGAAACCTCCGAGAGGTTCGAGAGATGGAGCGGCACCATCAGACCCAGCCCCAATGCCACCACCGCCATCACCAGCGTCATCGTTAGCTAGATCAACCTCGGTGGAAGTACCATGACCAGGAGCAAGGCGAGGGCCGTTAGCAGCGGGAGCTACATTACATGGTGGACAGGCAGGGCCCCTTCTAACGGCAACCACAATAGGATCAGCTGTTGCCATGCCACCTCAACGATCAGGAGCAGTTCCCACAACAGAAGTGTTTCGAGTGCTAGCAGAGTCCAGACCATGAGCTGGCTTCAGACCAGCAGCTCGCTGAACCCGAGCACGTGTTCGAGGAGGAGAGAATGGTTCAGTCTTTGCAACAACAGTAGGGCAGCCTCCGGAAGCCTTAGTTTGCTCAACAGCGGCAGGGATTGGGTCAATAGCGTCCAGATCAACAACAACACGAGAACGACCAGTACCAGCAGATTCCAGAGCACGGGTTCGCACAACTTGAGGACGGTTTCGAGGAGGAGCGGCACACAAGGCAGCAATCTTGGCAACAACAGCGGGGCAGCCTCCGGACGCCTTAGTTTGCTCAACAGCGGCATGGATTGGGTGAGCAGCAGCCGCAACAACACAGGCACGGGGACGGGGACGACCAGTACCAGCAGAGTCCAGAGCAGAGTTTTCCACAACAGCAATACAGGGACTCCTACGAGGAGGCTGCCTGACAGAAGCATGTCGCAGATGAGGAACCACATTTTGCTCAACAACAGCAGGGGTTCGAGTTAGACCTCCCTGTCCAATAATAGCTAGGCGACTCCCAGTAGCAGGAGCTTCCTCATCCACTATGTTACACACCAGCGTAACCACGCGAAGCCTAACATGCTGTTTCATCAACCCAATTAGCTGACTGTCACACGCTACAGGAACCTTGAAGCCTCGGTCATCAAAGAGGCTAAACCCAAGTTCATGCACATCAGCAACCAAACCAAGGATAGTGCATAACTGCACAGGCGCCACTTCCATCTTCACATTCTGAGCCTCTTTCCACGTGCTCTTCCCATGTGCTAATTTAATGAGGTGTCCGCAGATGCTCACCAAAACCGTGTAGCTGGGTTCAATGGAGATCCTAGTTGACAGAAAATTGGAGACAAAAGATAAGAATTGTTTGTCAGCGTCGTGCTAGCAAACAATTCTATGTTCGATATATCTCTGTAATGCCAATAGCCAGCTAGCAGTTATAGGTAGTGCGAATAGCAAAGAGAAGAGTAGCTCACCCAAAATTAGCCAGAAGTACTTCTTCCTCGGCAAATGGATCTACCATCCTCTGCGCTGCTCAGCTCGTCGGCGGTAGAGGCAGGCTAGATTGTCGCAACGGCTGGCACGACATTCGGCATTAGAGCTCGGTAGCAGCGAGTAGGCGCATCAACTTGACGCCGGAAGTCAAATGCCCGACGAGATCTTTCTGGTTGGAGAGCGGATTTCGACGCCGCCGGTGCTAGGGTTCATGCGAAAGGAGGGAGGGGTGGATTTGTGAATTTGGTCAACACACGATGCTCCTTTAGTATCTCGTTTCGCCTACGTGGTTGCCGCGTTGGCGCTCGCGTCACGGAAATATTACTGACATGAGGGTCCCGACCGTCTACTTCACGGGGCAGTTTCACGGCATGTTTGGATTTGGTAGGGGTGAGACGAGTTTGCATCGAAATGGCCCCTCTCGGTAGTTGGCGGCCCAACTTTTCGAAACGCGGTGATTTCAGCAACTTAGGTACCACCATGCGCTGGCCTGCAAACTTTGGTACCGCAGACGAACAAGCCCGTTCATTTCACAATCCACCTATGGATCCACCAGTATCATTGCATGTGTGCTCTTTTTACTAACAACAGCCAGAGTCATTGCATGTGTGTTCTCTTCAGAGACCACACAAGGATCCACCAGTGTCATTGCATTTTTGTTCTTTTTACTAACAACAACTGGAGTTATTGAAATGTGTATTCTTCTCATTAACCACAGCTAGAGTCATTGCATGTGTGTTCTCTATAGAGGCCACACATGGATCCACCAGTGTCATTGCATGTGTGTTCTTTTTACTAACAAAAACCAGACTCATTGCATGTGTGTTCTCTTCAAAGACCACACATGGATCCACCAATGTCTTCGCATGTGTGCTCTTTTTACTAACAACAACTAGAGTCATTGCATGTCTGTTCTTTTTACTAGCAACAACCAGAGTCATTGCATGTGTGTTCTCTTCAGAGACCACACATGGATCCACTAGTGTCATTGCATGTGTGTTCTTTTTACTAACAACAACTAGAGTCATTGCATGTGTGTTCTTTTCACATACCACATATGGATCCACCAGTGTGATTGAAATGTGCGTTCTCTTCAAAGACCACACATGGATCCACCAAAGTCATTGCATGTGTGCTCTTTTTACTAACTACAACCAAAGTCAATGAAATGTGTGTTCTTCTCATCAACAACAGCTAATTCATTGAATGTGTGTTCTCTTCAGAGACCACACGTGGATCCACCAGTGTCATTGCATGTGTGTTCT
Source organism: Avena eriantha (assembly GCA_910589775.1). NCBI lineage: Eukaryota > Viridiplantae > Streptophyta > Magnoliopsida > Poales > Poaceae > Avena > Avena eriantha. The sequence continues at coordinate 480,380,283 of OU342741.1, read as the reverse complement.
TTTTACTAACAACAACTGGAGTCATTGCATGTGTGCTCTTTTCACATACCACATTTGGATCCACCAGTGTCATTGAAATGTGTGTTCTCTTCAGAGACCACACATGGATCCACCAGTGTCATTGCATGTGTGTTCTTTTTACTAACAACAACCAGAATCATTGCATGTGTGTTCCCTTCAGAGACCACACATGGATCCACCAGTGTCATTGCATGTGTGTTCTTTTTAATAACAACAACCAGAGTCATTGCATATGTGTTCTTTTCACATACCACATTTGGATCCACCAGTGTCATTGAAATGTGTGTTCTTTTCTCCACCCACCTATGGATCCACCAGTGTCATTGCATGTGTGTTCTTTTTACTAACAACAACCAGAGTCATTGCATGTGTGTTCTGTTTAGAAACCACACATGGATGCACCAGTGTCATTGCATGTGTGTTCTTTTTACTAATAACAACTGGAGTCATTGCATGTGTGTTCTTTTCACATACCACATATGGATCCACCAGTGTCATTGAAATGTTTGTTGTCTTCAGAGATCACACATGGTGTAACACCCCAATTTCAGCAACCTTGATTAGTTGTCCATAATGCAAAAATCAGGGGGAACAAAAACTTGTTCTTGTGCTTTAGTGCAGTGCTTGCTAGTTGTTTGTTGCACTTATGCTTATGATGTGTATCTTAGATACTCGTTACCTCAACCTCAGTTGACAAAAGCTATTTACCAAAATTATCTTGGCTTACTTACATATTCTCAAACGTTCTCGCATTTCAAAAAAGGAGCCAAGATATCTATGAAACCAAAACTATTTTGGTAGCCTCTATTGACAAAACTATGGAGAGTTATATATACTACAATCTCCTTATGTTTTCAAGATAGAACACTCAACTAATCTTACCTCTAGTTCTCCCAAAACTCTTGTTCAAAGCATTTGAATTCTACTCTTGGTAGAGATACCAATAACCCTCATCTTATTCAAAACTCAACCTCTTCAAAATTGCCCGACCTTACCTCCAAGCTCAGCTTGAGGGTGACCCCTAGTAATAGTTGATTTGTGTATAAGATGAGTTACCTTGATCTACTGTCTGATGAGTTGCTTTGATCTGTTGTTTAACTTGTTTGCTTAAGAAGTAGTATGAGCCACTCTTGGAGCTCATCACTAGGATCAAGATGTTTCCCCAATCATCAATCCCTAAGCAAGAAAGCAAACCTTGTTATGATCCCTAGCCACTAGGTGATCATAGAAAACCCTTAACCAGATCCATTCTGAGGATCTCCATTCTAGTTGTTTCCAACACCATGAAGACCAATATCAAGCAAGGATCTCTTCTACTCACTCTACACTTCTATATCACCCACTTGTGAAAGCTCTTATACCTTGCAACTCCTCCAAGAACTTTCCCTCTCATACTCTAGTCAAATTCCTCAAAACTGCCAATTTTGACTAAGTCTGGAAACAGTTTCAGCATCACCTTTTTGAATGCCTCCTTTTCTCAAACCATGTGCATTTTTGGAAATGCACTTGAACCATCTTGTTAACCATCCTAAGGACTACCAAGGCCCACATTATCCCCTGGTTAGAGCCTCCTCCAACCCACATGTCCATGATGGTTTTGCAGAGAAGAAAATATCATTTCCTGCAAAACTAGTCATCATACCTACTTTGGTAGAAGCTCACACCCTCACACAACCTCATTTAGACCAACTATCTACATGGTTGTGTTCTACTCATTGATGTCCACCAGAACCTACTTCACTTGCTCCAAGTGAATCTTTGTGCTGCTTAAACCCACATGGTTTATAAGGCTTCATGACACTTTCTGCATGGCAGCTTTAATTTCAACAAAGTTTGCCATCTATTCTAGATCACCTCAAATACATTTATTTCAAACTTCTCCTGCCATGATCATATACATGACTTGTCCTACTAAACCATCTATCCCTTGCACCAAGGTGAGCTCTGAGCTCCAAGATGCAAGCATGATTTGGTGGAATAAAAATAACACCCCCTTAGATCATCAACTCCTTGTTCTCCATCCTTTTCCAGTTGGAATTTTATTCTACAAGGTTGCAACTGCTTGCTACACCTTGTATACACCTTCTACACTGATCCTCAAGATTTATCAATAATAATACATAATTATTATGGCTCAAAACTATTTAATTTCTTAAATAGTCAAAATTTCCAAAACTCCATCCATCAAGGAAAGTTTGGTTTTTACCAAACCACTTCCCCAACTTTTGGCTCTTGTGAGTTCCATTTATCCTACCTCAACTTACCATCTCAAAAATAAATATTTTTGAGAAGCTTTATTATTCCTTGATCTCCATTTTCTTAAATGGCTGAATTGGAATAATCATTGTTTTAAATACTTTCAATCCCCAATAAATCTTGGGAAAATTCCCCTAAGTGTGTATTCACATTTGGGACCCTCTCACACCAAACATCACCCAATCCCAATGCAAGTTTATAAAATGATCTTCCAGAAGACATTTCTGTCCTTTTTGAATAAGTGGATTTAAGTGGACTTAAACTCCACATAAAAATCCCAAATAAATCCTAGAAGTCTACCTTTACCTCATCTATCTACTAGTACCATTCACTCCTCTGGTCCAATACAAGATTGTGGACTTCCTTCACAACCATCTATTAGATCAAATGGTCAAATAAGCCAATCACCACCCTAAGCACTTCCATCTTTCCATCAATTCTTGATCAGTGCTTATCCTCAGTACTAGGACACATCCCTAGTCCACCACCAGTGTAGCTCTACCCCAGCAAGTTACCCAATTACCCTTGTATTAATAAAAAGAAGGAGATTTAACCCCAATTCTTACAAGGATCTTATCTACTAACCCCCACCGCCTCCCTCTCTGATCTAGCTCAACTAAATTACCATCCTACCCCTCTCCACCTCCCCCTGGACCAATCACTGGCTAGCTTTGCTCTCCCCCTTGTCCTAAAGGGTAATTCACCCCATCTAGTCCTCCCCCATGGTATAAAGGCCAGCAGCCGTCCCCCAGCCAGACCCTGCCCTCATTTGCTTCCCCTCACTCCCACCTGCCTCCCCCGAGCACCACACCCCCTCCCCTGCGCTGTGCTGTCCGAAGGAAGAAGGAGAGGAGCTCTCGGCCTCCTCTCAAAAATCGAGCAAGGCTCTTTCCCATCCCCTCCATTTCTTCTACATGTCCGCCCATGAGATCCCCTTGCTCTCCTGCATCTAATGGTGCTCTTCTTTTTGCCTAGGACCAACTCCTCCGTCGTCGGCGTTGAACTCCGGCGAAGTTGCGCTTGGCTGCCGTCGCGCGAGCTGCCTCCCGTGGGCCTCCGCCTTCGTGCCGCCCACCGATCTACTCGTCGTCATCGACCGCGTCGCCCTGCACCGTCCCCAACCCTCCTCGAGCCCTCAGGTGAGCTCCCCGCTCCGCGCCACCCTCTGCTAGGGTTAGCCTCGTCGCCGGTGAGCCTCGGGGGGACGACAACGTTGCGCCGTCGATCGTCACTTAAGCGGACGACCGAGATCCGCCGATACCCCTTCGGCCTCCCCCTCTCGCTGACTGTCGGGCCCCGCCTGGCAGGTTCGAGCGCCAGCTCCCGCGCATCGCGCTGCCCCTCCGTGGGCCGAATCTTCCCCTGCAGCCCATTCCCCAGTCAGATCCAGCCCAGCCACCCAGTTCCTTTTTCTTTATTTCTAGAACCAGAGATTATACCAGCAGGTTTAAATCTAATTAAATTGGTAAATCATTTCCAAATGCCTAGATCTAATTTTATGTTTGTTCTCTGATGTTTTCTCAAACATGCAGAGGCAACCCCATGTCCAAAATAATTTCCTTTAATTCCTGGTATTTAAATTGCTGCAGAGTATACTTTGAACTAATTAAATTCCTCTGTCAGCTAGCCTTTTCCATTTGAGTTGAACCAAGGACCTACGGAAAGATATCTGAAGTACCTATTTTCCAGCATAGGTCCCATACCAAGGTTAACTATATTTTGCCTTTAGGAAAATTAATAAAACTGACAACTTTCTGTCTTAGATAAATTCCCCAGGTCTAACCAAGTGAGGTATGGACCTTATTGCACCTCCCAGTACACACAAAAACCCCTATATACCAAACCCCAGCATCTCATAATTTATTGAGCTCTGGATAATTTTTAGTGATTTAAATACTTCTGTATGGGGTATTTACCACTAAATAAATCACTACAGGAGTTTAACAACTCCAAAATGAGTGAATCCAATTCCTACAGAAATTTATTTTAAGTACCTACCACTTGCCCTTGGAACCAGCTCAATATCTCCTGTATATTTAATCTGGTAAATAAAAGAATAATCATACAGAACTACCTTTGGGATTTTCCTAAGGGCATTCTGGTAATTCTTTGGACATGATTCCAGCTCTAAGTGGTTCAGTACATCAAGTACTACCTAACCATCAAAGGAAATAATGTTTGGAGCCCTAGAACTTTTCTGGTGAATTATTTCCTCAAACTAGAGTTCATTTCACTATAAAAAGCATAATCAAATCTAGAAAGGTGATAATCAAGTGAAACCACTTGTGATGGTTTTGTCTTGTCAGGACCTATCTGTGGATATTACTTTTTCCCTTGGGTAACCTACTGACCACAGATCCCTAATCCAAGCTCTTTGTATCTAGCCTTGACAACTATCTTCTAAGAGAAAGCACCCCGTGGCAATCTTGTAAATTCCACCCTTTGAATCCCACTTCTCCAAAACCTCCCAAGTCCAATAGTTTTTCTCATGCTTGTTTGATGTATGATTTGATGTTGTATGCCTTGTTTTGATTGTGGTATTGTCTGTTTGCATGTATATCCTATGACGACGATAGTGTGAGTGTCTGACGACAAGAAGAAAGGGATTTCTTAGTATTATTATAATTGGGTATTCTTGGTCATCTGAAGAAGTCCAGGGACTTATTGCTGATCACAGGCAAGCCACCACTTCCTGAACTCTATTACATGTCCTGTTCTCTTTTACCTGTTTTATATCTTCTTTATAAATTGCATACTCTACTTGCATGTCTTGTTTTACAAATACTGCGGTAGTAACTTGGCTCCTCCAAGTTATGATTTCGTGTCCTTTGAGGCACCACCCCTCATTTATCCCCTTTAGATCGAGAGTACGATGGCTAGCATCCTACCTCCTTGGAAAACCCCGGTTTTGAGAAAATAAACTGTTTTGGGAATTACCCCACCCAAAAATGTTTCAAAAACGACTTTGTAAAACCCTAGGAAGAGGCATCATTCCCAGTGGAAGTTTTAACAAAAGAAATGGTGATGAGAAGAAGATAACATGTGATGGGATGTTCTACGCCTTTATTGGAACAATTCTTATCCACGCAACCACATTACCCCAGGTTACTGGGGCTTAACTCGTAGTTTGTCCGTATTAGCCGAGGCAACTTCTACCATGCTTATAGGGAGAAATCCCTGGAATCCCGGGCCAGCGTCCAAGGTCTAGGATCTGAAGCCTGTCGCTTGCCTCGGCAAGAATGAGCCTGAGCAATCAGGAGCCCGGTGCAACAATTGGGTCTCCCGCGGACGATATGATTTAGGTAGTACGGAAGGAAGAGGAGTCAGCAAATTTAAGATATACGCCAAGTTACGGCTTGGGTATGCGCGTGTACAGAAGGAAGGACTATGGATGGGACCCACATACGCGTTTCCGGGGAGATAAAACCCAATAGGAAAAGCATGCATTTGCTAGTGTAGACAAGCGAAAAGTTAGGTTTGATTATCCGGACCCCCATCTACCGTGGTAGTGGGCCGTGGTTGTATCCCGGCGGATGTATTGATTCTTGTGGGTAAAGTGTGCAAACTCTCAGACTATAACCTATTCGAATAGCCGTGTCCACGGTCAAGGACGGTTGTAAAGGTGTTGGCTAGGAGTACCCAAACTGTGCTTGTTTGGGAAACAAGTACTTTGAGGACGATGGTTCCAGGGGAACCCGAGTTCGAAGGCTTTGTTTTGACCCGAGGGGTCGGAGATGTTTAAAAAGGGTTTTCAACTACAAAACTATTTCAAAAACTCTTTTCAACAAAGACATGGGGATGTCCAGATTTATAAAACAGAAGCATGTTTTCAAAACTCTTTTTCAACAAAGATATGGAGATGCCACAACTTCGAAGTTAGATTAGGCTTTTCAAAAGATACCCCAGATAAAGCTATCTCTCCACAGCCAGAATTGCATTTCCTTTTGTTCACTTGTCTTGGTGGTTTGCGAGTACATTCAAAGTACTCACGGCTGTGTCCCTGGCTATTTACTTGGCCAGACTTTCAGGAGTTTCAGGTGACGTCCATCGAGCTAGTCCGTCTTCCCAGTCAGTTGCCTATAGGTTGACGCACTATTGGGCTCTGCGCTTGGCGATGTTCTGCTGCTAATGATGATGTAGCCATAATGACATCTATGTAAGTCTTGTAACTTGTTATGTTTCGGATGTTGTAATGGTACCTGTCGGTTATGTTCCACGGCTCACTGATCATGGGAACGTGGATGTATGCATAATAGGGATTTCTGAGATGAATAATCCGGGGGAGCCCACACATGGATCCACCAATGTCATTGAATGTGTGCTCTTTTTACTAACAACAACCAGAGTCATTGCATGTGTGTTCTTTTTACTAACAACAACCAGAGTCATTGCATGTGTGTTCTTTCCACAATCCACCTATGGATCCACCAGTGTCATTGCATGTGTGCTATTTTTACTAACAACAGCTAGAGTCATTGCATGTGTGTTCTCTTCAGAGACCACACATGGATCCACGAGTGTCATAGCATGTGTGTTCTCTTCAGAGACCACACATGGATCTACCAGTTTCATTGCATGTGTGTTCTTTTTAGTAACAACAACTGGAGTCATTGCATGTGTGTTCTTTTCACATACCACATATGGATCCACCAGTGTCATTGAAATTAGTTCTCTTTAGAGACCACACATGGATCCACCAATGTCATTGCATGTGTGCTCTTTTTACTAACAACAACCAGAGTCATTGCATGTGTGTTCTTTTTACTAATAAAAACCAGAGTTATTGCATGTGTGTTCTTTTCATAATCCACCTATGGATCCACCAGTGTCATTGCATGTGTACTCTTTTTGCAAATAACATCCAGAGTCATTGCATGTGTGTTCTCTTTAGAGACCACACATGGATCCACCAGTGTCATTGCATGTGTGTTCTTTTTACTAAAAACAACCAGAGTCATTGCATGTGTATTCTTTTCACATACCACATATGGATCCACGAGTGTCATTGAAATGTGTGTTCTTTTCACAATCCACCTATGGATCCACCAGTGTCATTCCATGTGTGTTCTTTTTACTAACAACAACCAGAGTCATTGCATGTGTGTTCTATTCAGAAACCACACATGGATGCACCAGTGTCATTGCATGTGTGTTCTTTTTACTAACAACAACTAGAGTCATTGCATGTGTGTTCTTTTCACATACCACATATGGATCCACCAGTGTCATTGAAATGTGTGTTCTCTTTAGAGACCACACATGGATCCACCAATGTCTTTGCATGTGTGCTCTTTTTACTAACAACAACCAGAGTCCTTGCATGTGTCTTCTTTTCACAATCCACCTATGGATCCACCAGTGTCATTGCATGTGTTATCTTTTTACTAACAACAGCTAGAGTCATTGCATGTGTGTTCTCTTCAGAGACAACACATGGATCCTCCAGTGTCATAGCATGTGTGTTCTCTTTAGATACCACACATGGATCCACCAGTTTCATTGCATGTGTGTTCTTTTTACTAACAACAACTAGAGTCATTGCATGTGTGTTCTTTTCACATACCACATATGGATCCACCAGTGTCATTGAAATTTGTGTTCTCTTTAGAGACCACACATGGATCAACCAATGTCATTGCATGTGTGCTCTTTTTACTAACAACAACCAGAGTCTATGCATGTGTATTATTTTTACTAACAACAACTAGAGTCATTGCATGTGTGTTCTTTTCACAATCCACCTATGGATCCACCAGTGTCATTGCATGTGTGCCCTTTTTGCTAACAACAGCCAGAGTCATTGCATGTGTGTTGTCTTTAGAGACCACACATGGATCCACCAGTGTCATTGCATGTGTGTTCTTTTTACTAACAACAACTAGAGGCATTGAAATGTGTGTTCTTCTCATTAACCACAGCTAGAGTCACTGCATGTGTGTTCCCTTCAGACACCATACATGGATCCATCAGTGTCATTGCATGTGTGTTGTTTTACTAACAACAACCAGAGTCATTGCATGTGTGTTCTTTTCACATCCCACATATGGATCCACAAGTGTCATTGCATGTGTGTTCTCTTCAGAGACCACACATGGATCCACCAATGTCATTGCATGTGTGCTCTTTTTACTAACAACATCCAGATTCATTGCATGTGTGCTCTTTTTACTAACAACATCCAATGTCATTGCATGTGTGTTCTCTTGAGAGACCACATATGGATCCACCAGTGTCATTGCATGTGTGTTCTTCTCATTAACCACAACTAGAGTCATTGCATGTGTCTTCTCTTCAAAGAGCACACATGGATCAACTAGTGTTATTACAATTGTTTTATTTTTACTAACAACAACCAGAGTCATTGCATGTGTGTTCTTTTCACATACCACATATGGATCCACCAGTGTCATTGACATGTGTGTTCTTTTCACAATCCACCTATAGATCCACCAGTGTCATTGCATGTGTGTTCTTTTTACTAACATAAACCAGAGTCATTGCATGTGTGTTCTGTTTAGAGACCACACGTGGATCCACTAGTGTCATTGCATGTGTGTTCTTTTTACTAATAACAACTAGAGTCAGTGCATGTGTGTTCTTTTCACACACCACATATGGATCCACCAGTGTCATTGAAATGTGTGTTCTCTTCAGGGACCACACATGGATCCACCAATGTCATTGCATGTGTGTTCTTTTTACTAACAACAACCAGAGTTATTGCATGTGTGTTCTTTTCACAATCCACCTATGGCTCCACCAGTGTCATTGCATGTGTGCTCTTTTTGCTAACAACAGACAGAGTCATTGCATGTGTGTTCTCTTTAGAAACCACACATGGATCCACCAGTGTCATTGCATGTGTGTTCTTTTTACTAACAACAACCAGAGTCATTGCATGTGTGTTCTTTTCACATACCACATATGGATCCACGAGAGTCATTGAAATGTGTGTTCTTTTCACAATCCACCTATGGATCCACCAGTGTCATTGCATGTGTGTTCTTTTTACTAACAATAACCATAGTCATTGTATGTCTATTCTTTTTACTAACAACAACCAGATTTATTGCATGTGTGTTCTCTTCAGAGACCACACATGTTATTTTATTTCTTTTATTTATCTTAATATTCATTCCATTCAGGCCATTCCAATGCTCGCAAGCAAGCACGAAAAAGCTTCTATTTCTAACTAGAGTTATTGCATGTGTGTTCTCTTCAGAGACCCCACATGGATCCACAAGTGTCATTGCATGTGTGTTCTTTTTACTAACAACAACCAGAGTCATTGCATGTGTTTTGTTTTCACATACCACATATGGATCCAACAGTGTCATTGAAATGTGTGTTCTCTTAAGAGACCACACATGGATCCACCAATGATATTGCATGTGTGCTCTTTTTACTAACAACAACCAGAGTCATTGCATGTCTATTCTTTTTACTAACAACAACAAGTGTCATTGCATGTGTGTTCTCTTCAGAGACCACACATGGATCCACTAGTGTCATTGCATGTGTGATCTTTTTACTAACAACAACCAGAGTCATTGCATGTGTGTTCTTTTCACATACCACATTTGGATCCACCAGTGTCATTGAAATGTGTGTTCTCTTCAGAGACCACACGTGGATCCACCAATGTCATTGCTTATGTGCTCTTTTTACTAACAACCAGAGTCATTGCATGTCTTTTTTTCTAACAACAACCAGAGTCATTGCATGTATGTTCTCTGCAGAGAGCACACAAGGATCCACCAGTGTCAGTGCATGTATGTTCTTTTTAATAACAACAACTAGAGTCATTGCATGTGTGTTATTTTCACATACCACATATGGATCCACCAGAGTCATTGCACTGTGTGATCTCTTTAGAGACCACGCATGGATCCACCAATGTCATTGCATGTGTTCTCTTTTTACTAACAACAATTAGAGTCATTGAAATGTGTGTTTTTCTCATTAACAACAGCTAAGTCATTGCATTTGTGTTCTCTTCAGAGACCACACATGGATCCACCAGTGTCATTGCATGTGTGTTCTTTTTACTAACAACAACCAGAGTCATTGCATGTATGTTCTCTTTAGAGACCACACATGGATCCACCATAGTCATTGCATGTGTGTTCTTTTTACTAACAACAACTGGAGTCATTGCATGTGTGTTCTTTTCACATACCACATATGAATCCACGATTGTCATTGAAATGTGTGTCCTCTTCAGAGACCACACATGGATCCACCAATGTCATTGCATGCTTGCTCTTTTTACTAACAACAACCAGAGTCATTGCATGTGTGTTATTTTTACTAACAACAACCAGAGTCATTGCATGTGTGTTCTTTTCACAATCCACCTATGGATCCACCAGTGTCATTGCATGTGTGCTCTTTTTACTAACAACAGCTAGTCATTGCTTGTGTGTTCCCTTCAGAGACCACACATGGATCCAGTGTCATTGCCTGTGTGTTCATTTTACTAACAACAATTGGAGTCATTGAAATGTGTTCTTCTCATTAACCACAACTAGAGTCATTGCATGTGTGTTCTCTTCAGAGACCACACATGGATCCACCAGTGTCATTGCATGTGTGTTGTTTTTAGTAACAACAATGAGAGTCATTGCATGTGTATTCTTTTCACATACCACATATGGATACACCAGTGTCATTGGATGTGTGTTCTCTTCAGAGACTACACATGGATCCACCAATGTCATTGCATGTGTGCTCTTTTTACTAACAACAACCAGAGTTATTGCATGTGTGCTCTTTTTACTAACAACAACCAATGTCATTGCATGTGTGTTCTCTTCAGAGACCACATATGGATCCACCAGTGTCATTGCATATGTGTTCTTTTTACTAACAACAACTAGAGTCATTGAAATGTGTGTTCTTCTCATTAACCACAGCTAGAGTCATTCCATGTGTGTTTTCTTTAGAGACCACACATGTATTTACTAGTGTCATTGCATGTGTGTTCTTTTTACTAAAAACAATCAGAGTCATTGCATGTGTGTTCTTTTCACATACCACATATGGATCCACCAGTGTCACTGAAATGTGTGTTCTCTTCAGAGACTACACATGGATCCACCAATGTCATTGCATGTGTGCTCTTTTTACTAACAACAACCAGAGTCATTGCATGTCTGTTCTTTTTACTAACAACAACGAGAGTCATTACATGTGTGTTCTTTTTACTAACAACAACTCGAGTCATTGCATGTGTGTTCTTTTCACATACCACATATGGATCCACAAGTGTCATTGAAATGTGTGTTCTCTTCGGAGACCACACATGGATCCACCAACGTCATTGCATGTGTGCTCTTTTTACTAACAACAACCACAGTCATTGAAATGTGTGTTCTTCTCATTAACAACATCTAAGTCATTGAAATGTGTGTTCTCTTCAGAGACCACACATGCATCCACCAGTGTCATTGCATGTGTGTTCTTTTTACTAACAACAACCAGAGTCATTGCATGTGTGTTCTTTTCACATACCACATATGGATCCACCAGTGTCATTGAAATGTGTGTTCTTTTCACAATCCACCTATGGATCCACCAGTGTCATTGCATGTGTCGTCTTTTTACTAACAACAACCAGAGTCATTGCATGTGTGTTCTCTTTAGAAACCACACATGGATCCACCAGTGTCATTGCATGTGTGTTCATTTTACTAACAACAACTGGAGTCATTCCATGTGTGTTCTTTTCACATACCACATATGGATCCACTAGTGTCATTGAAATGTGTGTTCTCTGCAGAGACCACACATGGATCCACCAATGCCATTGCATGTGTGCTCTTTTTACTAACAACAACCAAAGTCATTGTATGTGTGTTCTTTTCACAATCCTCCTATGGATCCACCAGTGGCATTGCATGTGTGATCTTTTTACTAACAACAGCTAGAGTCATTGCATGTGTGTTCTCTTCAGAGACTACACATGGATCCACCAATGTCATTGCATGTGTGTTCTTTTTACTAAGAACAACTGGAGTCATTGAAATGTGTGTTCTTCTCATTAACCAAGGCTAGCCTCATTGCATGTGTGTTCTCTTCAGAGGCCACAGATGGATCCACCAGTGTCATTGCATGTCTGTTGTTTTGACTAACAACAACCAGAGTCATTGCATGTGTGTTCTTTTCACATACCACATATGGATCCAACAATGTCATCACTACTGCAGAATAGTCCATCAGTGACAGGCTCAAAACGCCAATTAGCGACAGGCAAAGTGCTTGTCACTAATGACTAGTCACTGGTACAAGGTTACTAGTGACGGGCAAGTGCCTGTCACTAGTACGTGTACCAGTGACAGTCTTTTCCGCGTGCCTGCCACTAGTATGTTTGAATCAGTGACAGGCAAAAGAAAGTACTTGTCACTGGTTGAGATCGACGGCGGCGGACGTACGAGGTTTTCAGTGACATGCCCATTATCATGCCTATCACTGGTGTGCATTTCGATAATAAAAAAATTAAATGCATTTTCCCTAAATATTCATGATAGCACAATAAATAAATTTTTCAGAAATATTTCAGACATCATAATAAAATGTTGTACCAATAATATGTTCACATGTGCAAATATTATATAAGTTTTGTATAGATAACACAATGGCATAGGACCGTCATCAACAAAAATTTGGCTTAGCCTATTTCCTCATCTTTGAACTCCAAAGATCATGTTAGACCCACATGACGCATAAGAACTACCAACATATATGGCATGTTTAGTACCCTCAAGCATACCACCACGCCCATCTGCAGAAATTAGAAAACACTAAACGATTTAGATATAGTATTTATGTACCCAGCACTAAGACGTGAGTATGTACTAACTAGAATCAACTGAGGATGAAAGAAAGTAGAACTCAAAAGCAGAAAATGAATGGTTTTGAAATAACAAGGAACTGTGCAACAAAAGGCTTGCGCACACATTTATATTATTCCTACATTTGCTACATGGAATATGCCTTGCAACACATATGAATATGCACAAGATATTGGAAGCAGCATTTTGGCTCCCGAGCTCAGCTGCTCTCGATATCAATACCACTAGAAGGTGTATGGTGATGTGTGCCAGAAACTTTTTTGCTGTTGGTGTGGTCCGCTAGAAAACAGTGTATATCCGATCTTTGTATGGTTCCATTGCCTACGGTGTATCCAGGACCAGCAGTCCAGAATTCTGTGGCGTCATAGGCTATGGCACAGAGAAAAGTGATACGTCATCCTCAGTGGAAATATCAAGTACTAGCTTCGTGCTCGTACTTGCAGGGAAATTCCTGCTACACCATTTTATAGATCAACCAAAAGCAAAAGTAAATATTTACATGTTCAGCACGCGAATGAGATAAACTATGCACTAAGTAATATTTGCATTAAATGGCTTGTCATGGGAAAAGAATAAACAAAGTGAAAATGTTTGAACGAGCATTTCACACCCCATCCATGAACAAATTTGTCATCAACGACCAAAGAACTCAACCATCCAAAATCACTGTTTCTTTTCAAATGTCCTTTATCCAGAATCACTGTTGTGCTAGGAATAAAGTAAATCCACTTAAAGTATCTAGTAATAGAAGCACGGGTGCAGCACCAAATCGATTACTTCGTCAGTCCAACCGTGAGACTCTCACAGATTGAAAGAAGACCCAAAGAAAAAGAGTAGCAAATGAAGAACTTCACGATCTAGGCCAGCGGCACACGAACACGGATGAAAATCTCAAGAAGAGATTTCACCACGGATATAACCTGAGTCGAGGGACACACCGGATCGAGTCCCGGATCCGCGACCTCCGTCTGTCGAAGACGAGGGGCATGTCAGATTCGCACCCTCCTGTCGCCGGACCCAAGGAGGCATGCCAAGTCCATGCGCTTCAGACGTCGGAGTCGGGGAGACTATATGGATCTAGGCACATCTGGCCTTAGAAGGGACACAAGATTAGTGGAAGGACATTTTCGTCCTACACAGAACACGATTATGAAACCGCAGATGCCATTGACGAACAGAGGATGGATTTATTTGGAAGATGGTCGGCAATGAGTAAAATGGGGAATGGGAGGCTGGGATCTGGTCCATAATCCGCACGAGTGCTAGTTTAGGACGTCAATGACCGTTTGTGCTGAACGGGGCTCCGAAAGTTATTACCGAGACAGACGTGGGCCATATACATACCAGTAAAAGGCGTCTCGTTTTGGAATACGGACAAGAATACTTTGGCAAGTGCACATCTCAGAGCAACTGGGTGGTTCAGATAAAAGGATCAGATGAGCACAGGATGAGTTTTGCGTTTCCGCAAGATACCTAGGTTCCTAACTGGTTAACTAACTTCCAAGGCTAATCAACATGTAAGACCACTATGCTACTGTACCAACCAAAAAAGGTCAACATGAACACTAATATGCAAAAGCTCTAGCAGCCGAGTAGCATATCAGCCAACGATTAGAATATCAGCCAGCAGTAGCAACGAACAGCTAGATAGCAGGCTTTCAAAAAAAAAGCTTTCAAAAAAAGAGCCAAATAGCAGCATATCGTACCTTAGATTAGAAGCTTTCAGAAACATACTAGACAGTTCAATGTCAATTTGAAAAAGTGTGGCATAATATGAATCTGAGCGGTTTTAATGAAGGATATTCCACAGACCATAGGATTATACTCCACCTGTTGACCAACAATGAGATATGACTGATTAGAACAGGAAAATGATGCATCATTTTAACTCAATGAAAAAACAAATATTGAAAATAGAGATGTTGATTGAACACTTGGTCTAAAATTTGTTCCTTATATGACATTCTGTTCATTTTAACCACTAAGGGTGTTAAGTGACACATGGACAGACGTTTTTTCCCTTGGTGTATTATTGTCTAACCAAGAATTTTTTCAGGACAAAAAACATGTTTAGAGTCCTAGTAGTGTGCTTTGTACTTGAGTGTAAAAGTCTAGATTGAGTGTATATTTCATATTCAGTGTATTATTATCCGTTGTGGAGTACTGAGCTTATATTTCATATTCAGTGTTGTATATTTATTTCTGTTTCTACACACAGCTCCATAACTCACCGACATTTAGCAACCTGAAGATTGGATTGTCAGGCACTAGTACAACGGGCAGACTGAGCATGAAGATTTTTTAGTGCACATCACGCACAAGCAGAAAATATGCACCAGGAAGCCGTTCCCATACACTGCAGCCGAGATCGAAATCGAGCTCACATCCGCGCTTAAACCTGCAGGCATGCCCGCTGCAATGCCATGGCCGGACCCTGCAGCTGAGCTCACCGACGGACGCTCCGCCGCCGTGCCTTGGTCGCCCTCCGCTGCTGAGCCTTGACTGCCGCCTTGGCCTCCCTCCTCTTCCGAGCCTTGGCAGCCTCCCGGCCTTGGTCCCCCACTCCAAGCGCCGCCATCGCTGCCATCGTTCAACTAGGGGTTTGGGAGTTCATGACCTGGGGTTCAGTGAGTTGGGGCCAAAGTACAAGTGGGTGGACCTGGAGCTGAACTCGCCAATGGTTCGGCCCCATGTACGTGAGTGTATAGCAGGGTTAGGTTGGTCACTCCTCAAAAAAACTGACATGTCTAATTGGGATCTGGATGGAAAATTCTAATGGAATGAACAACAGTGTCACATAAGGAATAAATTTTAGACCAAGTTTCAAATAGGGAAGAAAAAGTTATCCAGGGTCAAATAAAGAATCAAATTTTAAGATAGTGTCAAGTAAGGATTTTTCTCTTACATTTTAGATTCTTGTGTCATCTCCAAATTAATACTCTAATTCCAACTGTATATATCAAACTTTTAAATAGCCGGCTAGTTCCTGTCCGGCAGCGAGCCAGGCTGCACGCGGCGGATGCTCTATCTTCCCCTCGGCGGCGATCTAGACAGGCTTCACACGGACGGCTTCCCTACTCCTAGTGCTGGATCGCATCAAGGCATCAAGCACCATATCTCCATCTTAATACATCAGATCAGATCAAGGCTGCACACGGACGACTTCCCTACTCCCTACTCCTGCTGCTGGTACATCAAGCACTGCCTCGGTAGTACAACCTCCAATAGCTCTTGTTGCCTTAGATGATCCTGCTTGGTTATTTGTATTTATCCTTTGTACCTCTTATGTGACTGTCAATAACTCAGTATGTTTTCTCTCTCTGAATTATTGATATATGTATGAATATATGCTGCCCAAATTGTGAATTTTATCTTGATTTTTGTAAAACCGCTAAATGGGCATAGCCAGCTATAGCCCAGTTATAGCCTTTCCTAGCTGCAAGAAATGTGGCGGCTATTTGCAATAGCCGAATAGCCGGCTGTTGCAAACTTTGGTATATATGTGGTTTCTCAATTGTCATTTTCTACCTTCCTATTTTTGCCGATCAGATTCCAGTTGCGTTTAGGACAGTAAGGGGAATTGTTACTACCACTTCATTACTAGAGATTTTAAAGTGTTAGATTCTAATTTCTATAAAATAAGTGCTAGGTTCTTGTTTCCAAATGTTTAAATGTTGGGACTTCTGCGGTTCCTAGAATTTCAGAATATATATACTTCTATCTCAATTATATACTCTTTAGCATCATTTACTGTTCAGCTTATCTTTGTTCTTCTGAGTTTTGATTCCTAAGAGAGGCTGGCAGTGTGTTCCAGATTTAAAACATGTAGAAAAGAAATCTTGTTTGGGGCGAGTGAAAAACTCCAACTTTTGTTTACGATGTATAAAGAAAATATAGGTGCGTATATCTATACCAACACTGGCAGATCTATGTACCACCCCAGCTTGTCCCTGTATGCATGTGAAAGTGAATTCTAATGCTCTTGTCTGAACATTTCTTGAAGCGATATTGTGCATATTGTGATCAGGTACTTCATAGATAACTAATCTGAGATAACACCCCAAAATTTAGTTGTTTAGTGAATTATGGAACAGGGGATTGGGTTGGGAATTTATATTTGTAAGAAACTGTTAAGTTGAGCATGTAAATTGGATTTGAATGGACATTTCAGGGTTCCTTTTGCCAGAGTTATCTTGCACATGATGGTTGAAAATACTCGCAAGCATATTAAATAGCACAACAATAGATGTATGATGGTGCTACTTATGTAACAGCATATCAACCCAGTATAAAGTCGATTAACAATTTGCAGAGATAAAGAATCTAGGAAAACAAATAAATAGAATAAAATGCTGCATACCTCATTCTGGGAGCATGCATGCTTGATCAATTGGGTTGCAGCCACCTTTGTGCGTGAATCAAGAACCTCCGGCGAGTCATCACCGCCATAGAAAACCCCAGATTCCGAGGCGACCTCTGTGTTGATGATTTTTGCTAAAATACCTTGGATGCGTGTAAACTCTTTCTTCCGGTCAAATGGATTGGACTCGAGATGAGTACCAAACAATTGAATATATACACCTTTGTTTAAACTCTTCTGTGACCTCACAAACATGTCCATATGGTAGTAGAGATGGTAGCCACATGACACGCTATCTTGCTGCTGTGTACAACAAATATCTTTGTAATGCTTAAAGCGTACACGACCTCCACCTTTTTTGGCACAATTCCACCTCTAAAACTATGTTCGAAGAGAGCATCATCTAGAATCTTTGACAGCACACTATAATCCCTTTCCAACTTATTTTTAAGTGAGTCCAAGTAAAAATCCTTGCATTCCTTCACCATGAGGATAATAAGAACCCAGTGACCTCTACACAAACATGTGAACAATCCTAGTATATTAATCCTTCGTGAATAATAAACAACCCAAGTTTAGTGCAAAGCAAAGGTTGGAAATTGAATAATGAACAGAAATAAATATATAGCAATCAACAATCCAGGAGATAAAATCAATATCTCTACATTTAGAAAAGCAATTAAGACCAAGTAGGACTTACATAGGATTGTAGGGCACTAGTATGTACTTCTTGTCCTTATTATTTTGCAATGCAGGTAAGATGCACTCTGTCAAAATAATCTCAACACCTTCTTTGGAGCTTAGATTGCTGTCGTGCATGTGATAAGGATCAGCAACTCCGACATCGGCAAGTTCTTTATTCTGTCTTGTCTCTCTGACTAGGTTTAACGCCCATAGCCTAACAAGGGAGGACTCCAGCAAATCTAAGTTGAACATTCTAAAGATCTCTGGAAACTCTAGATAGAACTTGTCTGCCGGATATTTGGTCACAAAGTGGTGGTAATCTTTTGGAACCATAGCCGTGTAATGTGAGTTATGACCTTCAAGACTTTCTAGCTCTGTAATATTCCGATGCAGAGCCTTCATATCAACAGAAAGGCTCTCGAACTCATCCACTGGTACCAAGCGCTCGCCGCGGATATGATGTTTCCGCCATTGACCACTTTCTCGCTCTCCTTTTGCATTGGTTGATTCGTAGGATAATGATTTTTTTAACCTTTTCTCGTTTTTATCCTTGTCTCTCTTCTTTCTTCTTACAAGTTGCGGTTCCGGAGATGTTGCCTCATCAGGAGAGTTCCTTTTTTTAGTGGCACCATGCTTGGGGCCCACATACGAATTAGACCCAACACCTTGGTCTTTGTCCATGTCATCCTCCTCGCGTTGAGCTCCATCCAAGTCCTCATATGTTAGAGGGGCACAAATACCCACTTCATTTGCTGGGGTGGTTTTCTTGCTTGAGTTCTGCAGAGTTGTGCGAGTGGATTTTCCCACCAACTTTATCGCATCCTTTGGACACTTCATGATATATCCCTTGCATTGTCCTAGTTTGTTGCAACCCGGCTCGGGGTGGCGTCCATCAACATCCAAATCATCAAAAGGCTCAAGCACCTTATTCACCTCAACCTTTGCCATGTCCGGTGGTAAATCCACACAGTGCAGCTTGTTCTCCTTGGTCTATGGATGCACTCTCCCGTGTGAAACCGTTACCATCTTCCCATCCATCATGGGTGCCAACAGATGGCAGGGAGTAAGGTCCTGCGAGGAATAAGTTGCAACAGTGAATGTTAGATTACAAAGAATTAAAATATTGTTGTCGACACAATTTTATTCACATCTATATCCTTACAGTGATGTCTTCTAATGGATTCAGTGCCCCCATTGGGATGCGAGAGACAAACGAGCTGCTACTGATTCGTCCACCAATACTAGGTGATTGTGTATGCGCGTCACGAGGGATCAATTGATTGGAATTTGAGTGTGTATGTGCGTCACGAGGGATCAAAAGATTGGTATTTGGATGTACGGATTGATGTCCTTGTTCTGCCAATATACGCCTCACCGTCTCTGCGGCAACTACCTGGGCAACCGCTGCCACCCGCTCGTCGAAATTAACCTACAGACGGGCAGTGGATCTAGCTCTCCTCCTATCACGGCCAACCTCCTTATCTTCAGGAAAATATTGCTTCCAAGAAGCCCCATTCCCCACGCCTCTCACACTGCCTCGATGCTCCTTCCCGCCAAGAGCTTTTGCGAGAGGATCCTCCCACCTCTCGCAATCAACTAAATCCAGGGAGCTCTGAGTTTAAGACTCTTTCTGCGCCAAGTTTGATTTAAGTTAGTTAATTAACAAGTGTTCGATATCACAAGCAATGATTGAAAACAATGAAAAAAGAGCAGCTACGAAGTTGTGTCTGTCAAAGTAGCAGGCAGAAGCAATCTCGATCTTCTCTCTCAAGGCAGTTGCAACATACTCTATCCTCTAGTAAATTTTTCTGTCCTATTGACTAGCTCATCCTCTAGTAAAAACCGACTTTTCTATGTTACTCTGTGTATAAGTGTCAATTTTGTAAGGGAAATTGAGTCAATATACAAAATAAAGAAGATAACTGTGAAGGTAATCAAAAGCTTAGTGGCTATTTTTGGTTCAAACACGGTTGAAAAAACAATTCCATGGATATATGATGAAGTTCAGTCTAACTTTGTCTAAATGCCAAAAAGCCTATACATATGAATTGATACTAGCAGAATAGCAGACAAGCGACTCAAACCCGATCCATAGCACTGCATCTACAAGACGATGGCCATTCCCCTCTACGATCTATTGTTCTTCTTCCCCTAAAAAAATCTGCTCCCTCCGATTCATATTAATAGCTTTAACTTTGTCTAAATTTGTAACTATCTAGTCTAAATTCTTAACTAGAATAAAAATTTAGACTAGATACGTATGAATCTAGACAAAATTACCTTTCAATTACAGGAACACAGTGAACACTAAACACAATACATTCTTCCCAACATTTTAGCTAGCGATTGGATAATTTGAAAAAAAATCCTTTGTAGCTCTGAATTACCCGATGACATTAGCAAAAACCTTTTTTGTCTTCTTCAATTTGGCCCGCCCACAAATCTATTTGTAGCTCTGCCACTGCAAGGAGAGGATCAGGGGTAGCAGAGCAGAACACACAAATACAGTCCATAGTTGGAGTTGTACTGATACCAACACTCACAGCTGTAGGCGGCGGGAGTCCTGAGACGCGTCGGCGGCGGTGTGCCTGGTGGTGTAGGGGAGGAACCAGCGTAGCTCCGAGCAGCGGCGTCCTCGGGCGGTGGCGTCCTTGGGCGGCGGCGTCCTCGCGGCTGTGCGTTGGAGGGCGGCGTCCTCGCGGCGGGGCGTTGGAGGGCGGCGTCCTCGCGGCGGGGCGTGGGAGGGCGGCGTCCTCGCCTCGAGGGGAGGCGCCGCCGCGACCGACGGCGTTGGAGGGGATGGTGGCGTTGGAGGGGTGGCAGCGGGTGAAGACTGAAAAATCGGGGATGGCGATGGGGACGGGGAGCGAGACTGGGGTGGTTGGGGAAAAGGGTAGACTCGTGTACCCTTTTTTTTTTAGGTAAGTTCTCTTCTACTGTACTGATTCGTAATTACACACGAAAAAATAACCAAAAATGATGGAAAGTGCATATAAGATCTATCTAAAAAAATAACCAAAAATGATGAAAAGTGCATATAAGATCTATATAAAACTTAGTTCACAAAAATATAGGATAGTTCATAACATCTTGCATCGAAACAAATTAGGTTTTGGTTTTGTCGTCATCAACAATCTTCTCAACGGTAGTCTTGATTTTCTTCCGCGTATATGTTAGACTCTCGGAGTGACTGCGTCTTTTGAAGGGACGCGTGACGGATAATGTAGTCTGATCTCTTCTGACAGGTACAGAGTTTTGGGTAGCTTCATCCTCTTCATCAGTATCTGGATCATTGAATTGGTCATAATCCTCTTCATCAACGACACCATCCACCCCGACGATACTCCTTTTTCCTCTTCTCACGACTACACGGTTTGGCGCTTGTGAGTCGGTTATATAGAAGCATTGTGACACTTGTTTAGCTAATACCCACGGTTCCTTTCTGGTGCTTATGGCTTTCACATTTCTCTCCCCAATAGGTGTCGGTGGTGGTATGACCATGGTAGTGAAATTGTCTTCATCGGTATTGATTTGTTCCGCCCACCTACCTCGGAACATGGGGATAACAGAGATAGTGTAATCCAACTCCCATATCTCTTCGATCCTTCCATAGTATGTATCATTTTTCTTGCCGGTTAGTGCCTTCATCGTCACACCGCTGTTCTGGTATACACTTTTCTGGTCCCGTGCCTCTGTATAGAATGTGTATCCATTAATGTCATATGCTTGATGTGTGATGACATTGACCAAGGGGCCCTGCGCCAAATAGTACACATCTAATGCATCCTCGTCATCCTTTGAACATGGGTTTTCCTCAAAATGACTTTTGAGCCACTTTGCAAAGTTTGTGTTGTGCTCTTTCATAAGAGCAGCACTTTTCTTTTTGGGATTCTGATTTTGCAACATTTCTAGGTGCATACGAACATAGGGACAGACCACCGAAGTATGTTGCAACACCACTAAGTATGCTCTCTCGTAGTCATCTGATCGACTGATTGCAGCACTATGCACATGTAGATCCTTCTTTCCACGACGGTGACCCTCACCACCAAGCCTGCCAAGGTGTCGACTAGTAGGTACACCAATAGGTTTGTCTATTTTCATGTAATCCGTGCAGAAATCGACGCACTCCTCCGATATATAACCTTGGATTATGATTCCATCTGGATGGGATCTGTTACGTACAAAACTCTTCACGACCGCATTGAATCTTTCTAATGCATACATGTTGTGTAGGAACACGGGACCTAGGTCGATTATCTCTGGGACTATATGGATCATGAGATGCACCATGATGTCGAAGAACGAGGGGGGGAAGTACATCTCTAGCTCACATAGTATGACAATGATCTCTTCTTGCAGTAGTTGGCAACGCTTCTTCGTAATCGAATTTTGAGAGATAGTGTCAAAAAAGTTACAGAGGTCCAACACTGTCTTCCGAACCCATGGCTCCATAAGTCCCCTAATTGCAACCAGAAGTATCTGTGTGATCATAACATGGCTATCATGCGACTTCATACCGATTAATTGGTGGCTCTTCATATCAAGATGTCTCTGTATGTTTGCAGAGTAGCCAGAAGTAACCTTCACACTCTGAAGGCACTTGAAAAACAATTCGAGTTCTACCTTACTTAGAGTGTAACAAGCGGTGGGACACTCTGTCTTGATTTTCGTAACACCTCTTCCTTCATTATGTTTCTCCTCTCTTGCCCATAGTTCCCTTCGTATCCCGAGATTTTCGAAGTCTGCTCTTGCCTTCGGTCCATCTTTTGTCTTGTCTGGCAAGTGGAGCAAGAGACCAAGCAAGCTCTCACACACATTCTTTTCAATATGCATGACATCTATGCAATGTCGTGTGTCAAGATATGGCCAGTATTCCAATTCCCAGAATACAGATTTTGTTTTCCACACGCCTTTCAACGGCTTTACCGTCTTCTGCTCTTTTCCCGCCTTAGGGCACTCATCCCAAGAGTTCAACATTTCTAATATTTCCTCCCCGCTCCTCTTACATGGCTTTGATCGGATTTCAACTGTATTGTCAAACTTTTCTTTTTCTTGTCTCCATCGATCACCTTCTAGAAGCCATCTTCGATGCCCCGTGTACACGATTTTTTGAGAGCCCGATAGGCGACGACTAGTTGTATCATCCATGCACTGCACGCATGCGTTGTATCCGTGGGCACACTGGCAGGATTGATATCCTAAGGCTGGATAGTCTTGGACTGTTGTTAGCAGCAAACCTTTCATATTAAAGTTATCTTCTTCACAAGCGTCCCATACGTCGACCCCTGCCCATAGTGTCGCCAACTCCTCATACAGTAGTTTCATGTACATGTGGATATCGTTCCCAGGTTGCTTTGGGCCTTGGATGAGCAAAGATAAGTGTATGTACTTCCGCTTCAGACATAGCCATGGAGGGAGGTTGTACATCCACATAACAACAGGCCAAGTGTTGTGCCTGCTGCTCATGTTGCCGAAAGGATTGATTCTGTCCGTACTCATACCGAATCTTATGTTCCTCGGGTCTCCTCCAAATGATGGGAATGCAGCGTCGACTGCTTTCCACTGGCAAGCATCTGTCGGGTGTCTCATCACACCGTCGTCCTTTTTCCGTCCCTCCTCGTGCCAACACAACAACTTTTCCTCATTCTTGTTTGCGAATAGACGTTTCAAACGCGGAATGATTGGAAGGTACCATACAACCTATGCAGGAGCACCGCTCATCAATATTTACACGGTTTCTGCTTGTGGGCTCTTTCCCCGCTTGAACCGGGATGCATTGCACTCTGGACACTTCTTTATTTTCTCGTACTCCCCACGATGATGCAATCGTTCGGACAAACATGGTATCTAATCACCTCCAATCCAAGAGGGCACACAATTTTCTTGGCCTCATCGCAACTTCTAGGCAACACATTCTCCTTCGGCAAGACCTTTCTAAGATACTCCAATGTATCATCGAGGCTTCCATCTGTGTCGTTGTGGACCGCCTTCAGCCTTAGAAGTTCGAGCGTCACCGATAGGCGGGTGTACTCCGGATCGCAGCCAGGATACAAGGGAGTTTCTGAGTCTTTCACCAACGTCTGCAACTTGGCCAACTCTCTGTCGGACACTCTAATATTCTCCTTGCCCTTCAGAACCTGCTCTTGCACGTGAGGGTCGTTGACCATTTTGACCAAATCATCTGAATCCACTACGGTGTCCTCCGCATCATGTATAAAATCTTCGGGTTCATCCATATCTTCTTCGGGAGACTCTTCATGACGTGCATCGCCATCAAACCCTTTGTCATCGTCAACAACCTCAGGCTCCTCCCCATGACTTTTCCACCTTTTATAACCTTCCATGAAACCCCAACGCAGTAGGTGCATGTGCACGGACCCAGATTTCCTTTCAAACAACGTTAAGTTTTGACAAGAGCTGCCCGGACAACATATCTTCGTGCCACCCCTTCGCGACATATCTAGATCTGCGGCATCAAGAAACTCGTTCACATGATCAAGAAAACTTTGTGTCGTGCGGTCCTCCATGTACATCCAATTTCGATCCATCCCCACATATACATGTAAATAGAAGTTAATTAGCAAGAGGAACTCAAGATAGATGGATTTGGTAAAACGAGCGTGAAGTAATCCAAGTTTTCCTCCATCGGATTTAGAAGCTTGCAACCAGAAATTCTCTAGCTACGGTGGATCAAAATAGGTGAGGTTTGTCAGAATGGAACAACCTTGATGAGATCTCCAACTTTGATTTAGAGCTCTGGGGCAAGGGCGAACTCACGCGGCGTCACGAACGAGTCTTTTAAAAAGTGGAGCTGAAACTATGGTTACGATCTTGGAGGAGAGAGGGTGCAGTACTGGGGTATAAATAGTGGTTTGGGCCGGTGTATATGATCTACTCTAAGTAGGCAACGATCAGGAACAAACGGAATCGAATTCGGACACTTGTAGCGGAAGATACATGAGTTTGAATCGTTATTGGTTTTGATTAAAACTGAACAAGCAAACCCGTACGTAGTCGGATCGATCGATCGATCGGTGATCGATCCGTGGTGTACTCCGATCGATAGGAAACCAACGTGCAGCCCAGCCTAGGAAAGGACTAGGATAATCCCGGGTGGGCCGGCCCATCAGAGGCTGCGCGCGGTGCACAAATCAACTCCGTCGGTTGCAAAAATAAATGTTCCTAAAACCAATGACAGGCATTTACAACGCATGTCACTAAGTACTTGTCTCTTCAGTGCCGCCCCGCACGGAAAATACTAGCGACATGCATAATATTTGCCTGTCACTAGTTACGTGGTTTCAAGTGACACGCATCCATATCCGCCTGTCACTAATGATTTTTTCGACCGGGCAGCCTCTTAAAAAGTTACCAGTGACAGTCATATTTGCACGCCTGTCACTAGTGACACGTACCAGTGACAAGCGTATCCTTGCCTGTCACTAGGTGAGCTCACTAGTGACAGGCATAATTTTGCCTGTCACTAACCACCTAGAGGCTATAAACCTTTCTCCAGTAGTGCATTGAAATGTGTGTTCTCTTCAGAGACCACACATGGATCCACCAATGTCATTGCATGTGTGCTCTTTTTACTAACAACAACCAGAGTCATTGCATGTCTGTTCTTTTTACTAACAACAACCAGTGTCACTTCATTTGTCTTCTCTTTAGAGACCACACATGGATCCACCAGTGTCATTGCATGTGTCTTCTTTTTACTAACAATGACCAGAGTCATTGCATGTGTGTTCTTTTCACATACCACATATGGATCCACCAGTGTCATTGAAATGTGTGTTCTCTTTAGAAACCACACATGGATCCACCAATGTCATTGCATGTGTGCTCTTTTTACTAACAACAACCAGTGTCATTGCATGTCTGTTCTTTTTACTAACAACAACCAGAGTCATTGCATGTGTGTTCTCTTGATAGACCACACATGGATCCACCAGTGTAATAGCATGTGTTCTTTTTACTAACAACAACTGGAGTCATTGCACGTGTGTTATTTTCACATACCACATATGGATCCACTAGTGTCATTGAAACGTGTGTTCTCTTCAGAGACCACACATGGATCCACCAATGTCATTGTATGTGTGTTCTTTTTACTAACAACAACCAGTCATTAAAATGTGTGTTTTCTCATTAACAACAGCTAAGTCATTGCATGTGTGTTCTCTTCAGAGACCACACATGGATCCACCAGTGTCATTGCATGTGTGTTATTTTTACTAATAACAACTGGAGTCATTGCATGTGTGTTATTTTCACATACCACATATGGATCCACTAGTGTCAGTGAAATGTGTGTTCTCTTCAGAGACCACACATTGATCCACCAGTGTCATTGCATGTGTGTTCTTTTTACTAACAACAACTAGAGTCATTGCATGTGTGTTCTCTTCAGAGACCACACATGGATCCACAAGTGTCATTGCATGTGTGTTCTTTTCACATACCACATATGGATCCACCAGTTTCATTGAAATGTGTGTTCTCTTCAGAGACCACACATGGATCCACCAATGTCACTGCATGTTTGCTATTTTTACTAACAACAACCAGAGTCATTACATGTGTGTTATTTTTACTAACAACAACCAGAGTCATTGCATGTGTATTCTTTTCACAATCCACCTATGGATCCACCAGTGTCATTGCATGTGTGCTCTTTTTACTAACAATAGCTAGAGTCATTGCATGTGTGTTCTCTTTAGAGACCACACATTGATCCACCAGTGTGATTGTATGTGTGTTCTTTTTACTAACAACAACTAGAGTCATTGAAATGTGTGTTCTTCTCATTGACCATAGCTAGAGTCATTGCATGTGTGTTTTCTTCAAAGAACACACATGGATCCACCACTGTAATTGCATGTGTGTTCTTTTTACTAACAACAACTGGAATCATTGCATGTGTGTTCTTTTCACATACCACATATGGACCCAACAGTGTCATTGAAATGTGTGTTCTCTTCAGAGACTACACATGGATCCACCAATATCGTTGCATGTGTGCTCTTTTTACTAACAACAACCAGAGTCATTGCATGTCTGTTCTTTTTACTAACAACAACGAGAGTCATTGCATGGGTGTTCTCTTCAGAGACCACACATGGATCCACCGGTGTCATTGCATGTGTGTTCTTTTTACTAACAGCAACCAGAGTCATTGCATGTGTGCTCTTTTCACATACCACATATGGATCCACCAGTGTCATTGAAATGTGTGTTCTCTTCAGAGACCACACATGGATCCACCAGTGTCATTGCATGTGTGCTCTTTTTACTAATAACAACTAGAGTCATTGAAATGTGTGTTCTTCTCATTAACAACAACTAAGTCATTGAAATGTGTGTTCTCTTCAGAGACCACACATGGATCCACCAATGTCATTGCATGTGTGTTCTTTTTACTAACAACAACCAGAGTCATTGCATGTGTGTTCTTTCACATACCACATATCGATCCACCAGTGTCATTGAAATGTGTGTTCTTTTCACAATCCACCTATGGATCCACCAGTGTCATTGCATGTGTGTTATTTTTACTAACAACAACCAGAGTCATTGCATGTGTTCTCTTCAGAAACCACACATGGATCCACCAGTGTCATTGCATGTGTGTTCATTTTACTAACAACAACTGGAGTCATTGCATGTGTGTTCTTTTCACATACCACGTATGGATCCACTAGTGTCATTGAAATGTGTGTTCTCTTCAGAGACCACACATGGATCCACCAATGCCATTGCATGTGTGCTCTGTTTACTAACAACAACCAGAGTCATTGCATGTGTGTTCTTTTTACTAACTACAACCAGAGTCATTGCATGTGTGTTTTTTTCACAATCCACCTATGGATCCACAGTGTCATTGCATGTGTGATCTTTTTACTAACTATATCCAGAGTCATTGCATGTGTGTTCTCTTCAGAGACTACACATGGATCCACCAGTGCCATTGAATGTGTGTTATTTTTACTAACAACAACTGGAGTCATTGAAATGTGTGTTCTTCTCATTAACCACGGCTAGAATCATTGAATGTGTGTTCCCTTTAGAGGCCACACATGGATCCACCAGTGTCATTCGTGTGTGTTATTTTTACTAACAACAACCAGAGTCATTGCATGTGTGTTCCTTTCACATACCACATATGGATCCAACAGTGTCATTGAAATGTGTGTTCTCTTCATAGACCACGCATGGATCCACCAATGTCATTGCATGCGTGCTCTTTTTACTAACAAGAACTAGAGTCATTGCATGTCTATTCTTTTTACTAACAACATCCAGTGTCACTGCATGTGTGTTCTCTTCAGAGACCACACATGGATCCACCAGTGTCATTGCATGTGTGTTCTTTTTACTAACAATGACTAGAGTCATTGCATGTGTGTTCTTTTCACATACCACATATGGATCCACCAGTGTCATTGAAATGTGTGTTCTCTTTAGAGACCACACATGGATCCACCAATGTCATTGCATGTGTGCTCTTTTTACTAACAACAACCAGAGTCATTGCATGTCTGTTCTTTTTACTAAGAATAACCAGAGTCATTGCATGTGTGTTCTCTTCATAGACCACACATGGATCCACCAATGTAATTGCATGTGTGTTCTTTTTACTAACAACAACTGGAATCATTTTATGTGTGTTCTTTTCACATACCACATATGGATCCAACAATGTCATTGAAATGTGTGTTCTCTTCAGAGACCACACATGGATCCACCAATGTCATTGCATGTGTGCTATTTTTACTAACAACAACCAAAGTCATTGAAATGTGTGTTTTCTCATTAACAACAGCTAAGTCATTGCATGTGTGTTCTCTTCAGAGATCACACATGGATCCACCAGTGTCATTGCATGTTGATACATTGCAAATGTATCTATAATTTTTTATGTTCCATGCTTGGTTTTATCCACTTTCTTGTGTTTTGTTCCAACTTTGGAGTAATTTTCATATGATTTCTTGGACTAACCTATTAAGAAGAGCCATAGTGCCAGCTGCCTGTTTTCTGCTATTTTT
Source organism: Avena eriantha (assembly GCA_910589775.1). Taxonomy (NCBI): domain Eukaryota; kingdom Viridiplantae; phylum Streptophyta; class Magnoliopsida; order Poales; family Poaceae; genus Avena; species Avena eriantha. The sequence continues at coordinate 480,351,058 of OU342741.1, read as the reverse complement.
GGTTCCAAGAAAGTCAGAAAATGAAAGTTCTCGGAATTGGATGGGACAAAAGCCAAAGTGCCTATTTTTCCGGAAGTGATCAAGTGCCAGAACACGAGACGGAGAGGGACCAGGAGGCCAACACACCACCTGGCCGTGCGGCCTCGCCTTGCCCGCGCTAGGGGGTGGTGAGGCCAACCCTGGCACCCCCTCGGCCTCCCGTTCCGACTATATATTTCCCTCGAGACGAAAACCCTAAGTACCCAATCAAAAATCCACGAAAGCGTATGTAGCCGCCGTCATCTCCATCCCTAGATCGGGAGGGATCGGAAGCTCTTCCCGGCACCCTGCCGGAGAGGGGAATTCACCCTAGAGGCCTTCTTCATCACCATGCAAGCCTCCGGTGTGATGCGTGAGTAGTTCATCCTTGGACTACGGATCCATGTAGTAGCTAGATGGATGGTTCTCCTCCTTTGTGCTTTCATGTTTAGATCTTGTGAGCTCCGTTCATGATCAAGATCATCTATTTCTAATTCTACATGTTGTGTTTGCGAGGATCCGATGGATATTGAGATGCTATTTCAGATTGATTACTGATTCTATCATGTCTTTGTTATTTGAGATCTTGCATGCTTTCCATTGTTATTAGCTATCTTGTCCAATTAGATGCTAGCAACTCCAAGAGTTAGTATTTATGATCGATAGTGGGTTCATGCCTCTAGTAATCTGGGGAAGTGACAGAAATCACTAAGGTACTAGATGTGCTGTTGCTACTAGGGAGAAAAGAACAATCCTTTGTTCATAGAACAATTGTATTGTTTACTTTACACGCAGTTCGTAAAGAAATAATCTGTTGCTTGCAACTTAATACTGGAGGGGGTTCGGATGATAACCTGAAGGTGGATTATTAGTCATAGATGCAGTTGGATGGTGATCTATGTATTATGTTGTAATGCCCAATCAAGTCTCAGAGGAGTCAAGATGATTAGTATATGCATGTATTGCTTTCTCGATGTTTGTCAATTGCCCCACTGTAATTTGTTCACCCAGTATGTTATCTATCTTAAGGAGAGCCACCTCTAGTGAACTATGGATCCCGGTCCTTTGTCTTTTACATACAATCTACAATATTTTACTGCTTTGTGTTTACTTTCTGCAAACTTTTACTTCTTTCCATTCGATACGTTTAATCCTTTGTTTTCCGCAAAACACGGTGAAATTGACAACCTCATCGCAAGTTGGGGACAAAGTTCTATGGTTGTGTTGTGCAGGTCTCCACGTTGCTACTAGCACCGGTAGTGCGCCCTGCCAAAGCTCAGCTAGTAACACCTTTGGGGTGTTTCCTTGCTCCTACTAGTTCGATTAAACCTTGGTTTCATAACTGAGGGAAAACTTACTGCTGTGCTACCTTCCTCTTGGGGTTCCCAACGAGCTCTACGTCGAACGTCGAGTACATCAAGATCTTTTCTGGCGCCATTGCCGGGGAGTCAAGGACATCTTCACAAGGGGAGTCCCTCATAACCATTCTCTTTACTTTGTTGTTTTTGTTTTGCTTAGTTTCTTTTTGCTTTGTTTGCTTGTTTCTTTATCAAAAATCCAATAAAAATTAGTTTTACAAGTTTGCTTTCTTATTTGAAAACCCAAAAAATGACTACTGTTGCAAACACTAAGTTGTGTGACTTCACTAGCACCAACAACAATGATTTTATGAGCACTCCTATTGCTCCACCTGTGGCTGAAAATACTTTCTTTGAGATAAAACCTGCTTTACTCAATCTTGTTATGAGAGAGCAATTTTCTGGTATTGGTAATGAAGATGCTGCTTCCCATCTAAATAACTTTGTTGAACTTTGTGAGATGCAAAAGCATAGGGATATAGATGGTGATATTAGTAAACTGAAATTGTTTCCTTTCTCTTTAAGAGGAAAAGCTAAAGAATGGTTGAATTCCTTAAATAGGAATAGTATTGATTCTTGGACTAAGTGCAAAGATGATTTTATTGGAAAATACTATCCTCCTGCTAAGATTATATCCATGAGAAGTGAAATAATGAAGTTTAAACAACTTGATAATGAGCATGTTGCTCAAGATTGGGAAAGAATGAAATCTTTGGTAAAGAATTGTCCCACTCATGGACTGACTGCTTGGATGATCATCCAAACTTTTTATGCAGGATTGAACTATTCTTCAAGGAACCTATTGGATTCAGCTGCTGGAGGAACCTTTATGACCATCACTTTGGGTGCTGCAACAAAACTTCTGGACAATATGATGGTTAATTATTCTGAATGGCATACTGAGAGAGCTCCACAAGGTAAGAAGGCAAATTCTGTTGAGGAAACCTCCTCCTTGAGTGATAAGATTGATATTATTATGTCTATGCTTGTTAATGGGAAAGACCAGATTGATCCAAATAATGTTCCTTTAGCCTCTTTGGTTGCTCAAGAAGAGCAAGTTGATGTGAAGTTCATAAGAAATAACAATTTTGACAACAATGCTTATGGTAATAATGCTTATAGGAACAATTTTTGTAACAACAATTATAGGCCCTACCCTCCTAGTAATACTTATGGCTATAATGGTAAACCTGAATTACCTAGTGAAGGAAGAATTTTAGAAGTTGAAAGAGCTACTAAAAACTTCATGCAAATGCAATATGTGCAAAATAAACTATTTACTAAATCTATGGAGGAACAATCTATCATTTTGAAGAACATTAGCCATCAACTTGAGAGTCTAAATAGGGAAATTCCTAGTTTACAATTGAAACTCTCTAATGCTGAAAGAAATATATCATCTTTGTCTGAAGCTCAATCTTCATTGATTAATAAAATGGCTGCTAAACCTGAAACTAATGAGAATCCCTTTGCAGCTACTAATGCCATACAAGTAAGAATTGATGAACATGTTAGACTATTAGCTGAATTACATGCTAAGTGGGAAAAAGAAAATGAAATTGCTAGAAACATTAGTGTTTCTACTATTACCACCACTAGTGTTGAGGCTAGTAATAGTTCTACTACTTTAGAAGATAAGTTTGATTTTGATCTTGATGGTTGCAATATCTCTGAAGTTATTAAGTTCCTACAAAAGCTTGCTAAAAGTCCTAATGCTAGTGCTATGAACATGGATTTTACAAAACACATTACTGATGCTCTCATAAAGATTAAAGAAGAAAAGATGAAACATAAAGCTTATATTCCTATAAAACAAGAGGATGGTTGGGAACCCATCATTAATATGAAAGTGAATGACTTTGATTTCAAAGCTTTGTGTGATCTTGATAGTAGTGTTTCTATTATGCCTAGAAGGATTTATGATACGCTTGATTTGCCTCCTCTTGAAGATTGTCATTTGAATGTCCCACTTGATGCTAATGCTAAAAAGAAACTCATGGGGAGTCTTAATGATGTTATTATTATGGTTAACGATTCCTATGTCCCCATTGATTTCTATGTTTTGGATGTTGAATACAATGCTTCTTGTCCTATTACTTTGGGAAGACCTTTTCTTAGAACTGTTGGTGCCATCATTGATATGAAAGAAGGCACCATTAAATACCAACTCTCACTCAAGAAAGGTATAGAACACTTACCTAAAAAGGGAGAAAATCTTTCTTTTTCTTCTCCTATGAAAACAAAATTTGGTCTTAATGCTTCTTCATTTGAGAACACTTGATTCTTTCTTTGCTTCTTATGCCTAACTTAAAGGCGTTAAAGAAAAGTACTTATTGGGAGATAACTCAAAAGTTTTAGATGAGTCTTGGAAATTATTACCTCTGTAATAACCTCTCCTTATCCTTTTTATTTGCTTTTTGTGCCAAGAGTAACCTCTAATGAGAGTAAAGTAATGATTGGGAAAGTTGCTATCCCAAAACAGATTTTTATGCTTCACCATAAAAATTCGTAAGAGAACTCTGTATGTCGGATTGAGCTGTAGTTTTTTTTCCTTCTGCCCCAGGTTGTTATCTAACTTTCGTTAGTTTAACACTTTTTGATTTGAGCAAGAGAAGGTCTTCGGAAAAATTCGTCTTTACCTGCTGGTCTGTTTTGACAGATTTCTGCCATTTTCTGCATTTGCTTCTTGTTGGTTCCTTCTTGAGTTCTTTTGGGGAATTGAGCTTTCTGAGGTAAGTGCTACAGTAGCTAGTGTTCTAATGGAAGTTTATTTGGAGTTAGAACTGAACCTTGAGACTTATTTATCTTAAGTGCACTAATGTTGCCAATGAGATTGTGTGAAGTTTTGTATGAAGGAAAAATTCAGGTGTATGGAGGGAATGAGTAATGAGATGAAGGATGGACTAAAGCTCAAGCTTAGGGATTCCACGCGTGTAACCCCAAGAAATATCCAAGAAGTACAAGCGTCAAAGCTTGGGGATGCCCAAGGCATCCGCTTCTTCATCAATAAAAATCCCACGTTTCTTCCAAACGCTTCATTTTTATTGTTTCATGCACAGTTGTGTTTTTCTTGGAGCGTCTTCTTTTTTTTTTTAGTTTTGGTTTTCATTTGCTTTGGTTTGATTAGTTTGCTGAATAAATTGGTTGGACCCCCTCTTTCATACTTTGGTTTGCAAATAGTTTGGTTTGGTTTGGAAAAGAGTAGAAAAGTTCATGCTTATGTGGTAAAAAGAGCTCGTTTTTAACTGTGGCCTATGCTTTGTCATGCCATGCTTGATATTGTTTTAGCTTTATGCTTAGTATTCCTTGCTGTAGCATGACTTGTTATAAACAGTTGAGATTGCTTAATGTGCCTTGGATGAATTATGCGTTGTTTTAGCATATTAAAGCATAGTATAGTGGTATTCTCCTTTAATGCTTTATTTGGGTTGACTTGGCGCATGATCACACCATGTTATGACTATCCAAAGTCACCATAGACTTTATGAACCTTTAGTTTTCAACTTGTAGTATCACTTTATGCTTTGATCAATGATGTTTTGTCGCTCTGCATGATTATGGCCATTATTGCTCTCTTAGTTTGTCGCTCCCAGCCTTTTGCTAGCCTCCACAACAAAGTATGAGTTCCATTCGTGCATCCAACTCCCTAAACTGAGTTATTCCAAAGAGTCCACCATACCTACCTACTAGCTTGTGCTATTCCAAGTATATTCATGCTTTTGTTTACCTTCCACTTGTTATGAGAAAACTAGTGATTAAAACTCTCACGAACTTGATGGCACACTTTACTTTGCTTGCCCTTAATAAACTTGAACCATTGTGTCTTCTATGTTGTATATCCTTGCACTTATTTGTTGGGAATAAGCAGAACCATGTTTTCATGGGGAACGCTTTCAACATTGCACTTGGTACTTGTACCTAGTTGATATCATGCTCTTTTGTATATGGATGTCGTCGGTGTGAAATGAAAGGGGAGCTTGTAAGTCCATGGAGTTATGTATATGTGTTAGAGAAACACCTGGGCCGCTGGTCTAATCCATGCTGACATGGTGGAAACCTGCAGCGTAACCATAATGAGCTGTCTATGAAGCATTCTTCTTATAAAAAAAGTCCTATATTGAGAAAAAAGAGAAAATAAAAAAAGAGATACTATGAAAAGAGGAAAGAGAGAAAAAAGCACCATATTCCCATGGTAAATAAGAAGAATGTTGAGATGCTCGTTGTCTGCTTGCCTTGTCATTTTGATATGGGGATTCTTCCGTATCATCGGGCAAGGGGTACCTCGTTGGCGATTCTCTATGATACACATGTACTTACGATAACAAGAACTTACCGGTGACTAAACTTGAGTAGCATGAGGAGAGGCCCTCGTATACAAGGGACATGAGATTTTTGACTTATATTTCGTCAAGCATGTACACCATAGTTTGTTCACTTTAACCTTAATCACTTCAAGATGCTTATGATAGGGGCAATGAGAGCTGAAAGCTATAAGTACCATAATTTTTGGAAGCTCTTTATGAGACTTGAATCCCTACTTCCTTTTACAAAGGCTTTTCTTCCACCATTATATTGAGTCTCCACCTTCTATCTTTATGCACCTACTTTGAGAGCATAGTGGTCATTCTTAGTTCTATGTGCATTGTCCCAAGACTAGTTGATTGATGCATAACTTATTATTGCTTGTTTTAAACTATTGTATCTAGTCACTATTATGAACTTTGAAGGTGTCCTATGCATTTATTTTTGCTACTCTATTGAGGGACAAGATGAATACTACTATGCTATGTTTTCTTTATGTGAAACAAACAAACGTCTTGCAAAGCATTGTTATTCATGAATCTTTTGTGTGTGCCTTTTCATGTTGCATCATAGTTTCTTTGCTTATTGCTAGAACCTTGTCCTTCATGCTATGATTGAAGTACTATGATCCCAGCTTTGAATGTTTTGCAAATACTTTGATCAAGTCTTTGATGGTGTGTTTTTGGTTCCAAGAAAGTCAGAAAATGAATATTCTCGGAATTGGACGGGACAAAAGCCAAAGTGCCTATTTTTCCGGAAGTGATCAAGTGCTAGAATACGAGACGGAGAGGGACCAGGGGGGCACCACACCACCTGGCCACGTGGCCCAGCCTAGCCCGCGCCAGGGGGGTGGTGAGGCCAGCCCTGGCACCCCCTCGGCCTCCCCTTCCGACTATATCTTGCCCTCAGGACGAAAACCCTAAGTACCCGATCAAAAATCCTCGAAAGAGTTTGTAGCCGTCGTCATCTCCATCCCTAGATCGGGAGGGATCTGAAGCTCTTCCTAGCACCCTGCCGGACACAGGAATTCACCCTAGAGGCCTTCTTCATCACCATGCAAGCCTCCGGTGTGATGCGTGAGTAGTTCATCCTTGGACTACGGATCCATGTAGTAGCTAGATGGCTGGTTCTTCTCCTTTGTGCTTTCATGTTTAGATCTTGTGAGCTCTGTTCATGATCAAGATCATCTTTTTGTAATTCTACATGTTGTGTTTGCGGGGATCTGATGGATATTGAGATGCTATTTCAGATTGATTATTGATTCTATCATGTCTTTGTTATTTGAGATCTTGCATGCTTTCCGTTGTTAGTAGCTATCTTGGCCAAGTAGATGCTAGCAACTCCAAGAGTTAGTATTTATGCTTGATAGTGGGTTCATGCCTCTGGTAATCTGGGGAAGTGACAGAAATCTCTAAGGTACTAGATGTGCTATTGCTACTAGGGAGAAAACAACAATCCTTTATTCATAGAAAAATCGTATTGTTTACTTTACACGCAATTCGTAAAGCAATAATCTGTTGCTTGCAACTTAATACTGGAGGGGGGTCGGATGATAACGTGAAGGTGGATTATTAGTCATAGATGCAGTTGGATGGCGGTCTATGTATTATGTTGTAATTCCCAATCAAGTCTCAGAGGAGTCAAGATGATTAGTATATGCATGTATTGCTTTCTCGGTGTTTGTTAATTGCCCCATTGTAATTTGTTCACCCAGCATGTTATCTATCTTAAGGAGAGCCACCTCTAGTGAACTATGGATCCCGGTCCTTTGTCTTTTACATACAATCTACAATCTTTTACTTCTTTGTGTTTACTTTCTGCAAACTTTTACTTCTTTCCATTCGATACGTTTAATCCTTTGTTTTCCGCAAAACACGTTGAGATTGACAACCTCATCGCAAGTTGGGGACAAAGTTATGTGGTTGTGTTGTGCAGGTCTCCACATTGCTACTAGCACCGGTAGTGCGCCCTATCAAAGCTCAAGTAGTAAGACCTTTGGGGTGTTTCCTTGCTCCTACTGGTTCGATTAAACCTTGGTTTCATAACTGAGGGAAAACTTACTGCTGTGCTCATCATACCTTACTCTTGGGGTTCCCAACGAGCTCTACGTCGAACGTCGAGTACATCACGTGTGTGTTCTTTTTACTAACAACAAATGGAGTCATTGCATGTGTGTTTTTTTCACAGACCACATATGGATCCACCAGTGTCATTGAAATGTGTGTTCTCTTAAGAGACCACACATTGATCCACCAGTGTCATTACATGTGTGTTCTTTTTTACTAACAACAACCAGAGGCATTGCATGTGTGTTCTCTTCAGAGGCCACATATGGATCCACTAGTGTCATTGCATGTGTGTTCTTTTTACTAACAACAACTTGAGTCATTGCATGTGTGTTCTTTCACATACCACATAGGGATCCACCCGTTCCATTGAAATGTGTGTTCTCTTCAGAGACCACACATGGATCCACCAATTTCATTGCATGTTTGCTCTTTTTACTAACAACAACCAGACTCATTGCATGTGTGTTATTTTTACTAACAACAACCAGACTCATTGCATGTGTGTTCTTTTCACAATCCACCTATGGATCCACCAGTGTCATTGCATGTGTGCTCTTTTTACTAACAACAGCTAGAGTCATTGCATGTGTGTTCTCTTTAGAGACCACACATGGATCCACTAGTGTCATTGTATGTGTGTTCTTTTTACTAACAACAACTAGAGTCATTGAAATGTGTGTTCTTCTCATTAACCATAGCTAGAGTCATTGCATGTGTGTTCTCTTCAGAGACCACACATGGATCCAACAGTGTCATTGCATGTGTGTTCTTTTTACTAACAACAACCAGAGTCATTGCATGTGTGTTCTTTTCACATACCACATATGGATCCAACAGTGTCATTGAAATGTGTGTTCTCTTCAGAGACCACACATGGATCCACCAATGTCATTGCATGTGTGCTCGTTTTACTAACAACAACCAGATTCATTGCATGTCTGTTCTTTTTACTAATAACAACCAGAGTCATTGCATGTGTGTTCTCTTCAGAGACCACACATGGATCCACCAGTGTCATTGCATGTGTGTTCTTTTTACTAACAAAAACTGGAGTCATTGCATGTGTGTTCTTTTCACATACCACATATGGATCCACCAGTGTCATTGAAATGTGTGTTCTCTTCAGAGATCACACATGGATCCACCAATGTCATTGCATGTGTGCTCTTTTTACTAACAACAACCAGAGTCATTGAAATGTGTGTTCTTCTCATTAACAACAGCTAAGTCATTGCATGTCTGTTCTTTTCAGAGACCACACATGGATCCACTAGTGTCATTGCATGTGTGTTCTTTTTACTAACAACAACTGGAGTCATTGCATGTGTGTTCTTTTCACATACAACATATGGATCCACCAGTGTCATTGAAATGTGTGTTTTGTTCAGAGACCACACATGGATCCACCAGTGTCATTGCATGTGTGTTCTTTTTACCAGCAACAACCAGGGTTATTGCATGTGTGTTCTCTTCAGAGACCACACATGGATTCACTAGTGTCATTGCATGTGTGTTATTTTTACTAACAACAACTAGAGTCATTCCATGTGTGTTCTTTTCACATACCACATATGGATCCACCAGTGTCATTGAAATGTGTGTTCTCTTCAGAGACCACACATGGATCCACCAATGTCATTGCAGGTGTGTTCTTTTTACTAACAACAACCAGAGTCATTGCATGTGTGTTCTTTTCATATACCACATATGGATCCACCAGTGTCATTGAAATGTGTGTTATTTTCCCAATCCACCTATGGATCCACCAGTGTCATTCAATGCATGTTCTTTTTAATAACAACAACCAGAGTCATTGCATGTGTGTTTGATGTCTACGCAGTTCTATTCTTGTAGACAATTGTTGGGCCTCCAAGTGTAGAGGTTTGTAGAACAGCAGCAAGTTTTCCCTTAACTGGATCACCCAAGGTTTATCGAACTCAGGGAGTAAGTGGTCAAAGGAATTCCCTCTCAAGCAACCCTACAATCAAGATAGAAGAAGTCTCTTGTGTCCCCAACACACCCAATATACTTGACAGGTGTATAGGTGCACTAGTTCGGCGAAGAGATAGTGAAATACAAGTGGTGTGGATATTTATAAGTGGTAATGGTGCTAGAAAATAGCTTGATGGCATGTGGTTGATGTGGGAAAAGACTAAAGGCAAACTGAAATAAAGATGGAAGCAAGCAAACATGTAACAGATCTAATTGCAAATGGTGTTTCAATGCTTAGAAACAAGGTCTAGGGATCATAATTTCACTCTTGAATACTCTCATATAAATATCTTCTCTTTATGATACTACTCTAAACTACTCTCCGGTTGGACACTCTAATCGATGGTAGGGCTATAATAGCACACCTCAAATTTCATCTTTCCCATCTAGATAACCCCACACTGTCACCTTGAGTACTAGATTGGTCCAACAAACACCAAAATTTCATAAAGACATCCAACTCCAAATATAACTCATAACAAGTATTTATAATCTCTAGCCTAAGTGCCACCATGGTGTGCATGCTGTCACTTTCACACACATGGGGAGAGCAGAGATCTATTAAAGCACTTGAGTAGCAAGGTAGATCTACTTGATTACAAAGCTCATGATCACTATATGATCATGCATAGAGAGAGAGATGAACACATACCGGTAGAACCCTTAGCCTCGAGAGAGAACTACTCCCTCCTCATCATGGGAATCAGCAACGGTGATGGAGATGGTGGTGGAGATCAATGGAGATGGCTGGGGGGCACTTCCCCGTCCTGGCAGGGTGCCGGAACAGAGACTTTTTGTCCCCTGAATCTCCCCTTCGGTGGCGGTGGCGCTGCGAAGCTTTTCGTGGCTTTATGATTGACGATTTAGGGTTTTGGCATCGGGAGGCATCTTATCAGCAAAGAGGCAAGGTCGGTGGGCGGCCAGGGGCCCACACCATGCCCTGGCGCGGCCTGGGCTGGCTCGCGCCAAGGGGTGGTGTGGCCACCCTGTGGCCCCCCTACGTCTCGTCTTCTGGCTCCGTGAGTCTTCTGGAAAAATTTGAACTTTGGCTTTTGTCCCGTCCAATTCCGAGAATATTCATTTTCTGACTTTCCTGGAACCAAAAACAACAGAAAACAGGCAACTGGCACTGTGGCTCTTGTTAATAGGTTAGTCCAAGAAATCATATGAAAAGTTCTCCAAAGTGTGGACAAAACATAAGAAAGTAGATAAAACCAAGCATGGAACATATTAAATTATGGATACGTTTGCAACGTATCACAGTTCTCTTCAAAAACCACACATGGATCCACCAGTTTCATTGCATGTGTGTTCTTTTTACTAACAAAGAGTCATTGCATGTGTGTTCTTTTCACATACCACATATGGATCCACCAGTGTCATTGAAATGTGTTTTCTCTTCGGAGACCACACAAGGATCCACCAATGTCATTGCATGTGTGCTCTTTTTACTAACAACAACCAGAATTATTGCATGTGTGTTCTTTTTACTAACAACAACCAGAGTCGTTGCATGTGTGTTCTTTTCACAATCCACCTATGGATCCACCAGTGTCATTGCATGTGTGCTCTTTTTTACTAACAACAGCCAGTGTCATTGCATGTTTGTTCTCTTCAGAGACCACACATGGATCCACTAGTGTCATTGGATGTGTGTTCTTTTTACTAACAACAACTTGAGTCATTGCATGTGTGTTCTTTTCACATACCACATATGGATCCACCAGTGTCATTGAAATGTGTGTTCTCTTCAGAGATCACACATGGATCCACCAGTGTCATTGCATGTGTACTCTTTTTACTAACAACAACCAGAGTCATTGCATGTGTGTTCTTTTCACATACCACATATGGATCCACCAGTGTCATTGAAATGTGTGTTCTTATCATTAACCACATCTAGTCATTGCATGTGTGTTCTCTTCAGAGACCACACATGGATCCACCGGTGTCATTGCATGTGTGTTCTTTTTACTAACAACAACCAGAGTCATTGCATGTGTGCGATTTTCACATACCACATATGGATCCACCAGTGTCATCGAAATGTGTGTTCTCTTCAGAAACCACACATGGATCCACCAGTGTCATTGTATGTGTGCTCTTTTTACTAACAACAACCACAGTCATTGCATGTGTGTTCTTTTTACTAACAACAACTAGACTCATTGCATGTGTGTACTCTTCAGAGACCACACATGCATCCACCAGTGCCATTGCATGTGTGTTCTTTTTTACTAACAACAACTGGAGTCATTGCATGTGTGTTCTTTTCACATACCACATATGGATCCACCAGTGTCATTGAAATGTGTGTTCTCTTTAGAGACCAAGAGACCACACATGGATCCACCAGTGTCATTGCATGTGTGATCTTTTTACTAACAACAACTGGAGTCATTGCATGTGTGTTCTTTTCACATACCACATATGGATCCACCCGTGTCATTGAAATGTGTGTTCTCTTCAGATACCACAGATGGATCCACCAGTGTCATTGCATGTGTACTCTTTTTACTAACAACAACCAGAGTCATTGCATGTGTGTTCTTTTCACATACCACATATGGATCCACCAGTGTCATTGAAATGTGTGTTCTTCTCATTAACCACAGCTAGAGTCATTGAAACGTGTGTTCTCTTCACAGACCACACATGGATCCACCAGTGTCATTGCATGTGTGTTCTTTTTACTAACAACAAACAGAGTCATTGCATGTGTGTTCCTTTCACAATCCACCTATCGATCCACCAGTGCCATTACATGTGTGCTCTTTTTACTAACAATAGCCAGAGTCACTGCATGTGTGTTCTCTTCGGAGACCACACATGGATCCACCAGTGTCATTGCATATGTGGTCTTTTCACATACCACATATGGATCCACCACTATCATTGAAATGTGTGTTCTTATCATTAATCACAGCTAGAGTCATTGCATGGGTGTTCTCTTCAGAGACCACACATGGATCCACCGGTGTCATTGCATGTGTGTTCTTTTTACTAACAGCAACCAGAGTCATTGCATGTGTGCTCTTTTCACATACCACATATGGATCCACCAGTGTCATTGAAATGTGTGTTCTCTTCAGAGACCACACATGGATCCACCAGTGTCATTCTATGTGTGCTCTTTTTACTAACAACAACCATAGTCATTGCATGTGTGTTCTTCTCATTAACCACAGCTAGAGTCATTGCATGTGTGTTCTCTTCAGAGACCACACATGGATCCACCAGTGTCATTGCATGTGTGTTCTTTTTACTAACAACAACTGGAGTCGTTGCATGTGTGTTCTTTTCACATACCAGAGATGGGTCCACTAGTGTCATTGAAATGTGTGTTCTCTTCAGAGAGCACACATGGATCCAGCAGTGCCATTGCATGTGTGTTCTTTTTACTAACAACAACTGGAGTCATTGCATGTGTGTTCTTTCCACATACCACATATGGATCCACCAGTGTCATTGAAATGTGGTATCTCTTTAGAGACCATATAAGGATCCACGAGTGTCACTGCATGTGTGCTCTTTTTACTAACAACAACTAGAGTCATTGCATGTGTGTTCTTTTCACATACCACATATGGATCCACCCGTGTCATTGAAATGCATGTTCTTCTCATTAACCACAACTAGAGTCATTGCATGTTTGTTCTCTTCAGAGACCACACATGGATCCACCAGTGTCATTGCATGTGTGTTCTTTTTACTAACAACAACCAGAGTCATTGCATGTGTGTTCTTTTCACAATCGACCTATGGATCCACCAGTGTCATTTCATGTGTGCTATTTTTACTAACAACAGCCAGAGTCATTGCATGTGTGTTCTCTTTAGAGACCACACATGGATCCACCTGTGTCATTGCATGTGTTTTCTTTTTACTAACAACAACTGGTGTCATTTCATGACTATTTTTTCACATACCACATATGGATCCACCAGTGTCATTGAAATGTGGGTTCTCTTCAGAGACCACACATGGATCCACCAATGTCATTACATGTGTGTTCTTTTTACGAACAACAACCAGAGTCATTACATGTGTGTTCTTTTCACATACCACATATGGATCCACCAGTGCCATTGCATGTGTGTTCTTCTCATTAACCATAGCTAGAGTCATTGCATGTGTGTTCTCTTCAGAGACCACATATTTATCCACCAGTGTCATTGAAATGTGTATTATTTTCAACTAAAGTTGTTGCCACAAACAATCGGGACGAAGAGCTAACCAACAACCGCTCTGGCCTTCTAGAAGACCCGATCCCTGATTGTTAGGCGTTGTTGGATCGGGATGCATGGACGATAAGCATGTCCTTCACGAGGGTGATCCGCGAGAAGTCTGTTCTGCGAACTGATTGGCAGTGGCAACGACGTTGGGCCTATGTCCTTGCCCTTATCCCCTTAACCTCTGGGCCGAAGCTCAGATCGTGTTCCTTCATCGCCATGGAGAGGGAGAGGCCCAAACTCAGCTTGCACGAGGCTCAGATGTTCACCCACTACAACATACTCGCGCCGCCGTTCGCGAGGCTTCCGGCCGGCTTCGAGCTTAGATACACCGGGGTTCCTATTGGGCCCCTCTTGCGCGACAACGCATTGTCGAGGCAGATCGAGGAGCACCGCCGCTAGCTGTTGGAGCGGAAGAGGGCAATGGCACAGTACTCGCGCACGAGCGCGTACTGGCGAAACTTGTTCAAGAAGCGGGATGTGTTGATTGAGCTGTACGGAACCCACTGGCGGGAGATCCACCCAGATCTGCGCAACCCCGAAGGGAGGCAGCGCCTCTGGGCAGTGCCTGGGCATACGACCTCCATCATTATCGATGCAGCGCGCCGTGAAGAATCCATGAGGAGGAGGAACGCTGCCGGGAACGTCGGCATCGATTCCGACGTGGAGGAGGCTGGCGGCGACGCGGACAACGTCGTCAATGATGGAGATTGTGGGAGCATCATAGTTGATTAGGGCCACTTAAGCATATATTAAATCTATGTACAGTATCTTAATGCGCTCTTTGGATCTGGGTCACTTGAGTCATGGTCGATTATCGTCATAATCTATATATGTTGGCCATGTTTTAGTTGTCTTTGTCTTTGAAACTAGTCGATCGAAACTCGTGTGATCCTAAAAATAAAGTTCGCGCGTTCCTGGCATATCTGATGGGATAATACACTGACTCTGCTCCCAGCACTTGATGACACAGCCATAATTTGGAGTGCGCCAGACGAGAAGGGATCGAGCGTTGTAATAGTGTACTACTCATGTCCAGATATAACTGACTTAGTTTTTTTTAGATATTTCATAAATGTGTCTATACCCAAAACATGTCTAGATACATGTTTTAGGTTTCTCTGTCTTTCAAACTAATCAAAGGTCGTCAAATTCTAAACAAAAAAAGTCATTGTGTTCACATCTGATGGGACAATACGCTGACTCTACTATTTGATGACACAACCATAATTCTGGAGTGCGCCAGAGGAGATGGGAATGGAAGGGAGATGGGAACTAGTAGCCGCGTCCAAACGCAGGTAAAAATTTAATGTAATAATATTTAAAAACATTGTAATCTGGTCCACATGACCCTATCACAGACACGTTGCACGCGCCAGATATAAATAAAGACGACACGACTAGATTACTTTCAATGATATAATTCAACATACGACGTTATTATGCTCGCATCTTTCTGCTCCTCTTATTAGTCTGCTAGTCGATGCTGCATTAAGCGTCAGTTGATGAGGATAAAAAATGATAAAATGGCAAAATAAAACAATTTTTAATCTTACCTTTCATCCGGAGAATCGTACAAAGATGAAATTGGCAGGGATTTATTATTTCTCCTACAATTAGCCGAAAGATCCTCAAGAACATCCTCTATCACCCCTGCAACTTCTTCATATTCTAATACACCTCCATTATTTTCCCTTTCCTCCCCATTCCGCTGACCCTTTTGTTTCTTTTCACACCCTTTTCTCGTCGGCACCTCTACTTCTTCATAAATTGGCTGCTTATGTATGTTTTCCTCCGAGTGCTCATCACCGTCTTCGCACTGCTCTTCCTCTAGTTCTAGCTGAGAAGCCTCATTTTCTACCACTGGGGTGTGAACAGGGACAATATCATGTGTAACTGGGTTTTTTCACAACCTCTTGATATGGTTGAATCTGCCACAACGTTTGCATTTCCTTTTCCTAGCTCCCAGCCTTGAACCTTTATCGGTGGAGGCTTCGATCCTTAGCTTTCTATGCCTCCCAGGTGGCCTCCTAAGAACTGGTGGTTGAAATTTGAACCCTGGATCGACAATCTCCCAATCATTTTCATCGGCCATAGGTGGTACGTTTTCTGCATAAGTTGCAGCAAACTTGTCCACGGAGAAATAGTTGTTGATATAGTTCTCTATTTCAGCTCCGCTGCCTATAAGCTTTAAGATGAAGTAAATTGCATGGTGACATGGCAGACCAGTAATCTGCCACTTCCTGCATGAACAAGTCATGTTTCCAATGTCTACAGGGTACCTCCGTTCACTTCCATGCTTGTATTCTGCATAAACCTTAGCCAATGTTCTGGAACTTCTGACCATCCTCATCTTTATCATTCTCATTTCCCTGGTTCTTGCATTCAGTAAGATAACCACCTTTGGAACTATTTTATGGCCTAAAAAATTTCTTGCACAAATTCTTTGCCTTAAATCTATCTTCACCATTATGCACTGTCTTATTGCATCCAACAAAATAACAATTCCAACTGTCTTCATGACCGAAATCTTATCATTGAAACTCTCTGCCAAATTATTGCAAACAAAATCCATCTTGCTTAAGTCACCAAACTTGCTTCTGGCCCATAGCTTGGTGTGATGTTCTTCAAGGTATGTTTTCACCTTTGGCACTACATACATGTTCTGCAAGTAAGTAGCATGCGTGCTTAGGGTGTATGTGTATGCTGATCGCCACAAGTCCTCTTCAAAGATCTTTCCTTTGAACTTCTTCGTGAAGTTAGTAGCGAGGTGCCACATGCATTCCCTATGCTCAACCCCAGGAAACACAGCATCAACAGCATTCTCCAGACCCTCTCATGCACCGATGTGTATCACCAAGCCTTCAGGGTGATCAATTACTTCCCGTAGTCTTTGCATGAACCATGTCCAGCTTTCATTTGATTCACCCTCAAGAACAGCATAAGCTACGGGTAGAAGCCAATTATGTGCGTCCAAAGCACAAGCAGAAGCAACATGTCGCCTGAACTTCCATGTTAAACAAGTTGCGCCTATTGCCAAGTATGGCCTGCAGCCGTCTAGGAACCCCTTCCAGCATGCCTTCAGGCAGACAAAACATCTCCTGAAGCATATCTTATCTGCCTGCTTCTACCTGACCCCCCTTGAGACCTTTTCTCTTCCTTTCACAACCTCGTAATCGATGTCAACAACACTACCAGGTGATGTTATCTCTACCCGAGCTTTGAAACTATACAACATATGAAAACTGTCATTCCACTTGACTTGAATGAAGTCTAGAGCCATCTCCTTCCCATCAAAGACTCTATGGTAAGGAATTAGAATGTTAAACTTTTTGCTAATCTTTGCTCTGAGTTCAGCAGGTCCAATGTTATGATCCCGCCTCACCCAGTCAAGTACAGTAGCAACAATCCACTTGGTAGTCGTCGGTCTATTTTTATCACATAAATAAGTATTAGGGAAGTTGTGTTTCTTCGTGTTTACTTTGATCTGCATTCGATAAGAAGCCAAATAATTCAGAGCTAGTTATCAACAGAATAAATATGAGAAAGACTGAAACTAAATGTAGCTATTGCAACCTGAAATGGGTGTCCACCCCGCACTGGAGATGCATGTAATCTCCATTTACACACATTACTTTCCGTACAGTGCACCCTAAATCTCTTTTGGTCGCTCTTTTCAATGATAAATTCGAACCCAACTCTGATTGCATAGGTTGCAACTGCATATCTGCAGTCCTCCACATTATCAAAGACAGTCCCCTCGTCAATTGTAGGATTGCCCCTATCAAAGTGTATCATTGGCCTGTCCTCGTCTTCGTCGTCGTATCTACATCCCATTTCCACATCTTCACATTCCTCTTCCTCATCAGTCCCATAGTCAGGCTCAAAGTTTGAATCAACCAAATTTTCCCTACTCTCCATCCTATCAGGGCCAGCAGCCATGTCTAGATATGCTTTCTCATCATCATCCGCACCGCCACACATTTCAGTGCCTTCATGCTCGCTTAACAAAGCATCATGCTCAAGGACAAGCTGTACAGACATCCTGCGGTTACCAACACATATCCTTGCCATCACCACGGGACTAGAAATGCTAATTGGGGTATGCAGAAAAGGAAACACAGTTCTTACCCTTCAATGTGGACGCACCGCACCTTCTCTGGGCTCCATACCTCCAAAGATCTGCACCCCGCTTCCTCTCCCCCTCTTTCGTTGTCCTCTGTGCTCTCTAGACTTGAAGGAGATTCCGTGCTCTCCAGCCGCGTAGGACCCATCTCTGTGTTCTCAAGCCTCGCAGGATCCATCTCCAAGTGGCATCCGGATCACCAGCGTCATTGGGCCCCTAACCCAATAGACGAATCTCGGTTTTTGTTTCCAGACGCGCCTAGGCGGTGGACGGCGGCAAGGAGACAAGGCAGGGAGGGGAGGGGAGGTGACATGAGGGGATGGCAGGGAGGGGAGGGCGGGAGGACAACGGCCCAAGGGGATGACGAGAGCGGTGCATGACGGAGCAGAGTGGCGGCGGCAGGAGCAGAGGAGCAGAGCGGAGCGGAGCTGGTTGCGACAAAGCATGGAAAATTGCACAATAATGTGTTGGTGGGCGGCAGCAGCCCTCGAACCTGGGACGCGCGCCGTCGAAGGTGGAGGAGGCGGGCCCGCTAGTTAGAAAACATGCCACCTATCAGTGCACTATGCACGGTAGCACTTCACAGAATTTTTTAGCAGGTCCCACATGTCAGTCTGTTTGATCAAAACTTGCATGCAGTGTATGGATGGTTCACGCGCTAGTTCCAAAAAAAGCCCGTTGATCCAAACTTGAAGTGGCAGTTCTGCTTCTTCTCCCTCGTCTCCTCGTCTCCTCGCGGTGGTAGTTCCGCTTCGTCTCCCACGTCTGTTCTCCTCTTCTTCTTCTCCTCGCAGTGGTAGTTCTTCTTTGTTCCTCGATCAAAACATTCCCGCATGTAAGCCATGGCCAGTAGCCAGATGAAGAGGAACTGGTCCAATCTCCCGGCCGACCCACTTCGCAAGATCGCCGACTACTTGCTGGAGAAAGAGGAGTACGTCAACACATATGCTGCTTGTCGGGAAGTCTGCACCGATTGGCGTCGTACTTTAAAGGTGCCCGAATTCCATCTCAACAACTGGATCATGATAGATCACACACTTCTAGACGTTGGCGACTTCACCTTCCTCAACCTTGCCATTGGTCGTTGCTTCAGGACAAATCTAATGGACGTCCATCGTAGGTTCACATTCACATCGGATATTTATTGGTATTTTCCATTGTAAACATCTTAGTGCTAACTGATGCCCTCTTATTCCAAAACATTCTACTTCGTCGGTGTTTCTCGTGGCGTCATCGCGCTTGCTCAGAGGGTGGAGCCGTACCAGATTCGGCTTCGGAACCCAATCACTCCTAAGTCTAACACTGAGTTTCAAGCACACATACCATCTGATCTTCTGCAATTTGTCATCGTGACGAAGTCCCCGACGATGGTGTTCGTTTGCACTGATTATCTTGATCATATTGTATGGGCCGATGAGAGCACCCCAACGGGGCAAATCAATGAATCATTTGGAGAAGGATTGTATTCGCCACCTCCTGATACGCTTCTGGTCTGCATGACGGCATTCCGAGGGGAAGTATATGCATTACTTGAGAATGGAGACATCTTGTCGACCAACATCCAGTTAGAGCAGCGCGCGAGCACTATCACGATGGCCAAAATAATTTCAGCCCCAGTCTTTGAACAGGTAAGCGGAACCTACAATTTTTACCTTGTGGAGTCAGATGGTGATCTGCTTCTTGTGTTGAACGGGGATTTCGCCAAAGGGAAACCGGTGTTGTGCCGGGTGGACACGGAGAACTACTCTCTCGAGGTCGTCGGTGACATTGGAAGCCGTGCCCTCTTCGTTGGTTACAATCGGTCTATCTCCATTGACACCAGGTTACACCCCACAGTCAAATCCGGTTGCATATACTACAGGAATTATATCAGACTGTATGATCATGAGGTTCAAGCCTAGGAAGAGGAACCAACAATGGTAATGTATGGCTTAAGTCTGGAACATACACCGAGGCCTTACCCTGATACAGATAGCACATTGCAGACGGAGGGAGTTCTCTGAACATGTGTTGCAGGACGCGGGAGCCGACGACGACGAAATATATAGGGGAGAATGAATCCTATATTCATCCAAGGTTATTTGCTAGCATTTTCAGGTCTAAGTAGAAATTTGTATTGTATTTATATTATTTCAATCAGCAGTATGCGTATTACCTTTCAGACAAAATTATAATGTATTTAATTTTAATACTTTCAGAATTCAAAGTATTTATTTTTAGTAGCTTCTTTCAGAATTCTCTGTGTTCGACATGGGCATCAGCTCAGCGCCAGAATTCAGGTTCCACATGGAAAATTGCACAATAATGTGTTGGTGGGCGGCACCAGCCCTCGAACCTAGGATGCGCGCCGTCGAAGGTGGAGGAGGCGGGCCCGCCAGTCAGAAAACATGACACGTGGGCATCCCCTGTTTCTGATGCCCTTTAAAAAAGAAAACACGCCATGTCATCATCCCCTGTTTCTGATGGTGTTGTTACAATCGACGGTACATGGTGGCATATAAATAATATCGTATAAACATGATGGCACAATCATCAACATTTCTAAAATGAAAACCGGTCCCGTCTGCTACCTGTCCTGGTACATTGCCCGATGAGGTGGATAGCCACGATCGATCTTTTTAATACGTTCACGCTCTTATGCTGAGAAGGGAAACAAAGATTGAGCGGTTAATGCAACGAGTGTCAAATTATTACCCTCTAAGGAAATGGGAGATGGTTATTTTCACGCATGCCCGTAGACCAAACCTACTGTCAGTCTTTCACTCCCCTTCTCTGACAAACCACAATTCACCTTGCGCAGCTCCTCCGCGCCGCACCAACTAGGGTAACATGGCCCCGCCTAAGCAGTCGTCGCCGCCGCCGCGACAGCCGCCGAAACTGGGGTATTTAGCCCCTCTAAGGCAGGCCATGAAGCTCTACTTCAAGGCCGGTCTCCCGTTGCCCTGCCATGTGGATGATTTCCCCGAATATGCCGAATCGGCCGCGGCGGCGACGGCGGCTTCATCAGCGCCAGATGCGGCAAGCAGGGCCAAGAGAGCGATGTGGAGAAATCGCGCGGCGGCATTATGGCATGCTCTAGGCAGTGGGAACAAGGTACGTATCAAATCGTTCACGAGAGCATGCCGCCGAGGGTACACACCCTCGAATAGGTCAGCGCCAAGGTCTAGGAACTCTCGCGTCCACGCTTTGGCGCGGACTACCTTTCCCAGTGGGGGAGGCTGGGATCACTCCGTCTGCGGCAAAGACGCTCCATCCTACGCACCGTCGGAGGCCGTACCGTGGCGGCGACCAAGCGACTACACTCAGCATGCTAAATTGTTCGACAGCCGGAGCCGGCGGCGCGCATCATCTCAGCCCCGGGATTCAGGTTCGAGTTCACATGGACCTACAATCCCAAGAAGGAGATGTCGAATTTCAGTTTTGAAGAAATCGTTGCGACGGCGCAGATGGTCCAACTGAACCTTGACTGACGCACGCAAATCGCTCGTGCATGAACGATGCAGACTTCTTGTACTTTGGCGGGAAGGCAATAGATCAGTTTAGGTTAAATGATCAAAGAACTTATGTCCTCTCAAGGCAATTGGCCAGCCAACTTTTCTGGTGGAGATTTGTAGTTTCTTTAGTGTAGAATAGTTAAGTTCAGACTGAAGAATGGCTTTTATAGATGAAATGCTGACGAATTGTTCTATAAACTAGTAGGAAGTTTAGCCCACTTTTGTGCAGATATAAGACCCTTTGTATGGAAGTACTACTGTTGTAATTAAATACTATCAAGTATCTATTTCCTTCAATTACTAGTCGTGGTTAAATCCAGTTAACTAGCATTTTTTATCCCATACTACAGATTTTGCGTCTGCTGTCTATGTTGTAAACCATTTTTCCTTTGTCTTGTGTTGTCTGCAAAATGGTCATGCAGTTCAACGTGTTACAAATGTAGCTACCTTGTACTTGAAGAGGAGATGGACTATATTTTCCTGGCATCCACAGAATTGACATTCCTCATTGCCAGACCACCCTCTTTTCATGAGGTTGTCCTTGGTTATTCACAGAAATTATAAAGCACGGTGTTCAACTACATCGATTCAAACTATTACACACACACTACATCAAATTCATTACCCACACATACTACATCGATTCAAATTATTACACACATACTACTTCAAACTATTACACACACGTACTACATCGATTCAAACTATTACACATTTTTAGGCGATGCTAACTTCCTGCTACGGTCTCCATACTGTAAATTCATTAGCCACACATACCACGGCAATTCACTAGAGCTCTATCTTCACTCGAGGGAAATCAGAACCACCAGCTCGTTTAAGTCCGGTTCCCCCACCGAAACTGTATGTGCCGTCGCGAAAACGGTGGTGGTCATGTGCCATCGATCCTTCCAGGCCAACACTGCAGGCGACGAGGACGCTTTCTGGCAGCCTCTTCGGGGCACTGAATGCCATATACCGATTCCAGAACCTCCTCCAGGTGGATAATAACCGGGTACTTCCAGCAAAGCTGTCGCCCTGCCCTGCTTGGAATCTGCACCTCGTACATCTTAGGAACGGCGTCAGGATCTTTCAGCCACGCCTTTACCTCGATGACCCAACTGTCGCGCGGTGGCATGATTTCCACCAGCTCGCCGCCAAGGCTACTGACGACCTGCTTGAGGGCTTCCGGCTCCCAAGCATCCAATGAGAGGCCGTCAAAGCCGAGTTTGGAGAAGAAACGAAGAAGCTGCCCAAGCGATCGTCCCACCCACAGGCGCGATGCCAACGCATGAAGCTCATTTTCTCCCCGCAGCACTCGAAAGAACGGGAAGAATGCAGAACGCGCTCGTTGTCTGAGTTGTGCTCGAACCGGACGAAAAAATCGAATGGCGACGCGCATACCTCAATCTTGACCTCATTTCGTCTGATCCCAAAACGAGACCTGAAAGCGGACATCAACTCTGTCGGCGACACGGTGGGACGGACGCCCAGCATGGTGGCCATGAGAGCGTGGTCGTCGAACTGCTGTGACAGGGCTACCATGCCTGGGGTGCACGGCAATACGTAACTTCCCGAGGCCGGTCACCGGCCTAGATCGCCCGACGGAACGCGGTCCGTCGTGCAAGAAGGACTGGCCAGAGGCGAGATATTAGTCCAGGGACGCGAAGCTCCGATACGGCAGACGATGCGATGACGACGGCTGCGAGTTTCGATTAGAGGCGTGGGAGGTTGACCGAACATGGCGGGGATGCAAATTAGAGCAAGTGCGAGCTCCGATTGGAGACGAGCAGCCGGAGCTGAGCAAATGTTATGGGGAGGGGAGCAGGAGAGAAGACCAGAGCAGAGCAAAAAAAAGATCTGGTCCACTCAGGGATCTGGTCCACCCAGAGGTAAGCTAGTCCACGACCGCAAAAGATAATGGGGAATACTGACATGGCGGGCCAAGAAGAGTTGACCTAATGGCGGTATTTGAGTTCAACCGTTTTTCGTCTGGTTCAAACGACCGTTTGGCCGTTAGATTTATATTCACCCTCATTTAGCCCTTCTGGACAATTGGTGATTTTACTACGGCCCTCCGTGTGATCGATGACAACTCGGGTACCGTGGTGCACTCATCCGGAAAGTTCGGTACCGCAAACGAACATTCCCCTCTACAACGTAACCACAACATAAGAGTTTGTCTGTCTCATTTTATATTTATAAAGTTCAAGAAGGCCTTCTCAATCCTTGTCTCGACTTTGTCTTAAGTCTAGGCGCGCGGAATCTCTGGCATCGTTTAGATATTGTAGGCATGGTCATGGAGCTTCACCTCTGCTCCCACCTTCAGCTTTCAGGTCTGCTCTAGTTGAAAATCCTAGATCTGATACCCAGATCATGAGACAGCGACTATCTTCGACGCTTGTTGGAGGTGTCGCCTTAGACCTCCTGCCCCATGCAGGCTTACACGTAGTCGTTGCCACTGCCAGGCCACTGCGGCTGCTGATGTTGGGTTTGGTGGTGGCTCCAGATGAAATCACAGACCTTGCAATATGCTCACCGTGGTGTTGGCCATGTGGTGACTTTGACATTGACATCAACTCTCTATGTTGACGTACAACTATATGCGATAAGTTATGTGCTCTTGGTGCGGTTTCAGTTGATCGGTGCACTTTGACAGTGTGGTCTCGGTTGATTTGAGCTCTTTGATAAACCAACTGACCCACTTCACTTCACTAAGTGCTCGGGTTGTCCCTGTGAAGGAGCTTGTTATCATCAAAGTTCATGATGTTCGGTGGGATCTCAGTTCTACAAATGCCCTTTAATGGCGTTGATGTGAAACTTTGCAATAATGGCTATCGATTGGCTATGAGTAGGGTTGCGAAGCGGCACCCGATCCGTCCCGCTTTATAGGCAAAATTTGTTAGTCTAGTTCAAATTTTTTTCATCAAAACTTCTCTAGTTTGAATTAAATTTTGCTTTCGCGGACTCTCTCCGGGTTGCCGCTTGGCAACCCTAGCTACGAGTCATGTGTGCAATGTTCTCATGTGAAACTTCCTGCCACCAAGAGCACTCCGCCGTGAACTGCTGCCGCCCAAAGACCTAGGTGCTCTCCACCATCTCGTCGCCCATCACGCCGCCGCCAGGAAGAAGCTGAGCATTGTCATCCAGTCTCCCGATGAAAGAAGCAGCCTCTGACACGGTGGGGCGGACCCATGACCACCCCACTGCACGAGAGTATGAAAAGACCTCAGCGCGGCCCGGGCTTCGCCCGCTTGCACTCTCTGGCAGCGGCGACGGCAAAGGAGGGGGAGGGGAGGGACCCGGCGGCGGGGAATTGACGGTTCCTCCCTGTCGCCACGTGGGGGCGACGCGGGAGGAGAAGGAGAAAGGCGGAAAGCTAGTCAGCTTCCTGACCGGCCCATGACTTGCATCTACTCTTGATGGCCAGCTTGTGGATGGCTGCTAAGCAAGTGGGTGATAGAACTGCAATGCACACACATGACAAGTGACAGGATCAATTTTTTTCAATAAAGATCGGAAGGTCTATAACCGAAGCATACCATTTATGTTAAATGGTTCCACATCATCTGAACATAGTACAATCAATCTACGGTTCTGACAATTAGCACAACATGACGTTGATTATAAACTCATGATATCACAAGGAAAATGAAACATGTAACGCAAACATGGAGAAAAAAGAGGTAGCCACCAACAACGTTGTGATGAACGCCCGGACGATCGAAAGCACGACCTGACCGCAGGCCACCTTTCTGCAGAAGAGGACATCCTAGACATAGAGAGTCGACACGCCGGCGGAGGCAGAGGCTGCTGTGAAATTGAGAAGTGCCATGATCTGCAATGCGTCCACACTCGCTGTGAACACCCAGCTAGACCTTGCTAGTTCAGTCAAAAATCATTACTTACCCCATCACCGACAACCAGGAAGAATACAAGCGCCCATTCCTGAAGATCTTTTCTATTCCTCATGGCATAGATATCAAGACAAGCAAGGCCCAGACTCCAGATCATCTGCAGGAGCATCGTAGTATTCATGAAGCTGAAACAATGAGAGACTACAATACACACAGTAGGTTAGAAGATGTCAAGAATACACACCTGAGCGCGTGCCCAAGCGTCCAATTCTGAAGACTAGTGAAGAGATGAAAAGTATGGTTTAACAATCCTTACAACGTATTAACACTGCCAAAAAACTATAGGTAATCCAAACATATGGTCCAGTTTCCCTTTTTCCTTGTTCTGTTCTCCTATCTAAGAGAATTTATAGCTACTAAGACACGATTTTATTTACTAGTAGTATATACAGTGTTCCTCATCCAATGGTGTCCACAAACCGGGCAGCGTTTTGTATGACTTTATGGCTGAAGAAAATTCAGAATAGACACCAACGCAAAATGTACTCAAGTACCCCTACAAAACTGCAAAAGAGAGCCAAAAGAGAACACACGCACAAGAAAAAAATACCGGAGCAAGAAAATCGACGAATTAAACTGATCAAAGAGCCAGACGCATTAGCATTGGAGGATACGAGAAGGAAAAAAAGAGTAAAATCCACCAGCGGTACCTAAACTTGACACTCATTTTTAATACGGTCATCGACCTTAGGAATACGCGACTTACGGTCATTAAATACGGTGGATGCCTCATTGCGGTCACTGGCTTCTGTACAACGACGTATTTTTCCGACGTGGCGGGGTGTGGACACCATCTATCAGCCCCTAAGCAGTCAATAGATACTATTTTTGAATTAAAAGAACAGCAGGGGCAAATTGAAAAAATGGCAAAGGGAATTCCACCACCGCGTCATCCCAACGAACCTCACGCCGCCGTCGGAACCGAATCATGCGTGCCCTCGCCACGGCGGTGCTGGCCCCAAACCTTTCTCGCGCGCCAGACCCATCCTCTACTCCGGGCCTCATGGGCGTCGAAGAAGGAGACGAGGGAGAGATGCGCGGGTCCCCACCGCATTGCTGACCGAGGCCGTGGCTCTGCCTCTGGTGGTCCTGTCTCCCCTGCGCGCCTCCGCTACCCTAATCGGTGCGTAGCCCTTGCTCCTCACCGAAGACACCTCCGCATGGTCCCTGCTGCCTCCATGTTTGCGTCTGACCCGTGTTCCTCGGCGAGTTCATGGATGGCGGCGGAGAAGGACGAGGCTGACGCGGTACTGCCGGGGCTGAGGAAGATCAGAGCTCAGGCAGAGGCGTGGCGCAGGGTCTGGGGGGTGCAGTCCAGCAACCGTGTCCACACGTGGAGGACCGGCGCCGCAGGCGCTTGGGTGGCCGACGAGGAGGCGCTCCTCCTGCTCTGCAACGGCTTCCCGCACCTCGCTGTGGCCGTGACAACACCCTGACCATGTCCCGCACTAGCGTGGGAGCTAAAGGGGAAGGCCACCACGGCGGTACGACCGTCCCGCCCTACCTAGCTTCCTCTGCGGCGGGGGCCATCGGTATCCTGCAACGCCGGCGGCGGGAGGTGGGACGGGATGACGGGTGGAGGCGGCGCTGGGATTCTCCTTGCATTTTTTCAATTTGGTCCTGGTTGTTTTTTTATTCAGGTATGTGACACTGACATGTGGGCCCCACCTTTCAGTTTTATCAGAGGGTTAGTCTCTATGCTTGGGCTTCATTAAGGGAGGCTTTTTTTTTTGCAAAAAATGCACAATTTGGACCGGTCAACAGCCTGCCACGTCAGAAAAATACGTTATTATACAGAAGCCGGTGACCGCAATGAGACAGCCACCGTATTTAATGACCGTAAGTCACGTATTCCTAAGGTCGGTGACCGTATTGAAAATAGGTGTGAAGTTTAGATACTGCCGGTGCATTTTACTCGGAAACAAAATTAGCGATGGTGGGGACAGGAACTGGAAGTACCAGAAGGCGGGGCTGTCCCAGAGGAAGTCCAAAGTGGTGACCATGGCACATAGGAATGCGGCGGCGAAGACGCATTGCGACACCCGCAGCGCCATTCCGCTCCATGTCCCTGGGCTCCCCACCACATTAATCCCCTTCCTCCGAGCATCTCCACTAGGTTTACAAAAAATTCAAACATTAGATTTTTTTTTAAATACAAAAATACATAGATATCATAGTAGTTCCAACATGTTTGTAAAAAATTAAAAAAACCCTTAAAACCTAGTGGCGGCCCCGGCCACGGCCGCCCAGTCCAAGGCGACAGTACATCGCTGCCGCGTAGTCGTCGTCGTCGCTGGGCTCCTGCTTCGGCCGCTGCAGCATGGTGATGCAGCCCTGGCCCAGATCTTCGCCCCAGCTCGAGCAGCCAGGTCTGTTATCGTCGCCCTCGAGGTCGATGAACAGGCCAAGGTAGCGCGCTCGCTCGACCTGCTCGCATCGATACTCCTCCATGGACCAAGGTTCGGCGAAAGCGTCCGTCGCTGGTGGCACAGCCTCGAAGGAGGCGCGCTCGGCGATGCGCTGGCCGGGAACTCCTCCGGGTCCTAATCGATCTTCAGCTGGAGAGTGGCTGCCTTGTACTCCGGCGGCCGTGTCCACTCCTTCTTCACCTAGCGTTGGGGCCTGGCGAGGCGTAGGCGGCCCCGAGGAGGTGATGGCTCGCGTCTGCCCCTAATTGCGATGTCGTCGGGGCGCTTACGCGACTGCTGCGACGGAGGGGCCTCTCGTACTCGTCCTTCACCTTGGCGAGGATAGCAAAGAAGCGCGGCAACGGCTTGGAGTACGGGGAGTAGCGGGCTGAAGGCGAAAAAGACCCCGACGAGGAGGACGTCGAGGAAGAGTGAGCGGCGTGGCGCGGCGCCCACCGCTGGTCCGGGTAGCATGGCCTCTGCCGAGGAGGCATCGTCAGCGGCGGGTTGTTGCCGGTGGCAATATAGGTGAGGACCCAGGCGAGCGTCTGTCCTGTGGCACTCCACCACCAGACCCACCCTTCGATGTTGATGTCCTCCGGTGGGGGGCAGTTGCCATCGTAGGCATCGAGGCGGGCCTAGTGCTGGTCCTCAAAGACCGCGTCCCACGCCGACGTGTTTTTGGGATCTCAGATGGGATCGTTCCACTCCTCCGGTGAGAGGACTTCCCAGTAATAGCGGTAGATCTTCGCCTGACACGCCTGCCCATGGGGGACCGGCGGGATGGACCGTCCACCGACGCTGAAGAACCAGTTGCGTGGGCACCGCATGTCCGGCGGTGCTGGGTACCCTGCCTCCCACAACGTCTGTGCCTCATGGACGCGTAGAGAGCGTCGCCCAAACCCGTTTGCGGCGGCACCATCTTTGGGGTATCTCTCCATGGCCGATGGTTGGGTAGTTGGTGTCGTCGGATTGATGACAAGTACGCCATGAGGGGGTCCTCGAGGCGTGTGGAACAGAGGGTGAGCGCACAAGTTTACCCAGGTTCGAATCCGCCTGCTTTGGACGAACCCTACTCCGGCTAGCAATCCAGTAATATGGCAGAGCCGAAATATGGGTTATAAGGGTTTCGCCTATTGTCGGGGGGATGATCCCCAGATACCCCAACCGGACAAGAAGCAGGACAGTCGGATAGTGTCCAGCTGGCCAGATCCAGCCGGACAAAGCAAGCCAGGCCGGCTACCGCGCGGTAGCCGGATCGACAAGAAGCAGCCGGTTACGGCGACGTAGCCGGAACCAATCAAGGAGACAGGACGGTGTGCGTATCAGTGCACAGTACGCCCTGTACGATTACAAGACCGGCCACTACTCGGCCATACCGAAGACTTTGCGGGGACGACGCAGGAACAGTGGCCCGATGCTGACGACAGGCTCGCACGGCGTCCACTGTGCCTACGACAGCCATACCGCTCATACTCCGATGGGACATACCGTACCGGACACTGTAGATGACCAGTCGGCTGGGACCCGCCTGTGGGGCCCGCCAGTCAGACTGGCCAGGGAGACCGTTGCCTCTCTGCCTATATAAGGAGAGGCAAGGCCTCAGTAGTAAGGATTGGCTTCAGTGCATTTAAGGCAGTAGCTAGAGAATATAGCTCAAGGAGCGCTTGTAGTTCGTATATCCCCATAGTCAGATCCGGCAGCAGTAGGAGTTTTACCTCATCAAGAGGGCTCCGAACTTGGGTACTTCCTGCGTCCAGCTACGCTTGCTTGTATCCAATCCCGCCTGCGGACGCCGTCGATAGTTTCCCTGCTAGTCCCCACACCTCTATCTAACCTTCTCAGGTACCGCCGTTCCCAATACAACGACAGTTGGCGCCCACCATGGGGCTAGATGGCTTCGACCGGAGTCACGTTCCGCACGGGACCCCGCACTTCAGCCGGTGAGCGCGTGGCCTCCAGCCTGGTGCTCACGCTCGGCAAGTTTGACTGCGTCATCAACAACGCTTCCTGCTTCGCCGGAACCTCCTTCCTGGCGAACGGCTCCATCCTGCTCTTCGGCGACCTCCATGTCTACGTCGCCACCATTCCGGAGTGTTTCCCTAGGGTGATCGTCTCTGTCGCGGAGCTGCCGTATCCGGGCGGTAGCGCCTCCGTCGCATCCTGTGGCGTGGAGGTCATGATGGCCGGCTCCAACTCTCATCCCCGCCAGCCGCGGGAGCGAGGCACGGACGAGGTTGGAACTTCCGCCCTTCCGCAGCCTCGGAACCGGGTGGAGGATGCCATTGATCAGCTCCTGACGCCGGTTAACCTCGAGGATAACCCGGAGGAGGCGGAAGCCAACTTTTCCATGGAGCGATAGATCCTCCTCCAGGAGGCCATGGAGCTGGCGACAACCCGCAAGCAACTTGAGATCACCCGGCGCGAGTACGACCGCGCGCACAGCTTCACTCCGGCTACCGCGGTGCCAAGCCGGCGTGGCCAGGTACGGCGCGGAGGCGGCAAGCTGGGCGGTAGGATGGAAAAGGATGGGGAGCCGGACCCCACGCCCGCCCTCATCCGGCCCGCCTACAGCACACCCATCAAGAACGCGCGCGCGGCGCGAGCCGTGGCAGAGGAACTGCCCAATCTGGAGGGCGAGGAGCGAGCCCGCCAACACGCTCCTCCGCATCGCGGACGAGCAGGTTGATGCCAACCGGCAGATGCAGGAGGACCCCAGCTACATCAGCTGGAGCAAGCTGCCCGTCAAAAGCAGGGGCACGCCGCGCGACACCCAGCAGGCGTCCTCCCCTTAGCCGGCTAAGGCCTGCAACAGGCGTCGCAGCTCTAGCAACAGGGGCCAGCCACGCCAGGAGCAGGCGGTAAACAGCAACCCACCGCCTCCCCCCCACCAACCGGAGCACCTAGACCCGCCGGTTCCCGTCTCTCTGGCCGGGTGGGAGCGCCCAACCCGGACTGTCCGGATGCCGTGACCGCATCGAGGTCCTCGCTCAAGCGCGCGTCACGGAGGAGGAAGATTCCACCGGTTTGGTTTGTTTCGGACCCCGCATCCGGAACGAGCCATTTTTGGATAAGTTCTCCCTACCTAGGGACACCCCCAAGTACGACAGCGGCATGAAGCCGGAAGATTGGCTCACCGACTATGCTACGGCAGTCGGCATTGCCCATGGGAACAAGTGCACAGCCGTGCGCTACGTCCCTCTTATGCTAACCGGATCGGCAAGGATGTGGCTCAACAGCCTCGCTCCCAACAGCATCAACGCCTGACCAGACTTCGAGAAGGTGTTCATCCGCAACTTCAATGGCATGTACAAGCGTCCGGGGCGCCCACGCGACCTGGCCTTGTGCGTCCAGGGTGACCGCGAGTACCTCGCCAAGTGGACGGAGCTGCACAACACCTGCGAGGGCATCCTGGAGAGCCAGGCCATTGGCTTCTTCATCGAGGGTTGCTGAGAAGGCACCATACTTCGCCACCGGCTACTGTGTGACGAGCCGAAAACCATGGCGGAGCTCATGACGGTCGCGGATCAGTATGCCATGGTGGATGCCGCTATGAAGAAGCCCCTCCGAGTAAATGCGGACGGGCGCCCGACTCCCACGGAGCCGGCTCGCGACCGTCCGAGCAATCCGGTTGGCGAAGCCGGATCCTCCAGGCGCCATGGCAACGACAACCGGTTCCACGGGGACCGCCAAGCCGGACAACAGAAGCCCCGCTACCACGCGCGGCAGGTCATTGCTGTGGAGGGCGTGCCCGACGCGCCGGCTAACGATGCAAGGAGGCAGAAGCCACGGCTCACCTTCGACCAGATGTTTGACGGCCCGTGCAAGTGGCACAGCGGTCCCTTCAAACCGGCTACGCATACCACCCGGAATTGCAGCTGGACCAGCCAGCTAAAAGACCAGGGTAGCCAGCCTCGTCTCCTCCCGCCTCCTCCTGGTGGACCACCGCCACCAGCTAGGGGAGCCGACAATGATGGTAATGGCGGCAACGGTGGCAACAACAACAACGGCTACCCCCAGCCACACGCCGCCTACCACATCTTCGATACGGAGCTGGACGACAAGCACAGCCACAGCCGACGCTCCAAGGAGGTCAACGCCATCATCTCTTCGGTCCCCCAGTACCTGAACTGGTCAGAAATCCCCATCACCTGGAGCCGTGCCGACCAGCCGGAGCAGCTGCCGACTCCTGGGGGCTACGCCATGGTGCTCGACCCCCTCATCGTCTC
Organism: Avena eriantha; assembly: GCA_910589775.1. Taxonomy (NCBI): domain Eukaryota; kingdom Viridiplantae; phylum Streptophyta; class Magnoliopsida; order Poales; family Poaceae; genus Avena; species Avena eriantha. Next base: position 480,318,916 of record OU342741.1, on the reverse strand, counting down.
CAACGTGCATACCTGCCGATTCTCCCGTGTTCTCATTGACGGAGGCAGCAGCCTCAACCTCCTCTACCAGTCCTCGCTGGAGAAGCTGGGCATTCGCGAATGCGACCTACGCCCGACTACCACAACGTTCCACGGCGTACTGCCGAGGCCAGCTTGCGCCCCGCTGGGTAAAATCCAGCTGGACGTCATCTTCAGGACCGAGGAGAACTTCCGCCGCGAACCAATCTGGTTGGAGGTGGTAAACCTGACGAGCTCCTATCACGCTCTCCTCGGGTGCCCCGCCCTCGCCAAGTTCATGGCCGTCCCCCACTATGCGTACCACCAGATGAAGATGCCGAGACCCAACGGCATGATCACCGTCGCCGGCTGCTTCAGGCAGTCGATGGAGTGCGCCTCAGCCGGTTCCAAACTGGCAGAGGCCCTCATCATAGCCGAGGAGAAGCGCGTGATCATGCGCAATGTGGCCATGGCCCAATAGGACATGCCGGCTAGCAACAAACCGGCTGGAGAAGGAGCTTTCCAGCCGGCGAAGGAGACGAAGAGGATCCTGCTCGACCCCTCCGACCCAACTAAGTTCATCACCATTGGTGCCGACTTGGACAGCAAATAGGAAGGCGCGCTCGTCGACTTCCTCCGTGAGAATCGAGACATCTTTGCATGGTCCCCCAAGGACATGTCGGGTGTGCCGAGGGAGTTCGCTGAGCACTCACTTCATGTGCGGCCGGATGCCAAGACGGTCAAGCAACCTCTGCGCCGGTTCGCAGAGGAGAAGAGGAAGATAATCGGTGACGAGATCACCTGGCTCCTTGTAGCCGGGTTCATCATGGAAGTATACCACCCGGATTGGCTGGCGAACCCAATCCTGGTGTTGAAGAAGAACAAGACCTGGCGCATGTGTATCGACTACACCAGCCTAAACAAGGCGTGCCCGAAAGACCCCTTCGCCTTGCCCCGTATCGATCAGGTCATCGATTCCACAACCGACTGTGATTTGTTGTCTTTTCTAGATTGCTATTCCGGTTACAATCAGATCTGGCTAAACCCGGCTGATCAGATTAAGACATCATTTATCACCCCCTACGAGGCTTTCTGCTACGTAACCATGCCTTTTGGTCTAAAGAATGCAGGCGCTACCTATCAGCGCTGCAAGCAGAAGTGCATGCACTCGCAGATAGGCCGAAACATGCATGCTTATGTGGACGATGTGGTCATCAAGACCAAGGAGAAGCACACCCTCCTCGAAGATCTAGGAGAGACATTCGGCAACCTCCGCCAGTACCAGATGAAGCTGAACCCGGAGAAGTTCGTCTTCGGAGTGCCATCCGGTCAGCTCCTCGGTTTCCTCGTATCACAACAAGGCATCGAGGCAAATCCGGAGAAAATCGCGGCCATCGAGAGGATGCAGCCGCCCAGGAGCCTGCTCGGAGTCCAAAAGTTCACCGGATGCCTGGCCTCCCTCAGCCGTTTCGTCAGCCGGCTGGTGGAGAAGGCACTCCCGTTATACCAGCTGATGAAGAAGACGAACAAATTCTCCTGGACTTCGCAAGGCGACACCGCATTTCATGACCTCAAGCGCATGCTATCCACAACGTTGGTTCTAGCCACGCCGGCTAGTAAGGAGCCGATGTTGCTCTATATAGCAGCCATCAGCCGGGTCGTCAGCGTCGTCCTGGTGGTGGAGCGCCCCGAGGAAGGCAAGGCTTAGCCGGTTCAGAGGCCCGTCTACTACCTCAGCGAGGTTCTCTCCCTCTCCAAGCAGAACTACCCCCACTACCAGAAGATGTGCTACGTTGTGTACCTGGCATGCAATAAACTCAAGCACTACTTCCAGGAGAACCCGATTAAGGTCGTGTGCACCACACCCCTTTCGGAAATCATCGGCAACAAGGACGCCACCGGCCGAGTCACCAAGTGGGCCATCGAGCTCGCCGCCTACTCCATCCAGTACGAGCCCCGGCTCACGTTCAAGTCGCAGGCATTGGTGGACTTCCTCGTCGACTGGGCCGAGACCTAGTACCTCCCACCGGTTCCGGATTCGGACCACTGGAAGATGCACTTCGACGGGTCGAAGATGCTCGGGGGCTTGGGAGCCGGCATCGTGCTCACCTCGCCCAAGGGCGACCGGCTGGAGTACGTGCTGCAGATCCACTTCAAGGCCTCCAACAACGTAGCCGAATACGAGGCACTGGCGCACGGACTCCGGCTGGACAAGGAGATCGGTATCAACTGGATCCTTTTCTTCGGCGATTCGGATTTAGTAGTGCAGCAAGTATCCGGAGAATGGGATGCTAGAGATGCAAACATGGCTCTCTACCGGTTCCACATTCAGAAGCTGAGCGCCTCCTTCGACGGATGTGAATTCCATCATGTCCCCCGCGTCAACAACGAAGTAGCCGATTCGCTCGCCTGAATCGGATCCACCAGGCAGGCGATCCCACCTGGGTTTCCTTGGAGCACATGCGCAAGCCCTCCATGAATCCGTCACCGGAGTCGGACTCCATCGTCTGGGCAGGGAGCGCTCCGGCTGACGGAGCAGCAGGAGCGGAGCCGGTGGAACCGCCAAAGAAGAAGACCCGCACCAACTTTGGCAAGGCGGTACCCTCCGGTTCGCAAGACCCGGGGGCTACCGGCTCATCAAGCGGCTTGGGGGCTGCCGTCCCGGGTACGTCACCCGGATGACCCCCCGACAACCATCAACCGGATAGCGCGAGCGTCCTCGTCATTCGGGAAGTGCCATCCTGGGCACAGCCCTTCATGAACTACATCACCAATGGAGAACTTCTAGACGATGAGGTGGAAGCCAGGCAAATCCGGTGCCGCGCGCACACATACACCATCATCAATGGCGAACTGTACAAGCGCAGCGTATCCGGCATTTTCCAAAGGTGTGTCGACGGAGACACGGCCTGCCGGCTACTCAAGGACATCCACCAGGGCGAGTGCGGGCACCACGCTTCGTCAAGGGCGATAGTCGCCAAGGCGTTCCGCCATGGCTTCTATTGGTCCACCGCCCTCGAGGACGCTGAGCAGTTGGTCCGCGCGTGCAATGGGTGCCAACGCTTCGGGCAGCTCAGGCACATGCCAACTTTGGTACTCAAGACCATACCGATTACCTAGCCATTCGCGGTTTGGGGCCTCGACATGGTCGGTCCCTTCAAGCGAGCACGCGCGAGCATGACCCACCTGCTGGTGGCGGTGGACAAATTCATGAAGTGGATCGAGGCCAAGCCTATCTGGAAGCTGGACGGGGTGACAGTCATCGCCTTCTTCACCAACATCATCAATCAGTTCGGCTACCCCAACAGCATCATCACCGACAATGGCACGAACTTCACCAAGGGGGCCTTCACCCGATTCTACAGCAACAAAGGCATCCGGCTGGACCTTGCCTCCGTCGTGCACCCGCGGTCCAACGGGCAAGTCTAAAGAGCAAACGGCTTGGTGTTAGCCGGCATCAAGCCACGCCTCATTGAGCCGTTGGAGCGGTCACTCGGATGCTGGATCGAGGAGCTTCCGGCTGTGCTATGGAGCCTCCGCACCACGCCAAATAGATCAACCGGCTACACCCCGTTCTTCCTGGTCTACGGATCGGAAGCCGTCCTCTCCGCGAACATTGAGTTCGACTCACCCTGCAAGCTCCTATACGACGAAAAGGCCAACCAGGAGGCGCGGGAGGACGGAGTGGACCTCCTGGAGGAGGCCCGCGAGCTGGCTTTGTCCAGGTCAGCCATGTACCAACAACGACTACACCGCTAACATTCAGGCCGGATCCGCCCAGTCGCGTTCCGCGAGGGGCGACCTGGTTCTCCGGCTGGTGCAAGACACGAAGGGCATGCACAAGCTATCGCCACCTTTGGAGGGCCCCTTCATCATCAGCCGGGTTCTGCCCAACGACTCCTACTACCTCATCGACGCGCAGCAGCCGCGCAAGAACAAGATGGACATATTAGATGAGGAAACCGAGCGTCCCTGGAACGCGGCCTTGCTGCGCCCGTTATACGCCTAGTCGCCAGACAGTGTATGTATCCCGCAAACCCTATGAATGAAAATGCGGACCCCTACGAGATGCTCAGGGGCTCCTTGCTAGAAATGTGTTCGCATCTATTTTCCGGTTATGGTTTTTCTAGCTTCGGCAACCCCCACCCAGGGGCTTGCCGGCTGGCCCGGCCTGCTAAGTCAACGAACCGACTGAGTAGTGTGCGACGATGTTAGAGGCCCACTCTTCGTCTCAGCTACAGACCGCAACCTGGCTGTCCGGCTAGCAAGAGCAAAAGCCTGAGGCATCCCACACGAAAAACGGGGAAGAGACGCGACAGACCCGACGTTCCGGCTTTGCAACTAGCTTAAGGCAATCCGGCTGCTAAGCCGTTAGTAATGTGCGCAATGTATTGTCCGCTCCCTTCGGTTCTGGCTGTAGACCGCAACCCGGTTGCCCAGCAAGGACGCAGCGAAAACAGCAGAGCACACGGGAAAGCGACCAAGTGTCGAGAAAGACGCAAGCTAGTTTTCGAAAAAACAAATCCGTTTTCCGGCTACAATTTGACAGACTAACCTATTAACATGTGAGGATGTATGCGTATGTATATTCTTGTCCGAATGCCTTGAGTCGGAATTCAGGAAGAAAAGGAGAAGAAGATTCGAAGTCCTTGCCTTCATCAAGCGCTCCGAACCTCAGGGGCTACACCCACTGGGTGCGCTCGCGCGCCCCTAGTGGAATCTTGTCGTTCCCAACCGGCTAAAGGCGTTTAGCCGGCCATTCGTAGCCCAGGTGAGGGCAAGGGCAGGAGCAAGAGAAGACAAGGAAGATTCGAAGCACCTGGCTACGCGAGCTACTCCGAATCTCGGGGGCTACACCCAGTGGGTGCGTTCGTGTGCCCCCACTGGAATGTTAGTTCCCCGACTGAAGATGTTCAGCCAGCGAAAGCAACCGACTAAGACGAGTCTAGTCGGATAAAGTTAGAAGATTTGGCAAAAGAAGGAAGATGCGAAGCACCTGGTTACCCCAGCTACTATGAATCTCGGGGGCTACACCCAGTGGGTGCGCTCGCGCGCCCCCACTGGAGGTGTAGTTCCCCCAGCTAAAGGCATGTAGCCGGGCGAAGTTAGCCGGATAAAGTCAACCGGCGAAATGTTGAAAGAAAATTCTAAGCACACAAGTTGAAGAGAACTCAAGCCAATTCAATATTAACAAGCAAAGAAAAGAGGAGGCGAAGCTCCCATAAGTTTACCCGGCGTCAGAGACAGCCGGTACAGACGGACAAGTTTCAAGCAAAACTAAAGCAAGAAAAATACCCCCGGCATCCCGGGGCAATGGCTAGGCGGCAGGACCCTTGTTGTGAGGAGCATCTTGGCCGGCAGAAGCTTCAGGCGGAGGAGGAGGCGCGACGCTTGAACCGGTTCCGGCACCCGCAGGCGGCTGCGTCAGGCCTTCCACATCAGGAGTACTGACGGGCTCCGAGTCGGTGAGCACCTCGTCGGGATCCACGTAGTTGGCAATCTTGATGGCGGAGCCTCGAAGCTCCAGATGGGCCTGGCGGATGGCGGCAAGGTCGGCGCCGGCGCGGAAGCCTCTGTCGATCTTCTCGACACGGGCGTCCTTGTACCAGGAGAGCATGAGGGCCAGGGCCATCTCTGCTCCGGATCGCACCGCCAAGTCCCGCAGCCGGTCCACCGCAGCCGGCACCTCCCCCACCTTCGCAGCCAGCTGCGCCATCGTCTCCGGAACCGGAGCATCCGGCCACAGGAAGGAGAAGACGTCCAGCGCCGCTTGACAAAGTTTGGCAGCTTCTTCGCCAAGAAGGACGACGAGCTCCTAGGCCGTCAGCTGCACTCCCGGCCAGTTCTCCTGCAGCCGGTTGTATGCCAGTAGGTCTATGCCGGGACAAAACGCTGTCAGAAAAGAGAGTCAGATCCAGCTACCGGATCCGGAAAGAAAGGGAAGCGGAAAAGAAGAACTTACCCTTAGCCGTGTGGCCAACCTGCATCAGCTCCTCCACCAGAGCCTTCTCCTTCGTCGCCAGCCGTTTGATCTCTTTCTCTTGGTCCTTGTTCTAGGCCTCGAGAAGGTTGAAGGCATCGGTCCGGCTGGCGAGCGAGGCGTCGCGCTCCTTGATGGTGGCCTCCAGGCCGTCTACCCTCGCGTGCCAATCCTTGTTCTGCAGCCGCAGAGTAGAGTTGGACTTTCTCAGCCGGTCGTTCGCTTTCTTCAAGCGATCTATCTAGTGATGAGCGCACACGAGGATGGCTGCGACAAAACTGTCTATCAGCAAAAAAAAGAGGCAAATCGGATGAAGCAAACTTACTCTGGGAGGTCCCGTTGGCAGCAGCAAGCTTCTCCTCCAAGGACCGGTTCCCGCCGGCTGCGGCCTCCAGCAGCCGGATCTCCTTCACCGCAAGTTCGAGTGTGGCGGCGAGGTCCGTCAGCGAGGCGACGGAGGAGGCGTCGACGTCCACGGCGTTGACGGCCAAGGACTCCTTCGTGGCAACCACCGCCGGCCTTCCCTCCTCTCCCGGCTCCTCGTCGGAGTTGTCATCGCCGACAACTACGAGTTCCTTGCTGGTCGCAGCCTCCTGGGCGCCCGCGGAAGAGCCACCCAGCTGAGAACTCTCCGCGTCCGGCTGGGGACCCTCTGATCCGGCTGGGGCAGCCGGTTCAGCTTGAGGTGGTGGCGGAGGCGGTGCCTCAGAAGAAGGAGCGGCGCGGGCAGGCGCAGTCGGGGCAGGGCCGGCGACCCGGTCGGCGCTCATGCCAGGCTCGCGGCTCCAAAGGAGACCAGCGTGCTAAAGAAGACAAAAGAGGAGAAGGAAGAGAGAAAAGCAAATAAGCCAAAAGCAGAAAGAGAGAAAAAGAAGCAAGCAAAGGACAGTGAAAGAAAGGGGAGGAGGGACGTACCCCGACACAACAGGAGGCGGCCCCTTCTTCTAGCCAAGGCGGCTCGGCGGCAGGGCGCTGGTCCGGCTCCTCTTGGGGGTCGGCTCCTCCGCGGCAGGCCGGCTAGAGCTGGAACGGCTAGAGCCGCTCCCGCCAGTCTCGCCATCCGTCAGAGGGCGCGGCGCCAGATCAGAGGCCGGCGCGGCCTCCTCCACCTCGTCAACCTCCGGGTGGGGGTCGACGGCCGGCTCGTCGTTTCGGCTCGGGAAGGCATCCCCATCCCCGTCTGACTCCTCGCGGGACCGCCGAGCGCGCGGCTCGAGCAAGTCAGGCGTGAACTCCTCAAGGGGGCCTCACCCTCCTCGCGAAGGATGCAAGGGAACATCTGCCAAATATAAGAGATTAGTCGGATAAAGCAAGAAAGAAGGGCAATAAATACAAAAGAGAAACTCCGGCTACAAGGGCCTACCCAGGGGCGCGCGGTTCTCCTGGCTGTAGGGCGCCAGGCTGAAGGTCCAGCCCTCCAGCAGCCGCTCCCTGGTGATCGTCCACACCCACTCCTTCAGGTTGTGGTAGCGAGGATCGCGGCGCGACAGCCGAGTCGGGTCCAGCCGGCCGGAGTAGAAGCACATCTTGTGCGCTCACTGCTACAACGGCATCATTAGTCGGGACATCCAGCTGAGAGTAACGTCTAGGCCGGTCAGCCGGTAGTGGACGAGGGAGCGCATGCATTTCAGCATCGCATCCGACTCCGCCTTGTCGCTGTAGATCTTCAAGTCCCAGTGCTGCCAGCTAGACTCGACATCCTGGAAGGCCGGAAGATTGATCCGGTCGACGTTGGTGACGTTCTTGACGTAGAAGTACGACTGCTGCCACAGTCACACCATGTCATGCAGCCGGAACTTCGGGTAGCCGGTCTGCGCGCGGGAGTAGATGGAGGCGCCGCCACAGACGACTAGTGGCCCTTGCGTGAACTGCACCTGCGGCCGCACTCGGAAGAGCCGGCAGAAGAGCCCGAGATCCGGCTAGATCCCGAGATAGCTCTCGCAGAACGCCACAAATTGCGCCAGTGTTCTGATTGCGTTGGCGCCGAGGTGGTGGAAGCGGAGGTCAAAGAACGCCAGGAAAGTGAGGAAGAAAAGATGCACCGGTAGCACGAACCTGCGCGACAGGTGCGAGAGGAAGATGACCCGCTCCCCTCTGCGGGGTGCGGCGACACCACTCCCGCCGGAGCTAGCCGCACCGCCACTTCCTCCGCCGGCGGGAGGACGCGGGTGGCGTGGTACTTCTGGATCTGGTCCTCGATGACGGAGGAGCCGCACCAGGCCCCGCGGTCGGCTGCCATCTCCGGCTGGCAAAGAGACGCGGCGACGGAGGAGTGGCGGTGGCTCGTACCATCGACGACGACGAACGGGCGGCGCATCGGGCTACAGCAACGGAAGGAAGGAGCACAGAGGGCAAGATCGCGGAAGGGAGGGAGCAACTGGAAGCGTGGGAGCGAAGGAAGGGAACTGCCTCCCCGGTGGCATCCCTTTAAAGGGCCGGAAGTTGAACCGTCCACGACGCCATGTGGCAGCCATCTGGGCAACCCCACCCTAACCGCCGCCCAGATCCCGTGTGCCGACGCGGGATGCACAGAAGATCCTGGAGTGAGAACCGAAGCGTCGGGCAGTAGCTTCCCAAGGCGACGGGCGACAGGACGTTACGCTGCCTGTCGCAGAGCAATGATGGCGCGTGCGCGCGTGGTTGGCGTCAGCACTGACGTCACGGGTAGCACAACCGCCAGGCGTAGCGGGACACAAATTCAAAACCAAGAGGGAGCGCGCGCACATTTCGCCTCAGGGAGGAATCCACACGCACTCGGGGGCTAGTGTCGGGGGGATGATCCCCAGATACCCCAACCGGACAAGAAGCAGGATAGTCGAATAGTGTTCGGCTGGCCAGATGCAGCCAGACAAAGCAAGCCAGGCCGGCTACCGCGTGGTAGTCGGATCGATAAGAAGGAGCCGGTTATGGCGACGTAGCGGGAACCAATCAAGGAGACAGGATGACGTGCGTATCAATGCACAGTACGCCCTGTACGATGACAAGACCGGCCACTACTCGGCCATACCGAAGACTTTGCGGGGATGACGCAGGAACAGTGGCCCGATGCTGACGACAGGCTCGCATGGCGTCCACTGTGCCTACGACAGCCATACCGCTCATACTCCGATGAGACATACCGTACCGGACACTGTAGATGACCAGTCGGCTGGGACCCGCCTGTGGGGCCCGCCAGTCGGACTGGCCAGGGAGACTGTTGCCTCTCTTCCTATATAAGGAGAGGCAAGGCCTCAGTAGTAAGGATTAGCTTCAGTGCATTTAAGGCAGTAGCTAGAGAATACAACTCAAGGAGCGCTTGTAGTTCGTATATCCCCATAGTCAGATCCGGCAGGAGTAGGAGTTTTACCTCATTACGAGGGCTCCGAACCTAGGTACTTCCTGCGTCCAGCTACGCTTGCTTGTATCCAATCCCGCCTGCAGACGCCGTCGATAGTTTCCCTGCTAGTCCCACACCTCTGTCTAACCTTCTCAGGTACTGCCGTTCCCAATACAATGACACCTGTGCGAGTTGAGAGTATCATAAAGTGTTGTGCCCTAAAGGCTTGCCCTATGACGGCTTATATAGATATCCGGGTTTATAGGAGAGACCTATCTGGCTACGACTAAGAGTTGGTTATAGAGTACATCTTGAACTACAGGTAACACTATAGGCCTATGGCGGTAAGTCTTATGGGCCTTCCCGTAGCCGGAATAGAATCCGTTTCTTCTCCCTGACTAGGCCACCTGTGGAGCAATGCTCTAACCCGAAGTGGGCGACGCTGGTCAGTGAGGCATAGCAAGGATACCCAGAAAGTATATCCCCAACAGCTGCCCCCGGAAGCCTCCAAGATCCAGAGTCAGATTTCATCATCGTCTAGCTTGATCTTCGGCTTGTAGAATCTTGAAGGGTTCCTGAAACTTCAAAAGAAAAGATAGGGTCCGAGTCTCAAAAACGAGTCGGACCCATGAATACGTTATTCGGGTTTCTAGCTTGCAATTCAAACTAAGACAGAACTTGGTCTCTGACGTAACCTGACACCAGTCATGGTCAAGTCATGTCACTGCCAGACATTCCTGATACCACGACCGTTGGTGGGTCCGCTTCACGCAAAACCGAGGCACCGTTTTAATGCGTGCACGGAGATCGAGGCGGTGTAATCCTTGCGAGGGGGTTACCCAGCTCCTTCCACGATGTGTGGCACGTTCACTGTTGTGTTTACACGAATCTTGGCGCAACTAGAGGATATAAGCGGTTTGGATTCCATTCCATCTTTGTCACCAGCATTTACGCCTATTCCTTCCTCCTGACGCCTCCACGAAACAAAGTTATTCTGCCTCCCCAAGTCCCACAGCACCACCCATATGAGGTCACCGGAGCTCACAAGATGGCCGAAGCTTCATCCTCTGCAGTAGCGGCAGTGGCGGCGGTGATGGCTCGTGTTGATGTAGAGCTCGTTGGGAACCCCAAGAGGAAGGTATGATGAGCACAGCAGCAAGTTTCCCTCAGTTATGAAACCAAGGTTTAATCGAACCAGTAGGAGCAAGGAAACACCCCAAAGGTGTTGCTAGCTGAGCCTTGGCAGGGCGCACTACCGGTGCTAGTAGCAACGTGGAGACCTGCACAACACAACCACAGAACTTTGTCCCCAACTTGCGATGAGGTTGTCAATCTCACCGTCTTTTGCTGAAAACAAAGGATTAAACGTATCGAACGGAAAGAAGTAAAAGTTTGCAGAAAGTAAACACAAAGCAGTAACAGTTTGTAGATTGAATGTAAAGAAAAAGGACAGGGATCCATAGTTCACTAGAGGTGGCTCTCCTTAAGATAGATAACATGTTGGGTGAACAAATTACAGCGGGGCAATTGATAAACATCGTGAAAGCAATACATGCATATACTAATCATCTTGACTCTTTGAGATTCGATTGGGCATTACAACATTATACATAAACCGCCATCCAACTACATCTATGACTAATAATCCACCTTCAGGTTATCATCCGAACCCCCTCCAGTATTAAGTTGCAAGCAACAGATTATTTCTTTACGAACTGCGTGTAAAGTAAACAATACGATTGTTCTATGAACAAAATATTGTTGTTTTTCCCTATTAGCAACAGCACATCTAGTACCTTAGAGATTTCTGTCACTTCCCCAGATTACCAGAGGCATGAACCCACTATCGAGCATAAATACTAACTCTTGGAGTTGCTAGAATCTACTTGGCCAAGATAGCTACTAACAACGGAAAGCATGCAAGATCACAAATAACAAAGACATGATAGAATCAATAATCAATCTGAAATAGCATCTCAATATCCATCGGATCCCCGCAAACACAACATGCAGAATTACAAATAGATGATCTTGATCATGAACGGAGCTCACAAGATCTAAACATGAAAGCACAAAGGAGGAGAACCAGCCATCTAGCTACTACATGGATATGTAGTCCAAGGATGAACTACTCACGCATCACACCAGAGGCTTGCATGGTGATGAAGAAAGCCTCCAGGGTGAATTCCCCTCTCTGGCAGGGTGCCAGGAAGAGCTTCAGATCCCTCCCGATCTAGGGATGGAGATGACGGCGGCAACAAACTCTTTCGTGGATTTTTGATTGGGTACTTGGGGTTTTCGTCCCAAGGGAATCTTATAGGCGGAAGGGGAGGCTGAGGGGGTGCCTGGGCTGGCCACACCACCCATTGGTGTGGGTCAAGCCTGGCCACGCGGCCAGGTGGTGTGGCCGCCCTCCCGCCCTTCTCCGTCTCGTATTCTAGCATCTAATGACTTCCAGAAAAATTGGCACTTTGGCTTTTGTCCCGTCCAATTCCGAGAATATTCATTTTCTGACTTTCCTGGAACCAAAAAAACCTGAAAACAGGCAGCTGGCACTGTGGCGCTTGTTAATATGTTAGTCCAAGAAATTATATGAAAAGTACTCCAAAGTGTGGACAAAACACAAGGAAGTGGATAAAACCAAGCATGCAACATCAAAAATTATAGATACATTTGCAATGTATCAACATCCCCAAGCTTAACTCCTGCTCGTCCTCTAGTAGGTAAGTGATAAAAAGAAAGAATAATTTTTGAGGTGACATGCACCATCAAAGACTTGATCAAAGTATTTGTAAAACATTCAAAGCTGGGATCATAGTACTTCAATCATAACATGAAAGACAAAGTTCTAGCAATAAGACAAAGAAACTATGATGCAACATGAAAAGGCACAAACAAAAGATTCATGAATAACAATGTTTTGCAAGAAGTTTGTTTGTTTCACATAAAGAAAACATAGCATAATAGTATTCAGCTTGTCCCTCATAGAGTAGCAAATATAAATGCATAGGACACCTTCAAAGTTCATAAGAGTGACTAGATACAAATAGTTTAAAACAAGCAATATCAAGTTATGCATGAATCAACTAGTCTTGGGACAATGCACATAGAACTAAGAATGGCCACTATGCTCTCAAAGTAGGTGCATAAAGGTAGAAGGTGGAGACTCAATATAATGGTGGAAGAAAGGCCTTCATAGAAGGAAGTAGCGATTCAAGTCTCATAAAGAGCTTCCAAAAATTATGGTACTTATAGATTTCAGCTCTCATTGCCCCTATCATAAGCATCTTTAAGGTGATTAAGGTTAAAGTGAACAAACTATGGTATACATGCTTGACAAAGTATAAGTTAGAAATCTCATGTCCCTTGTATACGAGGGCTGCTCCTCATGCTACTCAAGTTTAGTCACCGGTAAGTTCTTATCATTGTTAGTACATGTGTATCATAGAGAACCGCCAACGGGGTACCCCTTGGCCGACGATACGGAAGAATCCCCATATCAAATGACAAGGCAAGCAGACAACGAGCATCTCAGCAATCTTCTTATTTACCATGGGAATATGGTGCCTTTTTCTCTCTTTCCTCTTTTTATGATCTCTTTTTTTTGTTTTTCTCTTTTTTCTCAATATAGGACTCTTTTTTATAAGAAGAATGATTCATAGACAGCTCATTATTGTTGCGCTGCAGGTTTCCACCAAGTCAGTATGGATTAGACCAGCGGCCCAGGCGTTTCTCTAACACATATACATAACTCCATGGACTTACAAGCTCCCCTTTCATTTCACACCGACGACATCCATATACAAAAGAGCATGATATCAACTAGGTACAAGTACCAAGTGCAATGTTGAAAGCGTTCCCCATGAAAGCATGGTTCTGCTAATTCCCGACAAATAAGTGCAAGCATATACAACATAGACGACACAATGGTTCAAGTTTATTAAGGGCAAGAAAAGTAAAGTGTGCCATCAAGTTCGTGAGAGATTTAATCACTAGTTTTCTCATAACAAGTTTAATTTGGAAGGTAAACAAAAGCATGAATATACTTGGAATAGCATAAGCTAGTAGGTAGGTATGGTGGACTATTTGGAATAACTTGGTTTAGGGAGTTGGATGCATGAGTGGAACTCATACTTGGTTGTGGAGGCTAGCAAAATACTGGGAGCGACAAACTAAGAGAGCAATAATGGCCATAATCATGTAGAGCGACAAAACATCATTGATCAAAGCATAAAGTGATACTACAAGTTGAAAACTAAAGGATCATAAAGTCTATGGTGACTTGAGATAGTCATAACATGGTGTGATCATGCACCAAGTCAACCCAAATAAAGCATCAAAGGAGAATACCACTATACTATGCTTTAATATGCTAAAACAACGCATGATTCATCCAAGGCACATTAAGCAATCTCAATTGTTTATAACAAGTCATGCTACAGCAAAGAATACTAAGCATAAAGCCAAAACAATATCAAGCATGGCATGATAGAGCATAGTCCACAGTAAAAAGCGAGCTCTTTTTACCACAAAAGCATGAACTTTCCTACTCTTTTCCAAACCAAACCAAACTATTTGCAAACCAATGTATCAAAGAGGGGGTCCAACCAATTTATTCAGAAAACTAAGCAAACCAAGAAAACGAAAAACCAAAACGAAAACGAAAAAGAAGACGCTCCAACAACAACACAACTGTGCACGAAACAATAAAAATGAAGCGTTTGGAAGAAACCTGGGATTTTTATTGATGAAGAAGGGGATGCCTTGGGCATCCCCAAGCTTTGACGCTTGTAATTCTTGGATATTTCTTGGGGTGACACGTGTGGCATCCCCGAGCTTAAGATTTAGTCCATCCTTCATCTCATTACTCATTCCTTCCATACACCTGAAATTTTTCCTTGATACAAAACTTCACACAATCTTTATTAGCAACATTAGTGCACTCAAGATAAATAAGTCTTAAGGTTCAGTTCTAACACCAAATAAAATTCCATTAGAACACTAGCTATTGTAGCACTTCCCTCAAAAAGTTCAATTCTCCAAAATAACTCAAAAAGGAACCAACAAGAAGCAAATGTAGAAAATGGCAGAAATCTTTCAAAACAGACCAGCAGGTAAAGACGAATTTTTTCGAAGACCGTATGTTGCTCAAATAAAAAAGTGTTGAACTAACGAAAGTTAGATAACAACCTGGGGCAGAAGTACTAAAATTCACGCCTCAAAACCACATCCAGAGATTTTACACGAATTTTTACGGTGAAGCACAGAAATCTGTTTCGGGACAGCAACTTTCCCAATCATTACTTCTCTCTTATTAGAGGTTACTCTTGGCACAAAAAGCAAATAAAAAGGGTAAGGAGCGGTTATTACAGAGGTAATAACTTCCAAGACTCATCTAAAACTTTTGGGTTATGTCCCAATAAGTACTTTTCTTTAACGCCTTTAAGTTAGGCATAAGAAGCAAGAAAATTAATCAAGTGTTCTCAAATGAAGAAGCATTAAGATTAATACCAGAAATATCTTCAACAATGCAAGGTATATCATCCAAATAAGTTCTAGAGGATCCTATCTCAATGCTCTTTGGTTCACTATTTTCATCAAAGGGTTTTCAGGAACAATCCAATCAAGATTCTTTTCTATGGCTTCATGTATTGCTTGCTCGTGTTGATGTATAGCTCATTGGGAACCCCAAGAGGAAGGTATGATGAGCACAGCAGCAAGTTTCCCTCAGTTATGAAACCAAGGTTTAATCGAACCAGTAGAAGCAAGGAAACACCCAAAGGTGTTGCTAGATGAGCCTTGGCAGGGCGCACTACCGGTGCTAGTAGCAACGTGGAGACCTGCACAACACAACCACAGAACTTTGTCCCCAACTTGCGATGAGGTTGTCAATCTCACCGTGTTTTGCTGAAAACAAAGGATTAAACGTATCGAATGGAAAGAAGTAAAAGTTTGCAGAAAGTAAACACAAAGCAGTAACAGTTTGTAGATTGAATGTAAAGAAAAAGGACCGGGATCCATAGTTCACTAGAGGTGCCTCTCCTGAAGATAGATAACATGATGGGTGAACAAATTACAGCGGGCCAATTGACAAACATTGAGAAAGCAATACATGCATATACTAATCATCTTGACTCATTTGAGATTCGATTGGGCATTACAACATTATACATAGACCGCCATCCAGTTGCATCTATGACTAATAATCCACCTTTAGGTTATCATCCGAACCCCCTCCAGTATTAAGTTGCAAGCAACAGATTATTGCTTTACGAACTGCGTGTAAAGTAAACAATATGATTGTTCTATGAACAAAGGATTATTGTTTTCTCCCTAGTAGCAACAACACATCTAGTACCTTAGTGATTTCTATCCCTTCCCTAGATTACCAGAGGCATGAACCCACTATCGAGCATAAATACTAACTCTTAGAGTTGCTAGCATCTACTTGGCCAAGATAGCTACTAACAACGGAAAGCATGCAAGATCACAAATAACAAAGACACGATAGAATCAATAATCAATCTGAAATAGCATCTCAATATCCGTCGGATCCCCGCAAACACAACATGCAGAATTACAAATAGATGATCTTGATCATGAACGGAGCTCACAAGATCTAAACATGAATGCACAAAGGAGGAGAACCAGCCATCTAGCTACTGCATGGATCCGTAGTCCAAGGATGAACTACTCATGCATAACACCGGAGGCTTGCATGGTGATGAAGAAGGCCTCCAGGGTGAAGTCCCCTCTCCGGCAGGGTGCCGGGAAGAGCTTTAGATCCCTCCGATCTAAGGATGGAGATGACGGTGGCTACAGACTCTTTCATGGATTTTTAATCGGGTACTTATGGTTTTCGTCCCATGGGCATCTTATAAGCGGAAAGGGAGGCCGAGGGGGTGCCTGGGCTGGCCACACCACCCCCTGGCGCGGGCCAAGCCTGGCCGCGCGGCCAGGTGGTGCGGCCGCCCTCTGGCCCTTCTCCGTCTCGTATTCTGGCATCTGATGACTTCCGGAAAAATAGGCACTTTGGCTTTTGTCCCGTCCAATTCCAAGAATATTCATTTTCTGACTTTCCTGGAACCAAAAAAACCAGAAAACAGGCAGCTGGCACTGTGGCTCTTGTTAATAGGTTAGTCCAAGAAATCATATGAAAAGTACTCCAAAGTGTGGACAAAACAAGAGAAAGTGGATAAAACCAAGCATGGAACATCAAAAATTATAGATACATTTGCAATGTATCAGGCGGCAGCGGAGAAAGAGAGTTTCTGCGGGGTTTGGATCTCATGCGTCGTTGATGACGCCAAGCTCCGCATCGTGCAGAACGAAGGACTCCTCCGCGCTAGTGACTGGCAGAGCGGTTTTGGAGAAACCATCCCCAACCCCAAGACCGACGAGCGAGTGCATTTCGGCACCAACCTCGATAGAGGTTTGAGTTTTCCACCCTTAGATTTCTTTTCTGAGGTCATAGATCAGTATGGAGTTCAACTCCACCATGTCCCCCCGAACTCTATTTTAGAGATGAGCTGTTTTGCTTCTTTGTGCGAGGGGTATCTCGGCATTAGGTCGAGCCTTCTTCTTTTTTGGTTTTACTTCGATACCCGGAGAAATTCAATCACTACCGATAATCTCTATATTACCGGTACGCTCAGCTTTTCTATTACGAGAGAACGCGCCTATCCTAGGATTAAGGCTAGTGAGTCGGTTAAATGCTAGTCATCCATGTTCTTTTATCATAAGGACAGACCGGCTCTCGGCAAAGCCACTGCTTTGCCAGATTTTGTTAACAGCGCCGCCACGCCCCAAGATTCCTAGGACGCGGATGCTCCGACTCTCACGGACGACCTGCTTCTTACAAAGAGGCAGGTCGAATACTTGATGAAGCACAAGGATCTGAAAGGATACGACTTAGTGCACTGCTGGCTGGTGCGCCAGATCCAGCCTCTCCAACACCATGGTGACGTCTTATGCACTCCATAACCCAGAGCAAGTCGGATTCCCTTCGGATCTGCCCCATGCCATATTCGGATAGGGACTACGAGTCCCAAATCAAATGGCTGACCCAGGAGCGGGTCGAGAAGAAAATTCTGGATCTGTCTTTGGACATGCATACAGGTGATGACCCTATGACACCAGTATGTTTTCCAATAGTAACTCGAATTATGTGTTCATATATACATTGTTATGTCTTTTTGCAATACTGAGATACTTCTTCTTGTCAGCTTGCTGACCTCCCCGAGTCGGATCTTGCTCCTCTCGAAGGATATCCTCCTAAGTTCTCTCAGGATGATGCAGAATTGATCCCACTGCCGGAGACAATTACTCGAAAGCGTAAAACTCCGACAGTGTCTATCAGCACAAAAGAAGTGCCCGTTGTGAAGAGGTAACTTTCTTCACAAGATCTTTTTTTCTTTAGTCTTTCTAAAGTGTAACGATCTTCGTTCCTTTACCTCTTCAGAGCTAGATAGCTCACCAAGGGCAAGGGGAAAGGAGGATCGTCAAAGCCCCTACACCAGTCAACTCTAAAGTTGACTTCTCCTGCCACAACACCTCCGACTCCTGCCCCACAGCCTTCCGCAGTGCCAGAGATTACTCCATCTCCGCCCGTCGCGGAAGATCCGGCTCAACCAGCAGAGCCAGCGATCCTTGGGTCGCAAACTGACGTCACCATGGGTGACTCAAGTTTTGATAAGGGTGAACCCTCTATGGGTAATGATCCCTCGATAGAAGCCTTCGCTAACAACTTCCTCAACAATCTGGGTGTTTCCATACGTGGCCTTTCTTGGAAATCTGTAGAGGAGATCCAACTGCTGGCCTGGCAATGCCTGTAAAGCCAGACTGTGACTGCCGAAGAAGAAGCTCAAGAAGCAGAGGAAGTCAAGTACTTCGAATTTCTTGAACAAGTTCGCCTTCGTGACGAGAGACTGAGAACCGGCGAGCTTCCACCACTACCAGTGATCCCACTAACCCTTGCCGAGAAGGTTACTACTGAGGTGACCATGAGTTTGAGCAAACTCACTCATGAGCAACATGTAAGTCAGAATTCCAACTCACTTTTTTACTTTACTTTATGACATATCCTCTAGCCTCCAAGCATGAAGTTGGATAGACGATCTGAATTTATGCTTTCATAGGATGCCAATGAATGAACTAGTGTAGCACCGAAGGCTCGTGCTGATATTACTACAAATATTAGCCCAAGTCTTTACTAGACTTCTGACCCTGGGTATTCTGACATACAGAAAGTTAATTCATATAACCAGCAATTATTGAAGAATATTTGCAACAAGCAGAGAGAGATCAGAGCTCTCTGGCTTGAAAATGCTCGGTTAAAGGTGTCAAGAGATGAGGCTGAAGGTAATTACTTCAATCCTTAGCCTTGCTCTTTTTTCTTTCATAGTCGAACTATTTATTAAACGGTTATTTTTTTGCTTACAGCACTGGTCAAAAAATCATGTGCCATGATTGAAGAGGCTGAGAATCTGAAGACCCTGGAGGTGGAGAACGCCGACTTACACCAAGAGCTGAATAAGCTCAAAGCGAATCATGAGAAGAGCATTGCTCAAGTTCTCGAATCCTCCTCAATGGCCACCGAAGAGTGCGATCGTAAGATCATGCTTCAGGATAAGAAAATCTCATATCTCAGTAATGAGCTTTTCAGAGAGAAGGATATCAACAAGGCACTCCGGGCTGAACTCCGGAGCCTTAGGGAAGAGAAGACAAAAGTTGACGATGTCATTTTTGGTTTGTTTCCAACTATTTCTGACTTTTCCGTTTTTCTGATTCTTGGAATTCGGATATGTTGTCTAACCATTGCATTTTATGTGTAGGTCCTTTAAACATAGTGGACTCCTCCTCCACCAAGTCTCGCACCAGCCGGCTTACCCAAGTCAGCGATTTGCTTCACGATTTCCGCCAATCCTTGGAGAATATTGGTGAAGCACTCAAGATTCCGGACATGGACAAAATTTCTGACTTTGAGGTGCGGGATGAGGCCAAAGAGATGCCCCATCTTGTTTAGGACTGGAACATGTCCTATGCGGGTACCGCAACACAGAACGCCCTCACAATGGTTATGAGCCACCATGGAAGCATGGAAATCTGGCAACTAACCAGAGGATATTCAATTGTGGATGAAGACAGAAAGCAGCAAGATTTCAAGGCCATCATGAACTCATGCGCCAGATATGGATGTCATGTAGCTGATCTAACTAGCTACGACACTCCTTTCTTCACTCGCGTAGAGACGCCTCCTCCGCCCGCCAAAGAAACTGGTGAAGTTTCTGATGATGAACAAATTGTATTGGATTTGAACATCTCGGAAAGATACCAAGGAGAAGGTGATGTCTCCAGCGAGCCGGCAGCTCCTACCTCTTCTCCTGCATCGTAAAGTACCATAAAAATGATGTGTTATTCTAAAACAATCCGGGTTGTAAATAAGTAGTGTAATACTTCTGCTAGTGCTAAGATTTGATATTCCTATTTAGCACTTGGTTTTATTTTGTGTGCCTGAAATGTTTACATAAGAACTTTTTATTTTGTTTGTACTTATCATTTATCTAACTTTCCACCTCGTCCCTTTCATAAGCCGGCTATCCTTTCACACAGAATCTCTGCCGAGCAACGGAGCTCAATTGCTAAACCAGTTTAAACTCGGAAACAAAGCTGGCTTCCAGTACCAACAATTCACTACTCGGAAAATACCCACATCCGGAAATCAGACAAATAACTAAAGTACAAACTAGAAAATTTAAAGTTATACCCGAAGGTAGCATTTTTAGAATCGGAAATCATAAGCCAAAACAAACATGAACATAAAGTACTTTCAAGTATTCTGGGATTTTCGACTGTGACATGATCATTCAAAAATAAGATGGTAAACAACTTCTCAGAAAAATTTTAGGAAACCAATACTTTTATTTCTCATTGAACATGTACACATATATGATTACAAATAAAGATAACTTTAAGAATAAAAGGGACGTAGCTGAGCAATATTCCACAGTCAGTCTAATTCTTCTAGGTTTATACTGCCTCCAGCTCTCTTTCTCTTCTTAGTAGCTGGTCTTTCTTTGACTGGACGCATATCAGTTAGATAGTAAGAACCATTGTGAAATACTCGGCTAACCAAAAAGGGCCCTTCCCATACTGGGGAAAGTTTGTGCTTTCTTTTCTGCACAAGCCAGAGAACCAAACCGCCCTTGTTGAAAGACCGGTTTCTGAATCTCTGGCTATGATATTTGCGTAACTTCTGCTGATAGGCTGTTGATTTCATCTCAGCAATGACGCGTACTTCTTCGACTAAATCGAGATCATTTTGTCGAGAAATTTCGGCATCCTCTTCAATATACGCAGCAACACGAGGAGAAGCGTGAATCAAGTCACTATGAAGATCTGCTTCTGCACCATAGACCAAGAAAAAAGGTGTGTATCCGGTTGACCTGTTCGGATTTGTTCTCAAGCTCCATATCACAGAGGGTAATTCCTCCTCCCAAGCCCCCGCAGCACGACAGAGTGGTGTTTCGAGTCTTGGTTTTAGGCCTTGTAGGATTAAACCGTTTACCCTTTCAACTTGTCCATTAGACTGTGGATGTGCAACTAACACAATGTCAAGCCGAATATTTTGTTCATCAAAGAATTCGGAAAGCTCTCCCATAGAAAAATTACTCCCGTTTTCCGTAATAATGCTATGCGGATTACCGTATCGGATTATAACATCCTCGGCAAATCTTTTCGATGTTGCTCCATCACAACTTGTGACGGGTTTAGGCTCGACCCATTTCGTGAATTTATCCACCATTACTAAGAGGTGAGTAAATCCACTTGGAGCTTGTTTAAATGGTCCTACCATGTCAAGCCCCTGGACCACGAAAGGCCATGTTATAAGTATTGTTCTCAGTGATCAGCCGGATCATGGGCTTGTTTGGCATATTTTTGGCAGCCTTTGCACGTCTTGACCAGCCGTTCGGCATCTGCCTTAGCTGTAAGCTAGAAGAATCCGTGTCTAAAAGCTTTTGCCACTAAGGATTTGGCTGCAGCGTGATGACTGCATTCACCTTTGTGGATTTCCCTTAGGATTTCCACTCCTTCTTCCGGAGATACACATCACTGAAATACCCCAGACACGCTCCGCTTATAGAGCTCACCATTTACGATTGTATAAGTTTTTGCTCGTCGGACGATCTTCCGGATCAGAACCTCGTCATCGGGTAATTTGCCATCTACCAAGTAATCAAGGTAGGGCTGAGTCCAACTAGGAATTACAGCCAGAACTGCTATTAAAGTTGAGTCAGATTTGGTCGGATATTCCTCGTATACTCCTTTTATAGAGGGAACTTTGAGGTGCTCTAAGAAAGTGTCATCCGGGACCTTTTTCCGTGCAGAGCCTATTCGAGATAATGCATCTGCTTCCTCATTTTCTGTTCGAGGGATGTGTTGAACCTCAAACCCTTCAAACGATTTCGATAATTCATCCACGACAGCTCTATACACTGCCATGTGTTTGTTTGCATTACAGATATCCGACACATGGTGGGCAACAAGATCCGAATCTCCATAACACATTAATCGTCGGATGCCGATATCCTTAGCAATCCGGATTCCGTGTAGCAGCGGTTCATACTCGGCAATATTATTTGTTGCCATAAAATGAATCTGCAACACATAGAAAAGTTTATCTCCTTGGGGTGACTTGAGCACCACGCCATCCCTCGAGCCCCCGAGCATCTTAGACCCGTCAAAATGCAAGGTCTAGTTTTCTGACTCTGGTAGGGTCATGTTCTCCGTTGTCTCTATCCAATCAGCGACAAAGTTAGCGAGGATTTGGGATTTGATTGTTGTACGAGGTTTATACTCAATGCCCAAACCTGAAAGCTCTATGCTCATGTTGTGACATATCCTGTAGCATCGCTGTTGTTGATGATATCTCTCATGGGAGCTGTGCTCACCACGGAAATTGAATGTTCCTGAAAATAATGTCATAACTTCCGGGATGCAAAGAACACACCGTAAGCCAGCTTTTGATAGTGCGGATACTACTGCTTAGATTCAGTTAGGACTTTGCTGAGGTAGTAAGTCGGACGATGGACCGGGTGTTCCTGATTTTCCTCAGGTCTCTCCACCACCATGACGACACTAACGACCCTGTTTGTCGTAGCGATATAGAGCAACATTGGTTCCTAAGGTTCCGGTGCTGCGAGGATAGGAGCATACGAAAATACTGCTTTCAGGTCTTGTAGTGCAGCTTTAGCTTCATTAGTCCAAACGAACTTTTTGGTCTTTTTCAGGAGCTTGTAAAGTGGTACGGCTCTTTCACCGAGCCGGCTTACAAACCGACTGATTGCAGCAATGCAACTAGTTAGTCTTTGAACATCTTTCAGGCGAGTAGGCCTAGAAATATTGAGTATATCCTTGATCTTGTCACGGTTCACCTCTATGCCTCTTTGTGACACGATGAAACCTAACAATTTTCCAGCTGGTATTCCGAAGAAGCATTTCTTTCGGTTAAGCATTATGTTGTATTTGCGTAGCTTGGCAAATGTCTCCTCCAAGTCGGAAATTAGAGTTTCCTTCTTTTTGGACATCACCGCAATATCATCCACATATGCATGTATATTGCGTCTGATTTGGTCATGGAGGCAACGCTGCATAGTGCGCTGGTAGGTATCTCCTACGTTCTTGAGCCCAAAGGGCATCGTAACGAAACAGAAGGTTCCAAAGGGGGTCATGAATGAAGTTTTGAATTCGTCTGATTCCTTCATCCGAATTTGGTGATAACCGGAATATGCGTCGAAAAACATAAGAGTTCTGAGCCTGCCGTAGAATCGATAACTTGATCAATCCTAGGTAGAGCGAACGGATCTTTGGGACAAGCCTTGTTCGAGGAAGTATAATCAACACACATCCTTAAATCAGTGGTGCCCTTTTTAGGGACCATTACAGGATTGGCCGACCAATCAGTATGCATGACCTCTTCTATGAATCTGGCTAACTCGATCCGGGCTAGTTCCTTAGCTATTGCTTTTCGCTTTTCATCACCGAAACATCGTAAGGATTGCATGACGGGTTTAGCGTCAGATGGCTGCCATGCGAAGATATCTTGATTTGCTTTGAGGAACTTGACAGGCGCGCTTTCTTATGCGCGGTCTAAACCTACACCTATCTGGGTCACCTTGGAGGGGTCATCATCCTTCAATAGCGTCGTCCTCGTCTCTTTCGATGCCTTGAACTCTAGAGTCAGCTTTGTCACCTTCTTCTTCGTAGTGGGCATCTCGGATGGGTCAGTGGTCTTCTTGATCTCCTGGTACTCCTGGGCGTGCAGCACGGCTTCAGCAAAGGCGGAATTTCCGTCCTTGCACTCTCATGCTTTCTTCGGGTCTCCCTTGATGGTGATAAAGTCGTTGGGACCTGCAATTTTCATCATATTGTAAATGTAACACGGACGAGCCATAAAATCCTAGTAAGGCGACCGTCTGAATATAGCGTGATAGGTGCTCTTGAACGGAACCACTTCGAAGGAAAGTGCCTCCATCCGATAATTCTTTGGAGTACCAAAGGTGACATCCAAAGTTATCTCTCCCAGGGAATTTGCTTGTCTTCCTAGGACAACTCTATGAAAGATCACAAAGCTGTGATTTAGCTGCGTCTCCGAGATCCGCATCCGACATAGCGTTTCAACATACAGAATATTGATGTTGATGCCACCGTCCATGAGAGTCTTGGAGAAAACATAACCATCAATAAGTGGGTTGACGATTAAGGCGTATTTTCCTCGCATGTGCAACTTAGGCAGATGATCAGCGCGGTCAAAGGTGATTGCCACTTCCGACCAGTCCAAGTATTGTGGGACAGCCGGAACAGTTGCGTTGAGTTCATGCATTACTGCTTTCTTGACCTTAGCTGGTTGAGACGCAAGGAAAGTGACATAGGTGTCCTTCTTTGTCGGGAAGTTCGTCTTTCCATCCGACTTGGGATTTGAAGTATCAGCTTCCTCCATGTCAGAATCTTCCTTGGTCTCTTTCTCTTTTTCGGGATTATTTTTTCCCTTCTTCCGCTTAGCCCTATAGCCAGCGGTATCGTCCTTTTTGATGTCGTCATTGAAACGACACTCGGTGTTTGTGTGGGACGAGCCCCCGTTGGGATCTAAGTGATGCACGCACGGGTTATTGGCAATGTCAGCCCAGGATTAGGTTTTGCCAGGTTGCTAGTCTCCTCTTCCCTAGACTCTTGATGTCCCACGACCGCGTCCGCGGCCACCGCCGTGCCCTCCTCATCCTCTAGACCCGGAAGTAGCAATGACAACCGCAGTTTCCGCGTTGGGATTTTCTTCTGAGGTGTTCTTGCGCTTCTGAGCTTGCTGCTTTGGTTATTTTGCTGACTATGGCACAGCAAGGGTGTTAAGTAGTGCGTTTGCATCGTCGTCAGCATCTGCATACTTACTCGATGTTTCTATCATCTCTCCCAAATCAGTGACCTTGTCACACTCCAAACGGTGACCCAGTAAACCAATTGGGAGTCCTACAATGAAAGCTTGAATTGCAGTTTGGTCGTTTACTCCCTCGCAGGAGTTCTTGGTGTCGATCCATCGTTTGAGGTAATCTCGGCAAGTTTCTCTGGCTTTCTGGGTCCATCGCTGTAGGTCTCCTAACGTACAGGGCATTCGATATGTGCCTTCTAAATTCTGAAAGAACGTGCTTTGCATATCATACCAATTGTGTATGGTGTTTTCCAGAAGTTCATTGTGCCAGGATCGCACCGTCTTCCGTAGCATGAGTGGGAGAAATCGGGTTGCGACCAAGCTATTTCCGCCTTTGGCGATGCAGCAAGCCTAGAAAAAAATCCTGGATCCAAGTATCTGGCCGAGCTACACCATCGTAGGCTTGAATATGCCTTGAGATAGTAAATCCTTCCGGGAAGTGTGTTTGTCGTATGCGCGGTCCGAAGCATTTTGGACCCACATAGATTTCGTCGTTATCGTAGCGTCACGCCTCTATGTTAGAGTTGATCCAATGTCTCGCATCGCTTGGTGACAGGGATCATCGTCCTGGTTGATGGATGTGGCTGCGGTGCCTTGGAGCCAGACTTCTACTTCTTCCACCACCTCCACCTCCATGGCGCTCTCCTTGAGAGCCGTTATGGTGGCTACTTGGTGGAGAGGTGGATCTGGTGGATTGTTTCCGGATGATCGCCGGCCTCCATCCAGAGCATCATTATTCTGGTTCCGGGGAGGGTCTTCGCTACGACGAGCCTCCTGCCGGCTTGACTCGACACGGTGTCCATCGTTCCTTCGTCCGTTATTCCCCGCAGCTTGGTGAGGATCAGTCGGACGACTTGCATGTCTAGGAGGTGGCATCCTTTGATGGTCCTCTTCCCAACGTTTCTCTTTGTCTTCTTCTCTGCAATTGTTTGACTCTCGCCGAGGAGGGTGTCTCGGATACAGTGCTGCAACTGCGTCTTGCTCCACGGTTGGGGCAACGTTGCTCTAGTTACGTGCGGTTCTGTGCTATTGGCCTGAAGATCCGGTTCTTGAGTAGTTGTCTTCCCGACGGTCAGAACGGTGATGATGTTACGGCATCCGTTGGGGCCCGATATCATCCCAGGCCAGATTCGTGCGACATTGGTCGGATTGGGAGACCAGTTTTCCGCTTCTAGATTTTGCGACATTCTGTTGCTCCAGACCCTTGGTAAGTAGCTTTATGCCTAAACGAACCTCTTCTAGGCCTGGGTTATTCGCCAGGATATCTTGAGCTGCAGCAGTGCTCTGCACTAGTGTTGGGTACACCAGATCTCCACTACTGTCGAAACGAGGCATCCCCGGGTCTCCCTCAAAAAGAACCTTGCGAACTTCCAGAAATTTGCCGACCCTTACGTGGCCTTTCCGGGTCTTCTGAGGCTACATATATGATCTTATCCACAGTAGCCATGTGGTTCTTCTCTTCCTCGATGTTTTTGGCTTCATCCAGGAGTACTTGGCGACGCGCTTCTAGGGCCTGGGCCCTTTCTTCCAATTCCACGCCAGTAAGTTCTGCTGCTGTAGGGATAGGTGTGGTTAATGCAGCATCGATGAGCTTACGGGCACCAACAGTGACCACGTGTCCATCCACTGAAGCTTCCTTGGGCTCGTTTGGGATTAATGCTCCATACGAGTCCTCTTTGTAATCTTCGGCAACCACTTCCTCTGCTGGAGGATCTTGTGTCGAGGTCTTGTTTTTCTTGTTCTTCTTCTTTGCCTGCTTGGCAGCGCCGTTAGCAAAGACAACTTTTGGTCCGTTTCCCGGAGTCAAGCTCTGATCGGTACTTTCGAACATCTGGATATCGGGATTGTCTCCAAGATCCATGCCATCCTGTGCTTTGGGAGAGTTTTCTCCGGATCCTCCGTCCATGGCTTCTCCTTCTTCTTCAGCTTTAGAGTTGTACTCCGCTTCATATTCCTCAAAGAACTTTCGGAAATCTGCCGACGTGATGGAATCATCTGAAGATGTCGGTAAGTCGGTGTTTGATCCGATCGCCTCCAGCACCGAGTCTTCATTGTCTCCAGCATCGGCAGAGCCAGATCCAGATCCAACATATCCAACAAAGTGCGATGTGTGCGCTCTGAGGTAGTTGCGGCTTTCCTCGTGGGCTTCCTCGAAAATTCGGATGGTTTCGAGAGCCTCATCCACGCTTGCGTATTTCATCATCATGCGCCTCAACGTATGCCTCGGGAAGGGTTGATCTGTTCCGGCGTTAGAAGAGCCGGAAACTGCATTGTTGACTTGCTCCTCTCACTACTAGGAAACAGCCCATCTGTGGCGTATGGAAATGGGACTTCTGTGGCGCATATCCTAGTCACCATTGTTACCTCGCAACTGATAACTACTTCCTGTGGCGCATATGGATATGCGCCACAGAAGTCCTAGACTTCTGTGGCACATTTCTTCATATGCGCCACAGGAAGAACTTCTGTGGCGCATTTACATATATGCGCCACGGAAAGCCCATGCGCCACTGACTATATAATTATATGCGCCACTGATTGCGTAACACGTATTCGAAGTAAAATACTTTCCTGGTGTATAATCTCGTATTTATACAGAATTTATATAGTATTTATCTAGATGAGTATAAAATACATTGCACAAGTAGTAGATGCATGAAAACCGACATATATATAATAGAAACACTTAGAGCCCGATCGAGATACATATATAGTGTCAAGTGCCAAATTTTTACACAAGCGTCGAATACAAAGTTCATATCATCTCACATTAGAAATATGAAGTGGCCACCGCCGCCTACACTAGGATCAAATAGAATACAACTGTGATAATGGTGAGCACGAGCATTAGCCCAACCAATATATTCATCCGGTTCTTCTTCCACAAGTGGTTCCTCCACTTGGCTATCGCCTCCTCTCTAGTCGCATATCCTTTGTAGATGTTGCCGCTGAACTTGTTCACTTGTTTGTGACAATCCTCCCACTCCTTGTAGACTTCTGGAACCCTACCCATGTACACCACATACCACCTCGTCGCCATCTCTATAGAAGACAAGGCATATTAGTAAAAATACAACGAAAAGAATGAATAAAGGGTTCACATCCATATATATATATATATGTTCACAGAATATAAAACAAAGGATCCATAAACCTAAAAGATAGATCATCATAGAAGCAATAAGTTCAATGACAACACGACCACAAGGTAGTTTAAGTCTAACAACAATGACCATTTCGACCACGAGATAGTAAAGTTTATGACACACACACTAATACAATAGACGTCCATCAAGAATATACACACACTGGATCATGCTAGAGGCACACATCGATCATGATGAAGACTTCATCTTCTTGCTCGACTTCGGGAACGGTAGATAGCCCTCTTTCGTCATCCATGTCCTTGTGTCACCCTGCTTACGGAGGCGTTCTTCGATCTCCCTCTTACTCAACTCTCTGGCTTGTTGTAGGGCACCCCCCTTGTGTTGACATCTTCAATGATGATTTGCGACAACTTCATCTGAATGCGATGGAAGTCTTCTCTAAGATCAGCATCGTCGATTTCGCCAAAGTTTCGGCCCATCCTTGGAGACTAGATGGCAGTGTTAGGTTCTGGCAATCCCGAACATAGCCTTTAAGGTGATGGAGGACGTAGAAGGCCTCCTTGGCACCAGTAGTCGACTGCTTAACACAGGGGAACTCGAGCACGTGCTTGAACACGTGTTTGCCATCCTTGATACATTCCCCCTATCTACGAAGGTGCATCCCTTCTTGGTGTAGCCCTCGAGAGCCTCATTGAGAACACCCCTTATTCTGGTGTAGTCTTTCCTCTTCGTCAAACTCCCGGAGTCGAAATACGTGGCTAGCGAATACCTCGGGGCAAGGACGATGAGTGTGCAGTATTTGTCTCTATGCAACACAATTGGAACGGAATGTTGGAAAAAGAGCAAAGGAAGAAATCTATAAGAAATGCATAAGTTACGGTGGCGATGAGAGAGTGTGTGTACTTACTCGGGAAAGAAAGGCAAAAGAAGTGTGCCCTTCCTCTTGTTGTCCACCATGAACTTCTCGAGGTACGCCGTCGCCTTGGTCCGTGTCTCTGATCCTTCGACCAACTGGTTGTCCCGCATGTAGTAGGGATCCACTATCGCGATTACTGGGGTACTTTCTCTCTTGATCGTGATCGCCAGATTGAGTGCATATAGGCGAACCAAGTTATAGTCCAGCCGTTTCGTGAGAAACAGCTTGAATATGTCCTCGAACGCTATGAAGAATATATCCGCGGGGGGGGGGTCATCGATGAAGCCCATGTCCAATGGCACCTTGGCCGTGAAAACTGGGTAATTTGGATCTTCGTCTTTAAGAAGGAGGCCCTCTAGTGTCTTGACACCCTCGTGCAAAGTTAACATGGCTCCAACCGCAATGTGGATCATATCCGGAGTCAATATCGGATCACCAGCTACATGCACTCGGGGCAAGCCATATTGTGTGGATGGTACGACGACGGCGTCCTGACCCCGGATCCTCTTCGGAAGA
Source organism: Avena eriantha (assembly GCA_910589775.1). Classification (NCBI taxonomy): domain Eukaryota; kingdom Viridiplantae; phylum Streptophyta; class Magnoliopsida; order Poales; family Poaceae; genus Avena; species Avena eriantha. The sequence goes on along the minus strand of OU342741.1, from coordinate 480,289,606 downwards.
GGCTGGCTCGTACCCTTCTTATTATTATTACCTCTCTTCCTATAGTGCTTCTTCTTCACAATAGTGTTAGCCACTGCCATCTGCTCATCAGTCGCCTTTCGGAGTGTGTTGGGGCTGAAAACCAATCCCGGTTTCTCTTGTGGTGGATCGGCGGCCGGAGGCGTCCCTTGAGAAAGACCATGGAAGACTAGGCGTTGCGTGCATGTATTGGGCCGACCAGCTTGATGGTCGTCGCGAGCTGTGAAGGGTTCTTCATCCATAGAAGGCATATACAATCCTTTGGCGGCGCTGGTGTTGATGAAGTCGTCAATGTTGACCAATTCATCATCATCTTCATGGGTGCCATCATGTGGTGGTGGTAGCGGGGGTGACGGCGGTTGCGGCACAACGTCTTTGCCATGTGGCGGTGCACACGCTGCCAAGAGTTGATGGTGACGGCTGGTGGTGGCGACGACGGCGGCTACTGGCTTCCGAGGTGGTGGCCGGGCGATCGGTCGAGATGTGGCGCCGGTGCTCCCCCGCAAGACGAATCTGGGTCTTCGGCCATGTCAAGGGCTAGTTGTAGCATTACCCAAGGGTCTTGTGTTCGTCGGCTCCCTGAGGTTGAAAGGGGGGTCCATGTCGTCGCACCCTGGAAACACCCGAGCCAACCTAACCCTCATCACTTCATCATCCATTGGATTGTTGTGCATCGTGCTCTGCTCGTCGGTTGTATAAGAGTGCCCTTGGCAACATCCTTCAACTCACCGCCGACATATTTAAGCAGGAGTACGCAAGAAGTGTCCTGAGGCAAAAACATGTTGTTGGGCGTCATGAGATGGCAGCAGTCATGCATCAAAGGCATAAAGGAGATGATGTGCATTAACTAATTAGTTACCTTGGGGATGGCGTGGATCTCGGCTAATGTCGAGACACGGCCGATGCCGGTGGCCGGCCTATCATCATCTGCAATCTCCCGCTCGGGTGCCTCACGAAGCACCACCGCCGTCAGTTGCGCCTTATTGGTATCTTTGGCAGGAGGGGACGTCGGTGTGACCAAAACGAGCGGCTGCATCCCGACGTTGATGGCCGGCGGGGTCACCAGGTCCGTCGACACGGTAACATTGATGCCCGAGTTGCTGTCGCTTAAGCTGGGCAGATGTATCGGCCCCTGTCGACCTCCCGCATTCCAAGCAGTAAGCCCCACAAAAAACTCAGGGGGGATCATCGAGCGGAGCTTCTCTTCCACTAACTTGTCCACCGTTTTCTCATCCACCGCCTTCTCCTCTAGTGTCTGCACCTTCATCTTCAGCTCTACAACAGCGGCTTTATCCTGGTTCTTCCTCTCCCTTCTTTTCTTGGCGTCCTCTTTGTAGTACTCCTTGAACTTCATGCTCGTACCGAAGCCAGACACACGGCCAGCTGAGGACGGCGGCAACCCCTTGTCCCTCTTCTTGTAAGCATTGGTCGCCCTATTGAAAACCGTGTCCCACGGCTCCGTCGAATCCTGGGACGACTCTGTGGCAGTAGCGTTCAGTTCCTCCTCCTGCAGAGACAAGGAAAGGTGAACCCATTTAGATTCTTGACTTCATTATCTTAATTAGAACACAATAGACTTGAGATCAGCGATAAATTCCTTACCAACTTTTTCTCGAATTCCTTCACCTCCAGATCGTCAGTGATGAACTCCCCTATTTCCGTGTCCAGGTAGTAGCGGGCCCAAACAAATTGCCTAAGCTGCAAGTCCATGATTTTAAGCCAAGGGTTGTCTTTACCAAGGCGTTCAAGCTCGGCGTCCTCCTTGTCCCAAATGGCATGTTTCCCCCTGTAACCGTCGCTTCCATGGCGGTGGTTACCTATGTTATGTTCCCGCATACTCCGTCCCCATTTAGTCCATTTTATAGCGTCAGCGGTAGCCATATCCGCCTTGAATATCTTAAACTCCTCTTCGTCAAGCATCGGATTTTTCTTACTAATAACCTCCCAGCTTTCACCTTTGTCAATGCTATTCTTCACCCAGGTTTTCCAGCTGCTCAAGGCGTTGCTCATCTTCGTGAGGGCTAGTTTGTTCACCGGGTTCTTTCTCTCGAGGTTTCTAAACCGCTCTGGGAATCTGTATCCCTTGTGAAGCTTCTTAAGGAGGTTATCGACCAAAGCTGCATTGTCATCATGTCTGATGTACTTCGTGTTGATCGACATGCTTTCCCGGACGATGCACCCGAGTTGCAGGCCATACCCTTTAGCAATCATCTCTGGCGCAATGGGTAGGCCACTTTCTGTGACCTCACTGAACTCATCGCAGACGGTGGCGAGCATTGGCACCTTCCGCTCCTTTTGTTCCTTCTTCTTCTTCTGAGAAGCGACCGGGTTGCCGCTACCGCCATCCGTGCGCTCACCGCCATCAGTGAGGGCGCCGCCATCGGTGGTGTCATCCTCTTCGCCGCCGCCTTCACTAGTTCCATCGTAGTCGTCTTCGTCCCCCTCGTAATCAGGATCTCCGCCCTCACATCTCTGGCGACGGTCGCCTCCTCCTCCGGTGGTGGTGTCATCCTCATCACCTCCTCCTCCTCCTCCTCCTCTAGTTGGACCCCCGCCAGAATGACTGGGTGGCCTGTCTGGCTTGTTCTTCGACGCTGATCATGTGCTTAGAAGGGCCAGACTCCTTGTCGCCCAACATGTTTGCACTACTCTATTTAAAAGAGGCAAAAAGTTAGCACAAATCTCGGCCGAAAAATTCGGCATGACCTTTGCTAATTTTTTGACCTAGGAGTGCCTATTTCTTAACCGAAACGGAAGTGAATCGACACTTCGGGAGAAATGGGCAACTCAATTGAAATCCCTGCAACATTCACACACAAGAAAACAGCCCCATTCACAGCCCCCATCTAGCCACATTCACAGCCCCCATCCACAACCCCATTGAATCAGACAACACCATATTTTGTAAATAGAAATAATAGGACCACATCTACATCATCACCATAGTCCAAATAAGGGTCATCAACTTGATGGCCAGGACACAAAGAAGAACCAGAAACTTACCTCAACCTGTAATCAAAGTAGATCTAGTCCAGATCATGGATCCATAATATTTATACATCCAGAGGCAAAACAGATTTACATGTAAATAAAAAAACCTGGGACATATTCAGAGGCAAAACAGATTTACATGTAAAACATTTTCAGGTATTGATTTGACAGTGAAATAACCCAGATCAGCAAACATTGCTTCAGCTCCTTTTCATTTGACAGTGAAATGACCCAGATCGGCAACATTTTCAGGTATTGATTTACAAATATTGCGTTGCACAGAATAAATAATAAAACCATGTAAGCATTTTACCTGTTTCCCAAGCATCTTATTAACTTTTTGACTTGTGCAGGTTGTGAAGGGGCACCACTGCTACCTCTACTATTTGTGTTGGTTAATATGGGATACAATATATCTTTGCTACATCTACTGAAGATATCTTCTGCTATTGTATCTTGTCTAGCCTCTACATTTTCAGGTTCAAATATTCTTTCTCTGCACCATGCTCCACGTATAATTAGAATGTCAAAGTTTTTCATTTCATTTATATGCATGTGCCATTTTTCTGTGGCAATGTGCCACACAGAACTAGTTTTAAAGAAATGTGTGGAATTCAGTTAAAACTGATCTCACAAGAAAAGGTTGTTTTGTAGCGCAAGGTTGCCAGACCTAATCTTAGTCATGCCACAATTCCTTAAGCATGTGTTTGGTTCATACCACAGTAGTGGATTACCACACTTTGTCAGATATATATGGTATACATGTCATGGACACAATTTCTTGACACACTTATGGTGGCCACTTCTGTCACACTTCTTCTAGCAACCACAGTTTGCCTAATGTTAGTTGTGGGAACATTAGGTATCAACAAAACACATGCTACAATATGGTATGGTTAAACAACCGGTTAAAACTGTCATGTACAAACCTTATTGTGGCCACACACAAGATGGCATGGTTGTATCCACGCCCTGAGTCCCAAGTCTCAACACACAAACCACTACTTCAGTAAGGGTTCGACATTAATCTTCATGTTTCTAGATTCCGCTCAGTAAAGTACAGCAATTAGCCACGTTTTAATATATCATACTGGATGTCAATAAGGCAGAGTTGTGACGTTGCATAGGATGCCCATGTTCATTGGTTTCAGTCTGATGACAGTGTTGTTGTGGACCAGTTTATCAATTAAAAATAGAGAAAAGGATTATAGGATGCTTGGATTTTCATACCTGACTTGCTTACATTCTGTAACTTTGAAGCTTTTGAGGTGTAGACTAGTTAGTTATATAAAGTGGACGATGAAGATGATGCAAACCCTTTATTAAAATGATGAGTTATGGAGAAAGCATGGCATTTATCCAGGAAGTAATGCTTGTTAAAGTGTCCAACAAATATTTCTTATCAAGCGTTTGATGTATGTTCAACCCTCTTAGGCTCTACATAAGCCTAGTCTGTCAGTGAGAACTAGGGTTCAGAGGGAGGGTGGGCGACGGGGGACGAACCGTGCGCGTTGCTGCTGTGGTGGTCGACGACTATGAGGGTGGCGGGCTACGGTGCGGCGGCTCCTCCTCCACTGGTTCGCCGGGCAGGCGCGGCGGCTCATCCTCCACTGGTTCGTCGGGCGGCTCCTTCTCCACTGGTTCGCCGGGCGGCGCGGCGGTGGCTAGGGCGGCGCTAGGGTTTGCGATGACAGATAGAAAGGGGCCGGGATCGAGAGAGAATTTTGGCTAAGTGAGAAAGCAGGGGAGATTAGGGGGAAGAGGCCGAACCGTTCTGTGGCTAAGTGTGAAAGTTCTGTGGAACTTCTATGGCGCATTCCGCGCCACAGAACTTTTGGACATAGTACAAAAAAGCGTGGCGTCGTTGTATGACAAGATAAGATACTTGTCCTAGTGGTCTTGCTCGCTTGCTCTCACCTGGGGCAGCGGGGTTCGGATCCTGGCTATCTCACATATTTTTTTATTTTTTTTAAATATTTTTAATTACATACATATGCATATTTATTAAAAAAAGCAAGAACATATACATATATGCATATTTATGCACATATGTATATTTATTTAAAAAAAGTAAGAACATATACATATATGCATATTTATTCAAAAAAAGCTAGAACACATATTCATATTTATTCAAACATATATATTTGTGTGTTTGCTTGTCACACACAAATGTGAATTTGTATACCCACACGAATATAACATTATATATTTTAGTCTCTAACTAATACCTACACGAATTAATACACCAAAAAGTCACACAATTGCTAGTGTCTCTTCACAATCTTCTTGCCCTTTTTCGTCGCGGTTGAATACTTTAGCCCGTGCACTTTGAGATTTCTTCTTGTGTATGGACAACCTTTAGTAGGCAGTGTGGTCTTCCTTCTTACTTTAGTAGTAGTAGGCATGTCGAAGTACTTGTCGAATTCCTCTTCGATCTTCGGGTCGCTGTTTTTGTCGAAGTTTTGCTCGTTGGCGGCTCCTTCCATTTCGATGATGCTCCTCTTGCACCTCCTAACTACAACACAGTTGGGCTTTGACGGGTCGGTAATAAAAAAGCATTGATCAACTTGGCTAGCGAGTACCCAAGGCTCATTTTTTGCGGAGGCGTTCTTCGTTGATTTGGCATCTCGTATAACCATTGTGGTGAAATAGCGGCCTTCTTTTTCCACGTTCTTGGCCCATCTAACACGGAACATCGGTACGATCTCTCCACAGTAGTCCAGCTCCCATATCTACTCGATCCTTCTGTAGAATCTTTCCATCACAGTAGTCTCGTCATCAGCAAAGGATAACATAGTTACTCCTGAGTTTTGATATTCACTATTCTTGTCCTTTTTCCTCGGTGTAGAATCTGCAACCGTTTATGTCGTATGACTGATAGGTCCTTAGGTTGTGCCCTAGGCCCTGCGACAAGGAGAATATGAGTTTTTGATCTTCCGTAGAAGGCGTCTGTGGGGGATTGTCCAGTTGCCTTTTCTTGAACCAACCCGTGAAGCTGGAGTTGTGCTCTCTGGTTACGTCTCCCTTCTTCCTCAGCCGGCCCTGGTCGACGTACTCCTGCTCGATTAAGCTTATGTGCTCTTCGACCCAAGGGCCGACCACTTCAATGTGTTGTAGCGCGACTCGGTGTGCCCTTTCAAAATCAGTGCGTCAACCATCAATGCCGACATGCAGTGAGCGGCAGCCCTCGCAGTGACCGTATCCACCGAGCCTGCCGAGGTGCTTCTTTTTGGGTATTCCAACATCCTCGTTCTCCGTGGTTAGATAATTCTGGCAGAAGGAGATGCACTCGTAGATCAGAAAGCCCTTGGCTATGCTTCCATCTAGACGAGACCTGTTGCGAATGAATCCTTTGATGACACCGTTTAGCCTTTCAAATGGCATCATGTTGTGCAGGAATGTCGGCCCGAGCTGGATGATGTCGTCCACGACATGTACAAGCAGATGCACCATGATGTCGAAGAATGCGGGCGGGAAGTAAATCTCAAGCTCGCATAGTATCATCATGATCTCTTCCTGTAGCCTGTCAAGCTGCTTCACACTGATCGACTTCCTAGATATGACGTCAAAAAAGTTACAGAGGCCAAACAACGTCTCACGGACATCCTCGTCCATTATCCCACGGATCACAACGGGGAGTATCTGCGTCATCAGCACGTGACAGTCGTGAGACTTCATACCGCTGAACCTCTTCTTCGCCACGTCCAGATATCTGCTTATCTTCCCCGAGTAACCGTGAGGAACTTTCACTCCTAAGAGGCACCTGAAAAACTGCTCGAGCTCCTCCAGACTCAGAGTGAAGCAGGCAGCGCGAAGCACCACCTCATTCTTCTTAACTCTTTTGCAGCGACCTTGAGTCCCTTCCGTCTGATCATCATCATCATCATCATCATCACTATCAGGGTACTGAAGATCTTTCTTGATGCCAAGCAATTTAAGGTCCTTTCTTGCTTTCGGCCCATCCTTGGTCCTCTCCGGCATGTTCAGTAGAGTGCCAAGCAGACTCTCGGTAACGTTCTTCGTGATGTGCATTACATCGAGGCTATGGGGAGTGTAAAGGACCTTCCAATACGGCAGGTCCTAGAAAACAGACCTTGCTTTCCATACACCCAGCAGCGGCTTTGTCCTGAGTCATTTTTTTCCAGGCGCAGGGCAATCTACCCAATTATTCAAAAGCTCCTCGATTTCTTCGCCGCTCCTCGGACGCGGGGCTCTTTTGAGCTCGTCCTTACCATTGAACAGGTCACCACGTTTTCTCCACGGGTGATCCATGCGGAGCCACTTTCGAGTACCTTCGAACACGGTTTTCGAAGACCCGGGATCCCTTGGTAGCTGGAGATGCGGTGTCTCATCCATGCACTTGACGCATGCATTGTGTCCGTGGTTCACCTGGGCCGATACATATGCATTACCAGGATAGTCCTGCACGGTCGTGAGCAACGCGGCTCTCAGATGGAAATATTCTTTAGTGTAGGTGTCCCACGTACGGGCCGGTGTCTCCCACAAGCTAGCTAACTCCTCTCTCGATAGCCCAAGATACAGATGCATATCGATACCTGGTTGTTTTGGCCCTTGAATAAGAATGCTCAGGTGTACATACCTTTGCTTCGTGCATAGCCACGGGGGGAGCTTGTACGGTCATACAAACACGGGCCAGGAGCTATGCGTGCTACTCTGGTTTCCAAAAGGATTGAGTCCATCGGTGCTCATACCCAGCCTGACGTTACTTGCATCGCCCCCGAACTCTTCGAACTCGATGTCTAATGCATTCCACTGGCTAGCGTCTGAAGGGTGTGTCAGGATCTTGCCCTTCTCTGGATCATCTTTGGGTTTCTCTCTTTCCGCGTGCCATTGCATGAGCTTTGCTTCCTTAGGAGCTACAAAATATCGCTGCAGACGGGGGGTGATAGGAAAGTACCATACCACTTTTCGAGGAACTTTCTTGTTCCCTCTCTTGTACCGTCCTTGGCCACACACCGGACATGTGGTTCTATCCGCGTACTCGTTCCGATAAAGTGCGCAATCATTGATGCATGCGTGGTATTTTATGTGTCATAGGTCGAGAGGGCACACGATTTTCTTGGCCTCCTCGATACTTGTTGGCAATGTGTTCCCCTTAGGAAGTCGGTCGTGCCAGTATTCCATGTTCGCGTTGAAGCTCACATCGGTCCATTTGTGTTCGGCCTTCATCTCTAGAGCCTTGAGCATTACACTCAAACGTATATCCTCGGGGCGACACCCAGGATACAATGGAGTCATCCCGTCTACTTCCATTTGGGCCAGCTTGGCTTTCTCTCTGGCTGCAGCTTTGTTGTTGCTCGTCTCCTTCAGGAGCAGTTCTTGAACATGAGGGTCCTGCAAGACCGAAGTTAGCGGCGTCTGTGTGTTCACGTCTTCTCCTTCTTCATGATCATGATCATGCCCATCGCCATCTCCTTCTCCATGCTGATCATGCCCGCCGGCATCTCCTTCGTCATGATGATCATGCCCGCTGGCATCTCCTTCGTCATGATGATCATGTCTGGTAGACTCTTCGTCTTCTCGCCCGCCCACGTCTTCGTGACTACCACCATGTCCTGCCGGCGCCTCATTGAGGTCGCACATGAAACCGCGCCTAAGCAGGTGACCCCCCAATTGTCCAGATTCAGGGTCGATCCAGCGCTGCAGTTTGCATGTTCGACATGGACATCTTATCATGGTCTTGTTGTTCAGAATCATGTCCTCCTTCGCGCCTTTCTTGTACCTAGCAATTCGACCTTCACTCATCGTGAGGACCATGGTTGCCTGAGCGGTCAAAACAGAGAGTATAGGTGAGAACCACACTATATGAACACACACATGCATGAATGCTAGCCGAAAAAAATTTGACATGACCTTTCCTAAAATTAGGACATATGGGTAGTGCAAAAATTTGCCAAAATGGAAATGAATCAACATTTCGGCAAACATCCATGCAACCACACTGGCCGGGACAACAACAAGCAAGCAACAAAAAACTTCCTCCCATTGCAAACATTCATGCACCACACAAGCATCGTCTCGCAATGGATCGCACACACACAATGCCCGCGTGACAAGCTTCACCTACATGTTCATGGCCAAGTACTCACCTAGTAGACACAATAATAGCGAGACGAGACTGCGCAATGAGAGAGTGTGGACAAATAGATCTACAAGTTGGTGGAGAGGAAATTAGTAAACAAATAGAGATGTGAGAGAGAAAAGTAAGAAACTTTTAGATCTAGAAGTTGGAGCGAAGCTTCACTTACAAATCTATGGATTAAAGTAGGTGTAGTTACAAGAAAATGGAGAAACTATGGGCAAGATGGGGTGTGAGAGAGGAGGAAGACGAGTTGGGAGGAGGTAGAGATGTGAAATGGGTGGTGATGGATAGATAAGAGCTAGCTTTTGTCACCTTTTAAACATGGATCTAGACACCCTCATCTGTGGCGCATATGGAGGAAATACGCCACAGATGCTGAATCTTCTATGACGCATAAGTCCATATGCACCACAGAAGTGGGTGAATTAGATTCCCTCTGTGGAGCCCACCTCCAAGTTCTGTGGCACATGTTGGGATATGCGCCATAGAAGTGAAACACATCTGTGGCGCATATCCCAGCATGCGCCACAGAACTTGGGTGAATTAGATTCCGTGGTGGGTCCCCCCTCCATGTTCTGTGGCGCATAAGAAAATATGCGCCACAGAAGAGGCAACTTATGTGGCGCATATCTCGCTATACGCCACAGAACTTGGATCAACCCACCCCGGCTGGCGGGTCCCACCAATCTTCTGTGGCGCATACTGTGGAAAATGCGCCACAGAACTTCCAATTTTCTGTGGCGCATGTTTTCTAGTGCGCCACTGCTATTTTTCTGTGGCGCATGGTTTCGCATATGCGTCACTGAATATCTTGTATATCTATAGGCCGTTTCCTAGTAGTGTCCTAGATTCGGACCTCCGTGGGTGGGTCGATCTGTCTGGCCTCCTCGGGGAGATCCACTCCAGATTCGACTTGTACCATGATATCTGCTTCAGGATCAGTTTTCTCCACTATCCCAGCTACAGGTGCAGGTTGGGTGGGATTAGGGTTTTCTGGGATCCGGAACTCCATCGCCTCCGTGGATATAGGGGATCCAGAAACTTATTCTGCCTCTACCATCACCACTGGGGTGGGTGGGGCAGGATCAGCAAAACCGATGTACACATCGATCTCGCCGAAAGACATGATGGTGCAGGTAGTCACAGCCTCCCTAGCCAGAATCCAGGTCTCGTCGAGAATAATGAGGGGGGCGTCGCTGGCGTAGAGGATGCGACCGACGACGATGGTCTCGCCGATTCCGATTCTTGCAGATTCCGCCCGAAACATAGATCCCAAGCTCACTTGCCCCACGGTGGGCGCCAACTGTCGTCAGATTGATGACAAGTACGCCATGAGGGGGTCCTCGAGGCATGCGAAAGAGAGGGGTGTGAGACGTACGGTATTCCGGGACGGTGAGCGCACAAGTTTACCCAGGTTAGAATCCGCCATCTTTGGACGGACCCTACTCCTGCTAGCAATCTAGTAATACGGCAGAGCCGGAATATGGGTTACAAGGGTTTCGCCTGTACGAGTTGAGAATATCGTAAAGTGTTGTGCCCTAAAGGCTTTCCCTAGGAAGGCTTATATAGATATCTGCCCTAAGATTTACAGGAGAGACCTATCCGGCTACGACTAAGAGTTGGTTACAAAGTATATCTTGAACTACAAGTAACACTACAGACCTATGTGGATAAGTCTTCTGGACCTTCCCGTAGCCGCGGACTGGACTCTGTTTCTTCTCCCTGACTGGGCCGTCGTGGAGCAATGCTCTAACCTGAAGTGGGCCACCCTGGTCAGTGAGAAATAGTGAGGATACCCGGAAAGTATATCCCCAACAGTTGGGAAAAGAGGGGAGAGGGGCTCGTGTGTGGAATGGATAGAAGGAGCCGCGGGGAAGGAGCGGGTTTTAATGCGCGGGCGGTGGCGCGGTCATTGATTTCGGGCGGTGGCGCGACTGGCGAGGTAGAAGGCATGACGGACGGGACACATCTGTTGCTCGCCTGCAAAATGTTGATCGGCGGGCAACATCGCCATTACTGGGGCGGCGCAGGTGAGGAGGAAGACGCCCCTGCTAGCCCCCCTTGGGTTAGGTTCAGCCTGGAGCGCCGGACAGCAAAACGGACCGCACCGACGCCAAAATATTTAGAGGCTGTGTGGGCTAGACGTGAATTCAGCTGTCAGCGCCTCCAATAGCCTTTTGGGGGTGTCTTTAGGGCTCCGAATTGAGATGCTCTCGTGGTCATGCGGTTGCGCTGCGGCTGGGGGTAGCAGGAGAGTGCACAGCTAGCGCAGCGTGTAGGGGGGTGAAGAAGCCGGTGTGAGGGCGATGTGATATTTTCTACTCCAGCCGAGAGCTCTATAAGAACCAGGTCCCCTTTTGCCACGCAATTCCTTGTTCTTCCAGTTTTGGCTAACGGGAGCAGAGCCACGTGAGCCCAAGTTCGACGTACTCCCCGCTTTACCCTTGCAGCAAATAGGTAACTGCCATTTTTTTTTCCTTTGTACTGTAGTTGATAGTGGACTGCCTTAAACCATGATCCCGGAGTAGTGACTGATGAGTGATGAGGGCATATATATGGTAAATAAAATGCCATTTTACAAAGTATTTTTTTCTAGCAGGCCTAGCTAGTTGTTGATCCGCCCTTTGATGGAATCTTGGCTTTGCAATGCTTTTCAATAGTATTGATGGGAAACTTGTGTAGAAATTATTGAATCCCTAATATTTCGTTGTGTATTGATCCGATCCTCGTAGGGTTCTATATAGGAATACAAACTTAGAGGGCAAGAAACTTATGATTTGGAATACAAGATGATCTTTAAAGTCGTAGTCTATCTCTAATCGACGGGAAACTTGTAATGGCTCCCGGTTGGCTAATGAGACTTGTGTCTGCACTGTTACATTTGAAGAGTGAGGCTACTCGATGATGTCGATGACACTCATTGACTTTGCGTCTGCTCTTGATTGCCAAAATAAATGGCATCTAAGCAAGTTGGTTATGTTAGTTGCAATTTGAAATATCTTGGTATCTCGATGGCCTTGATTTGAGTTGGTGGCATTCCTTCATTGCGACATTTCGATATTTGTTTCCTTCAAAATTGTCGCACCTCGAATAATAACAGAGTCAATAAATAATAGTCCCCTATGACCCTATACATGCATTCCATTTCTATTTTCTTCTCTTGCCGGTTGCCACTGCCCACCGCTGGTTGTTTCCTTCTTCCTCGTGATTTGCTCCTCGTGTGCTCACCAATGTTGGCATGACGGCCTGCCGATGCCACAGCCCACACGCCCGCGCTGGAGGCCGCGCTAACGGGCTGCAGAGGTCTCCAGCCCGTTTCAGAGTTAGCAGATTGCCATGAAATTACATTGCTGTCTAACGAAAAATAAAGCATACGTCCCACCGGTTCCACTCTCTCGTAAACCATGTGCTACGTCGTGTCTGCTTACACAAAGAACAATGGGCGTACATCGTTATCATCTTGTCGTGCGTAATCTGATAGCTTAGCCGACTAAACACCATTACCGATGTCCGAATGATAAGTTTAACTATCATTTAGTATCTTATTATCCTCAAACCACACTCTATTTGCCTTTTTTTACACCGTAGATGCCAGCTAATTAACGAAAAACAGGTGAAAACCTCACAACAAAACCACAAACGAACAACACCACCCAATACAAACAAGCAACGTCCAGACCGACCAGACAAACGAGCAAACTCTCTCAATCTATTTAAAATGATCGGTACGGTCGATTAGACGGGGATGCATAGACGACTAACAATTTTGAACTTTCTTTTCAATTTAGGCTTGCCAAGAATATAGATTGTCTAGATATATAACTAGAATGGGCAATCCTATATGGCAAGATAAAATCCAGCAAGTAAAGAACACAAAATAAAGGCCAGGAACGAGGTACCGCAATGTAGACTTGGAGATGTATTTCCATAGCTCCTTAATTTTAAAAGAAAGTACGAGTTCTACGTTGGAGGGGTATATACATGACCTCTTTACGGATGTCTGTACACGACTGCAGAATACAATAAGGGATTTCTTTACCCATCATGGACAGCACAGGATTGGCCCTCCACATCCTTAGGCATTTTGAAATTTTCTATTATGATATGTAATTCGCCTGTTTTATTTTTGTAGGCGACTATGGATGTGGATTGGCTATGTGCATAAGAGTATCTCCACTCGGTGGGGCCTAAAGCCCCCTAAAGGGCTATCGGGGGCGTCGGCGGCCAAATTCACACCCAGCCCACCCCCAAATTTTAGTTGGCGCCGGCGCGACCCGTTTTATTATCCGGCGCCCCCCAGGCCGAATCCAATCCATGGGAGGCTAGCGGGGGCTCCGGATGCCGTGTTTCTGGCAGGAAGGACCGGAGAATAAGGCACATGAAACGGCTGGTCGTCACGGGCCACCCCTGTCAGCGTCAGCGGCTGACGCGTTCGATCTATCTTCCTCCTCGCCTGTCGTGCCTCGGTAATGGCGCTGCTGCCCGCCGATCAGCCTTATGCAGGCGAGCGGCCGATGTGACCTATCTGCCACTCCTTCAATGGTCCTCTCCCTCGCCTGGGTGTTAAAACACTTCTCTCCCACTCCTTTGACGCATTCCATCATCGCAACCTCATCTCCTGTCTTTCCCAACCACACGCCCACCGGCCATGGAGAGATCCCCTGGAGATGGCGCAGCCGCGAACGGTTTCGAGCGGCGCTCGCTGTGTGTCCAGGAGGCACGGACACTTTGGGAGGCAGGCTACCCAACGCCGCCAGACATGTGTTTCCCTAGCCAGTGGTTCCTCAGTGCCTGGCGGCCTACCCGTCCTGCTGGTCCCCTGTGTCCAGACGCGCTCAGCGGAGATCTATCAGTACTACTAGGACGCCCTCACATCGGAGGAGTGGAACTCCCGTCCAGGATCTAGACAACATCGAGGTGTGGGCCACGTTCTTTGTGGACCAGCGCCAGGCCCACCTCAAAGCCTACGATGGCGACAACCCCCCCCCCCCCAGCGAATGACAACAACTCGAACGGCGGATTCGGTGGTGGAGCGCCCTAGGCAAGACACTCACATGGGTCCTGGACTACATCACCGTCGGCTACAACCCGCCGCTGACCATGCCTCCGTAGGAGTGGCCACACTACCCAGACTAGCATAAGGCTCCACGCCCACACGCCGTCTGCTCTTCCTTGACGTCTTCCTTGTCGAGGTCTTCGTCGTCGTTAGCCTACTACTCCCCATACTCCATGTCGTCGTTGCGCTTCTCCGTGCTCCTCCTCGTGGTGAAGGAAGAGTACGAGGATACCCCGCCATCGCAGCAGGTGTGTAGGCGCTCTGGCGCCATCGCCATCAAGGCCCCCATGCGCCATCCCCTCCTCGTGATCGCCTACGCCTCACTAGGCCCCAATGCTAGGTGAAGAAGGAGTGGATGCCGTCGTCGGAGTACAAGGCGGCTGCCCTCCAGCTGAAGATTGAGGAGGACCCGGAGGAGTTCCCGGGCTAGCGCGTCGCCGGGCACGTCTCCTTTGAGGCTGTGCCGCCAATGACGGACGCATTCGCTGAGACTTGGTTCACGGTAGAATACCGGCGCGAGCAAACTGAGCATGAGCGCCGCCTTGGCCTGTTCATCAACCTAGAGGGTGACGACAATGGGACCAGTTGCTCGGGCTGGAGCGACGGTGGTGGTGATCCGGGCCAGGGCTGCAACACCATGCCACCGACATGTTTGAACTTCTATGAAATCGATAGTATTTTCGTATTTTCATGAATTTTCAAATATTTGAATTTTTAGTATGGGGGCACAACTAGGATCCAGCGTCCCCCCAATTTGTGAACCAATCTGCCCCCCCCCCCATACGGCCCAAAATCGGACCACGTCGGACGCTGTATGGGGGGTGAGTTGAGATTCTCTAATAGTTATGCAGAGCCCAGGTGTAATACTTAAAACTATTTAAGTAATAAAAGTTCCCTTTATAAAAAACATTGGAAGGGTGTGGGCCATAAAGGCCTCATCATATTCTCCAGTGAGCATAATACCAAAATAGGCTCACGATCCATTATGTGGTGGTCGAAACCTTTACAACAAGGTTGGAAAAAGCTCCACAACAACTTGGAGGCTCCCAACATGACCACGAAGCTATACAACACTAAGTCCGAGATTCAAGGGCACCAATTTCCTTCTAGAGTGCAAGAGCCCAAGATTAACAAGATTCACAAGCGAATAGGGTAGTGCAATCAAATCGATTTAGTGAAGATGTAGATCTTCCTAGGATTCCCCCCCCCCCCCCCCCCAATCCCCAAGGAATCAAGAAGTTTGGTGGGCTAGAGAAGGAGTTATTGAAGCTCTAGGGCGCTGGAGTAATGACAGAGAGAGGAACTTCAATAGACGGCTCCTAAGGTAGGTGGAGGAGGCCTTTTATACGAGGGGAATCGAATATGAATGTTTGGAGGTGTTAGGGAAAAACCTGCATGCGTGGACCGGCCGACAGAGTTGAACCACTCAGATGGGCCGGCCTAGCCGGACCACCCCGAGCTTTCATACTAGCCTGTCGGACTACTTTGAGGCCAAAGCCCGAGGAGAGACCTAAGACCAACAGTCGATCTTCCGCCTAGCCCCGAACCACTCCAGCCGGTAGAAGCGGCTAACACCTTCAGACCACTTCTATCATGCGGAGTTTTCACCAAAGTTTCCATTGGTCTAGATTTTCAAGGGGAGTCGAGTGGGATGAAAAAATGGTAGGAAAAGGATTTTAACCGGTCAATTCCATCTCAATATTCCTCTGTGAATCCCCTCTTCATAGTACAGAAAACTAGCTACAAATGGAAACAAAAAACGTCGTCTTCATGCTCTTTTTTCTTCACGACATCGAGGATCCACCAAAAGTTTTGCTTGCCTAAGATCAAACCTAGATAACTCAAGAAAATGGTAGATATCCTAATTTTTTTATTGAACACCAAAGTACACTTAGAAGGGAAATGTGCTTTCACTATTTCAACCGAGAACTTCCGAACACTTGGATCACCAAGCCCCAAGAAGACACTACTGAACGGACATGACAACCTGAATTGGGTCCATCTAGCAAGTTGTGAAAGCTTTTCTTGTGACACCCTTCTACGTTTTTTTCTACTGAGAGACTTCTCCACCTTCCTGGTTATACCCTTTAAAGTCTCCCCGCTAAGACGCACATAATCTACTTGCCATGCGGAGCTAACTGCACCTAAACTAAGAAGTCACAAAGCTCTTTGGAAAAAAGAGCCTTAGAGTTAGTTGCCAACACACCCGCCTCAACAACCTCGTGACTTAAAGACACCACACGCTGGCCGGTGGATGGCCAGGGGGTGGTCTTGCGTTGGAGGCGTCCAGGGCAGGCAGTCCAGATCTGGCCTTGCTTGGGACCGGGCGTGGCCTCTAGTGGCGGTGGTGAGATGCTCGCGAGCAGGGCTGGTGGCGGTAGCGGAAACCTTGCAGCAGTGTGGTGGCGAGGTATTTACGGGACCGATTCGGGTCCCGTCGGACCTATGCCCGGGCCTAGTTTGACCTTGGCGCCATGTCTGGTCGGCAAAATGTCCTTGGCGGTGGAGAAAGGTCCTCTCTAGGTGGCTACGGCGCTTCTACCCTCCCCCCAAGCTCAATGGAGGGTCTGACCCTCTGCCTCGACGGCAACACGGTGTGCTTTGTCTCGTGCCACGGGCTCGAGTTCAAGGAAGCCGGGGCGGTGGCCCCGAAAGGTGGGCTGCGCGGATAGCTCACTACTAGGAAAATGGACATCCGTAGCGCACTAGCAGTGCACCACGAGCCGCGCGCTACGGCTAAAATTTACCCATAGCGCACTACCTGGTGCGCTACGGCTAAAAAAGTTACCCGTGGCGCACCACCCAGTGCGCCACAGGAAGGGGTTCAGGTGCGCCACGGCTATGTTTTTCGAAAAACAAAAAAATGCAAAAAATATCCTTGTTTTGAATTTCAAAAGCAATCGGGTCCCCGCCGTCGTGTCGCCTCGCCGGAGCATGGTGGTCATGGCGCGGGCACAACCTACCACCGCCGGAGGTGCGGGAGGCCGTGGCCGCGCTAGTTCTCGAGCGGGAGGTGTCGGGCCGAGGAGGAGGTGGCAGCCGGAGGAGAAGGTGGCGGCGGCGGCCGGAGGAAGAGGAGGAGGTGGCGGTGGCGGGAGGAGGAGGAGGTGGCGGCCGAAGGAGGAGGTGGTAGCGGCCGAAGAATGAGGTGGTGGCGGCGGCGGCCCGAGGAGCGTCGTTGTCACTGCAAGGAGGAGGAGGAGGCCAGAGAGAAAGGACCCGGAGAAGGAGAAGAGGAGGAGAAGGGGAAGAAGGAGAAGGAAAAGGGAGGAGAATGAGAGGAGAAAGAGAAGAATGGGAGGGAAAAGGAGAGGGGTAGGTGTCCGGGGTGGTGATTCGAATTTTGAATCGCCCAACTTACTCGTAGCGCACTACGCTCCGGGTAAGTGGCCTCTATTTTTTTCTGCAGGAAAAAACAATATTTTGACCGTAACTTTTTATTCTTTTCGAATTTTGAAAATCTAAAAAATCGCTAAACGACCAAAGGAGGTTGCAAGCGGGTGCAAAATTTCGTTCTCGTCATTTTGGTATATTAAACTTTTTTCGACTTTGTATGCAAAAGTTATGGCTGTTTTACCGTGGTATGACTTTTTTTGCAGAAAAAGTCAAAAAATTTGGTTATTAATTTTCCTACAAACTAGACCACATTGCCTAGCTAGATGTCAAAGGATTTTTAAATTTGAAGTGTTTTTCATTTTCTTTTATTGTTTGCAAGGCTAAAAAGACGAGGGGGTGGAGTTGGGGAAAATAGTCAACATACTTACCCGTAGCGCACCACATGTGGTGTCCTACGGGTATGTTTCATACCCATGGCGCACCACTATATGGTGCCCTACGGGTAAGTGGCATGCGTCCACCTCTGTTCTGGCCCACACGTAGCCGTGGCGCACCACCGCCATGTTCGCCACGGTTATGCCAGTTAGCCGTAGGGCACTTGTTGGCAGTGTGCCACGCCTATTTTACCCGTGGGGCACCATTGGCACGTGCGCCACGGATGTGTGGATTTCCTATAGCCGTTTTCCTAGTAGTGGCTCTACGGCGAGCGACTAGCGGCGGTGGTATTACCTCTCTTTGGTCATGTGGATGGCAAGGAGCATACAGTGGGAGACCTTTGTGTTGGCGTCACTTCGACTTTGGCAGCCCCCAAATCACGTTTCGAAGGCCTTAGTCAGGGTCAGCGGGTGGCTGAGACCGGGAGGGGGGCAAAGGTTTTCCGAGAGAAATCCCAGTGCTCGATGCCAATGGCAGCGATGTCTGCGGATGTCATAACCCTCTTGTGGGTATCGTTGTGGTTACCTTCCTGCGCTAGGGTTCCGGGTGAAACCCCTTGATCATCGGCCTCGATGGTGACGACTTGTACGCCATTACCCTCTTGGGGGGGCGTGGAGCCCTGGTTCTCCTAGGGCTCCGGGTGAAAACCCTTGACCGTCGGTCTCGATGGCGGCGGCGTGTGAGTCGTTACCCTCTTGGGAGCGTCATCGTGGAGCCCCGGTTGTCCTAGGTCTCGGTTCGGTGGCAAGTTCTGGTCTTTCGTGTTTTTCTTGTTTATTTTGATCTGTTTTGTAAAAGGGTCTTCCCATCACCTCATATCTGTTTGGCCGTTGTGGCTTTATTTATAAAGTGGGATGAAAGGCTATTTCTAGAGAAAGACACCACACGCCGGCCACAAATAAGCGAGTAACAAAATAATTCAAACCTCCACTCTTCACAAAGGCTGACTGCTAGCAAGGCTCTAACCGCGGTGGCTCGAGTGTCATGTCCACCGCTAAGACGTCAAATGACTGAATGAGCCCAGGTCCATCGGTAGCACCGCAAGATAAACAGGGGGAAGGTTTGCTTCACACGAAATCGGGCGACGTGACGTCTGCGGATGTTGCTCTCCTTTTGCAGTCGTTATGGAGCTCTTCGATCTCCTCAGCTCTAGAGAAACATCATCGAGTCAAGGCCTACACCTTGCGGTGCAAGATCGGACGATGACATCCATCTCGCATTGTTCCCCTCCTGAGGCGTCGTATTAAAGATTGTGTTACTCTTGGTGTTTTCCTAGTACTAGACTTGCATGGCATCGTGCTTGGCCATGGTGGTGCAGCATGGCATCTACCACATCGATGACGGCGAGTCTCGGTGGCATGTCATACCATGGTCTTGGTGGCGGACGCATGATGATGGACGCGCCCAAGGCGGTGCTGCTGTTTGGCATTCTGGCGACGTCAATGGCACTCCTGGTGATGTCAATGCTTCGATTCCTGTACCGAAGATGGGTTGGAGGAAGATGGCGGTGACGACTTCTACAGCGTGGCCAACCCTTCATCAATCTTATAGGTGTAGAGGCAACTACCGCAAGGATGGTGACTTCAGGTTGATCATTATATTTGTCTTGTTAGTTTTTATTGAATAATATAATAAAAGAGAGTGTGTGCGTAGTTTTGATGCAGAGGCCTGGGTTTCAGCCTCCTTTCCAAAAAAAATCTGAAATATAGATATTATGTGAATAGATGATGATAGGACCCTCCGTGTTGCCAACATGTGGTGGCCGTGGGGAACCCTAGATCCCACCACGGAGCCTATCCCTCCTCCATCCTCCTTTGCCACCGTCACGGGGCATGGCCGAGCAAAGTCCTCGCAGCGTCGGCGGGGCTTCTTCGTTCCCTTGCGTGGCAGGGTGGACACATAGGCGCGCTTCCGTGCCATGGCGTGGCATTTCGTTGGGGGTCATGGCGGCGGAGCTCGTGCTCGGCTTGGACGATGACGTGAAGGGCGGCGAGGGTGGTGGTGCGCGCCTGAGTTGACGGTGGCTCTGCTGGCTGGATTCTTCAGGCTGCCAGCGATCGTCTCTATCGCTGGAGATGATGGCGTGGTGGAATAAAGGTGTTTAGATATTGATGTTCTTCAAGCACCATGGCATCGAGATGCTTCATGTTGGCCTCCTCAATCTGGTCGCCGACAAGTTCGGATCTTCCTCTCGCAGATTTTCGCAGTTTGGTGCAGGACGTCACTGTTTATCTTGAGTGAGATCGATGAGGCCGTGCGTGCCCTTATTATTTGGGCGAGGCACAAAATGTTCGCTTTTCTTGTCGGTGCCATTGGACATGTTTTGATATAGATTTTCTGAAACCGATAGAGGTGGAAAAATTCATGGTGGCTACTATCGGAGGTTGGTAATGGTGAAGAGGGTTCTGGTTGTGTTAAAGACAATGTGGCATAGGTTCTCCATGTGTGTCGCGTGCTCGGCGACTTGCGGCATCAACCTTGGCAAGCGAGGATGGTAGCACCGGTGGACTACATTCTTAGTGGTGCTCTTTGAGTACCAAGCCACGATTTTAAGGTTGAAAATCCAAGATGTGGCTTTCATTGGTTGTACCTGGCACATGTCATTGTTTTGAAAACTCGGATTCTCTCCAAGATGAAAACTCAAAAAAAATCCGATGAGATGTCGATAGTGCTTGAGCATTGTTTTCTTCTTGGAGGCATTACTTTTGGATAATTGCTTTTGTAGTGGAAGTGTTCTCTTGGGTGGTGGTTTGAGTGCTAGTGTACGAGTGGTTCATCACTGCGATGAAGTCATTGTTTTAATTCTCTCTCTCTCTTTTCGGTTGTGTGTGGTTTATGATGTTTTTGGATATCTTGTTGGTGCAGGAACTATATGTATTTAGTATCTTCACGATGTTAATATAATTTCTTTATACTTTTTTTTATTATGTGAGTGAGGTCGTACGTTGATAGCCTACTCCGTAAAACCTGCCATCAACTCAAAGAATACTTCGGTGCGGACGAGGTCATGCTGCTTTTCTGATATGGACATGTACGCACTGCCAGCATACGTGTGGGTGTGGCACACGTACACCAATGAGATTCGAGTTAGGTCGAGTCGTAGTAGCCTGAAATCGCTTAAACAATACTGATACAATACAACAAGTAGCACAGGCAGAGATATTGCAAACTAGAATTTCTGGATGGCGACAAACATAATTCCTAGTACCTCGAGCAGCACACCAGCACCTGTCCCACCAAATGCCAAGCAGATGTATATAGTGCGTTTCTCTATCTTTTCAGGAGGGGAGGGGGGCTTGGCAGTAATTTGACTTGAGTGGGGAGTGGTTAGATTAGTTGAGACAACCGCACGAGTCATGCCCCTCTCCCTGCTTATCATAAGGAGGCTCCAATCATCGCTTCCCCTCCACCACTGTCTCTGCAAAACTAAAGCAACAAAGACACACTAGAGCAGAGTCGAAGCTTGCGCAGAGCAGAGAGCAGAGCAATGGCTGGGAGTACCTCTACCTGGGTCATGGTCTGTTCTGTTCTCCGTCACCGACTTAATTTCCATGTTTCTGAATTCATCATCTTCTTTTCCGTCGATCCCTGCATATGCACCTGGTTGTTTTGTTTCTTCCCTCCCTGCAGTAATTTGGATCAGAACAAGTGGTGGTTATAGTTCTGGGTGTTTTTGGTTGAGACAGAAAAGGGCATTTCCCCTGAGCTGTTGCCGTGGAGGCAGATTAGTGCGTAAGTATTTAGCACAGATCTTCTGAAAGTTTAGGAAGGGATCTCTTTCCCGACAACGATTTTCCTTTATTCCGACGATTTCTTTTTCAGAGAGATTCAAGAGGTAATCTGGCTCAGGATGTAGGTATAATTTTTCATTTTACAGTATTATTTGCTGCAAGCTCATTTGCAGGGTGTTAGTGCCTGCCAAGCCAAGTACTAGTAATTTCTGGGTGATGGATTTTTTTCAGACTATGCACTATAGGAGTACTTAATTTTTGCTTCGTTCAATCTCATCGCTTGCTTAACTCCATCTGCCTAATTGATTGACCACGCAGCTGGAGCAGAAGGGACCCGGACCGGGAGCAAGAAGCTCCCACGCCATCACCCTGGTCGGCGGCACGGCCTACTCCTTCGGCGGCGAGTTCACCCCGCGCGTGCCCGTCGACAGCACCATGTACGCCTTCGACCTCAAGGCGCAATCCTGGACCGCCCTCGACGGCGCCACGGGCGAGGTGCCCCCGCCGCGCGTCGGCGTCACCATGGCCTCCGTCGGCGGCAGGGTCTTCGTCTTCGGCGGCCGCGACAGGGACCACAAGGAGCTCAACGAGCTCTACTCCTTCGACACGGCAACCAGCACCTGGACCCTGCTCTCCTCGGGCGACGACGGCCCGCCGCACCGGAGCTACCACTCCATGGTGGCCGACGCCGAGGGCAGCCGCGTGTACGTCTTCGGCGGGTGCGGCAACGCCGGCAGGCTGAACGACCTCTGGGCCTACGACGCCGCCGCCGGGCGCTGGGAAGAGCTGCCGTCGCCGGGGGAGGCCTGCCCTCCCCGCGGCGGCCCCGGGCTGGCGTTCGCCAGCGGGAAGGTGTGGGTGGTGCACGGGTTCTCCGGGAGCGCGGAGCTCGACGACGTGCACTCATACGACCCGGCCACCGGCGAGTGGGCCACGGTCGAGACCACCGGCGACAGGCCCGCGCCGCGGAGCGTGCTCTGCGCGGCCGGGGTCGGGAAGCACGTGGTGGTGTTCGGCGGCGAGGTCGACCCCAGCGACCTCGGCCATCTCGGCGCTGGCAAGTTCTCCGCCGAGGCCTTCGTGCTGGACACCGAGACCGGCGTCTGGGCCAAGCTGGATGACGCCTCTGAATCTGATCACCACCCTGGTCCTCGTGGGTGGTGCGCGTTCTCGGCCGGGGCGCTTGACGGCCGGAGCGGGATGCTTGTCTACGGCGGCAACTCGCCGACCAACGACCGGCTCGACGACATGTTCCTCTTCACTCCACTTCTAGCTTGAGTCAGCAATTGCAGTTTCTGTGCGGAACTTGTGGCTTGTTGTTGCGGTGTGTCATGGGTGCTTGCATCTCGTGTTTTAAGTTGTGTACATCAACAATAATAATGACAATGATTTGATTTGGGTGTTTTTAAATTGCTCTGCGAGCTTCATGGAGTATTGGATTTTGCCTTTGAAAAAATGAGGACAGGCTTTGAGCTAGGAAGCACGCATACAAGCATGCGTTAGACTTAGTTTCATACTCTCTCTATCCTACCCTTTGTATTTCTACGACAGATAATAATCAAAATACCACACGTGAAAACCGAAAGCGCTAAAATACCACACATTAAAACCAAAGCGCTAAAATCCCACATATCTTCGGTTTGTTGATGCCGAAATACCACAAGTGACCAACTGAGACTAACTGCTGATGCCAAAATACCACAAGATCATTAAGATTGATTTTCTAGAACTGTTCAATATTCTTCATATTGGACAACAAGAACTGTTTCATCTGAATTTTAGAGAGATAATTTTACTACCTAA
The DNA here is from genome assembly GCA_910589775.1 of Avena eriantha. Taxonomy (NCBI): domain Eukaryota; kingdom Viridiplantae; phylum Streptophyta; class Magnoliopsida; order Poales; family Poaceae; genus Avena; species Avena eriantha. The sequence goes on along the minus strand of OU342741.1, from coordinate 480,266,130 downwards.
GGTTAACGAGACAGAAAGGATTCAACAATACCGACCAATTCGTCTCCTTAATGTTAGTTTTAAATTTTTTACCAAAGTCGCAACAATCAGACTTAACTCAATTAACTCAGTGGCTGATCATTTGGTTCGTCTGTCACACACTGCATTCATGCAAGGACGTAACATCCTAGATGGGGTGGTCATCTTATATGAAACGGTCCATGAGCTACATAGAAAAAAGTTGAATGGGATTATTTTAAAAATTGATTTTGAGAAAGCGTATGATAAAGTCAAGTGGTCTTTCCTTCAACAGACCCTCAGAATGAAAGGTTTTTTGCCGAATGGCGTGCCTTAATTCATAATTTTGTGTCGCGTGGTAGTGTTGCTATCAAAGTTGATGACGATGTTGGCAAATACTTCCAGACCAAGAAAGGAGTAAGACAAGGCGACCCATTATCACCAATGCTATTTAATATAATGGTTGATATGCTAGCTATCATGATTGAGCGTGCAAAAGTTGATGGTCAAATTGAAGGTGTGATTCCTCATTATGTTGATGGAGGGTTATCCATCCTTCAATATGTTGACGATATAATTCTTTTTATGGAACGGGACATCGAAAAATCTAGAAATCTAAAACTAATTCTTTCAGCTTTCGAACAACTATCGGGTCTGAAAATTAATTTTCATAAGAGTGAGTTGTTTTGTTTTGGCGAGGCTCAAGAGGAGGCCAACTTGTATGCAGAGCTTTTTGGCTGCAATCAAGGCCAGTTTCCCATTAGGTATTTGGGAATTCTGATACATTATCGGAGGCTTACAAACGCAGAATTGAAATATATTAAAGAAAGAATTCAAATACGATTAAGCAGTTGGAAAGGCAAGTTGTTATCCTTGGGGGAGAGACTGGTTCTCATAAATTCAGTACTCAGCAATATGGTACCGTACATGATATCATTATTCCAATTACCAAAAGGAGTCTTTGAAACGTCTGGATTATTTCGATCAAGATTCTTTTGTCAAGGGGATAATAAGAAGAAAAAATATCGACTGGCTAAGTGAAGTGTAGTTTGCCGACCCAAAGACTAGGGGGGTCTGGGTATTCAAGATCTTGAAATCAAGAATATAGCCCTCCTTGGTAAATGGATCTTCAAGTTACTAACTGATAAAGAGATATGGCAAACTCTCCTTAAATGAAAATATGTTGGCTCGAAAGCGTTATCCCAAGTTATCTAGAAACCCGGAGACTCGCATTTTTAGGCCGGTCTTATGGCAACGAAGAAGCAATTCTTCCGCTTTAGATAATTTTCAATTAAGGATGGATCTGAGGTTCGTTTTTGGGAAGATAAGTGGCTTGGTAATGCTACACCTCGGGAACAATATCTGGCACTGTACAATATTGTTCTTTCATAAAGGTGATACAATTGCCAAAGTGATGGAGTCGTCTCCACCAAATGTGACATTTAGAAGAGATTTATTAGGTCCTAGACTTGCTTCTTGGAATGCCTTGCTCTTGCGCTTCGCAGTTGCCCAACTAGTGCCTAGGACTGATGATTTTTTTGGAACTTACATGAGAATAAACAATTCTCAATTGTTTCCATGTACAATACACTGGTTCAACAAGACATACCAGTTGATAATAATAGGAAGATCTAGAGGATAAAGATACCTTTAAAAAACAAAATATTTGTGTGGTATCTTCGCTGAGGGGTGATCCTAACTAAAGATAATCTTATTAGGCGTAATTAGCAAGGAGATACAAAATGTGTCTTCTATCATCAAGATGAGACAATCAAACATTTATTCTTATAGCGCAAATTTGCTCGCTATATATGGTTAGTCACCCAAGTAGATTTTGGTTGTATCATTCACGTAGTGTTGTCAACATTTTTAGAAACTGGCTACATGGTATAGAACACAAGTATAAAATCCTTCTTAGGGTGGGAGTGATTGCCATTATTTGGTCGCTATGGATTTGTAGAAAGGGATTTTTATTTTCGCACCCTCGGTTCATTAGTTATACTCAGTTTTCCTCAGCCGCTTAGTTTTTCCTTACTTTTGCCTATCTCTTTGTACAAAACTCTCACATGATCTGAAACTCGTCGTCCGTCAGCCTTGTTGTTACGTGCTGACAAGTGGGGCTGTATTCAGCCGGGTCCCGTAGTGGATCCTCGCCGTTACATGCTGACGATTAGGGCCGCTTTCTGTCAGGTCCCGTAGTGTACTCTTGCCGGTACATGCTGACAAGTGGGGTCGCGTTCAGTCGGTTCCCTTAGTGGACACCTCTCTCAACTTATCCAGATCAGCATCGGACCCACAACTTATTCATGTGAGCGCTGGACCCACAACTTATGCACGTGAGCGCCGGACCCACAGTTTACCTAGGTTGGCGTTGCAAGATAGGACCCCGAGCCAGCCCCGCACCCGCGCCCTTTGTCTAGATTTATTTTCATATAGTGAAATGTAATGCATATACAAAAATTATACATTTTTTTAACTCTTTTAAATCACACTTAGGACATGATAATGTTGTGCTAATAAAATCCTGATCATTTATCATTTCCATGGAGTGAAATATAATATATAAACTTGAGTATACGAAAATTATACACCTTTGAACTCTTTAAAATCGCACTTAATAGGTGATAATGTCGTGCTAAGAAAATCTTGAGAGATTATCATTTTTATAGAGTGGAATGTAATGCACAAACTTGCATATGCGAAAATTATAAACTTTTGAACACTTTTAAATCGCACTTAATACGTGATAATGATGTGCTAACAAAATTTTGAGAGATTATTATTTTCTCCCCCAATTTCATAGAATGGAATGTAATGCATAAACTTGCGTATACAAAGTTTATACACCTTTGAACTCTTTGAAATCGTACTTAATACGTGATAATGTTGTGCTAAGAAAATCTTGAGAGATTATTATTTTCATAGAGTGGAATGTAATGCACAAATTTGCATATACGAAAATTATACACCTTTGCACTCTTTGAAATCGCACTTAATACGTGATAATGTTGTGCTAAGAAAATTTGAGATTATCATTTTCATATAGTGGAATGTAATGCATAAACTGGCATATACGAAAATTATACACCTTTGGACTCTTCGAAATCGCACTTAGGTCATCATAATATTGTGCTAATAAAATCCTGATCATTTATCATTTCTATGGAGTGAAATATAATGTATAAACTTGCATATACGAAAATTTTAAACCTTTGAACATTGTGAAATCGCACTTAATAACGAGATAATGATGTGCTAGCAAAATTTTAAGAGATTATCATTTTCTCCCTCCATTTTCATAGAGTATAATGTGATGTATAAACTTGCATATACGAAAATTATACACATTTGAACTCTTTGAAATCGCACTTAATACGTGATAATATTGTGTTAAGAAAATCTTGAGAGATTATCATTTTCATAGAGTTGAATGTAATACACAAATTATACACCTTTGAACACGTTCCCTTCAAATTATATTCAAGTTCTTTTGTTTATGGAGTTAAAGTACCAATGCAAACTCGTTATTTTGCATGGATAGAGGGGTTCCCCCCGACAGATATAGGGATTATCATATCCGCTAGATCATAGAGGATCAACGGTTGGTGGGCACGATCCGCGTGACAACTATCTCAACCAATCAGAGCGTAATAGCGAAGATGAGCATAGGTGCGAGAGATTGATACTAAGAGAGGAGAAAACTGAGTAGCACTTAAGAACCAAGGGCAAAACTAAGTAGAACTTAAAAACCAAGGGCAAGCCTGACAAAGGGATTTAAATAGAAAATAGAAAAAGGTTTAAAAAAATGGAAAATGCGTCTTTTGTACAATGAAATACATCTTGGCATATATCAAACTATTTACAATTCAAATATGCACTAGTTTGACAATTATTGCCTCATTCAAACAAACTATGTTTGGGGGGGTGTTTTGGGAAGAGACTTGAGTAGAAATCCGTGAACCTTCATAGATAATAGGTGATTTGAGAAGTGGTGAATACATAAGGCCGAAGAACCCCTATGACACCAGCATCGTCGACCCATGGTCGGAGGTAACCAGGGTTTTCTTCCTTCCCTTTTTCTTCCCCCGTTCCTATCGTTGGATGCTAGATCGTATGCTATTAGGGCTCAACTATTTGTATTTTTATAGTAGTTAATCCTCTTGTATTAGATCTCGTATTTCGATGAATCCCCAGTTCGTATTTGAACCCCCCTGTTCATAGTTGGGATCCGTATTCGATTTGGTTTGAGATTTGGGGAATAATCATGAGATCTTAATCAGTTAATTTATGCAAATAATTAATCCCGATAATCAAAGTATCTCAATCATGTTCTTATTGCACTCTATTGTTTTTTCGAACAGGAGGATAGCAGCGACGTCCTCAGCGACGACGAGTCCAAGGACACCAAGACTTGTCATGTGTTGAGGAGGCTGAAGTCCGGCCAGTACAACAACTTCTTTATAGGCGGCGTGTATAGGTGCCCCTTCGGCCCCACCAGGAGGCTCCGTGCCACAGACTTCAATTCCCTCGTGAAGCATGCCGAGGACGTGAGGACCTGCTGTGAGTCTGTGAATGTCCATGACTTCGTAGCCAGCACCAGGCGCTCGGTCTTCACCTCCGCAATCTTTAGAAGGTGGCTATCGAGGAGGGTCACGTGCCCCCGATCAAACCCAAGGCGCCCAAGGTCAAGGGACTGAGCATCAAGAAGTGGAGGAGGCGGAGGCCCTCCTGGCAGAGGCCATGAGGGGCCACTGATCTTGTGTTGTTGCTACTGTAAAACAGCTTCTTTTGTCTTGTCTGTGTTAAACTTGTCCGCTGGTGCTGCTGAGCAGCATAATTGTCGAAACTCGTTAAGTACCATACTATATAACCTATATTAGCTGATTTATCTACATCTGCTCTATTTATTAAATTTATTTATAGTGCTGGTTAGATTTGCTGCTCTATATTTGCTACCAGATTGGGGAAAAACAAGGACTAAAAGGAACAATAAATGAAGAGAGAAGCTGCTTGAGATTTGCTACCTTTTTGGGCAAAAAAAACGCAACTGTTAGCGAGAGAGGGAAAAAGGCAACCTTTAAAAGACTAATCATAAAAATAACAGAAAATAAAACTTCCAATTTAGGCGACAGGGCACACGTAACCACCAAACGCGTCCCACATGGTTCCACACCACGTTCCCCATAATCAGCGAGAGATGGATGGCTCGTCTGCTGTGTATCCTAGCCCCACTTGTCAGCATGTAACGATCGAGGCGACGTAACGTAACGCTCAACGCACGACCCGCCCCAATGCGGTCCCACCGGTCAGCATGTAACGGTCAAGCCTTTGACCTGATGGCATCCCCCTATACAAGCGCCTGTGAGGGTTTTATAATAGAGGGAGGGCAAAAGTGAGAAAAAACTATGCCGCTGGAGAAAACTGAGCACAACTAACGAACCGAGGGCACGAAAATAGAAATTCCTTGTAGAAATGATAAAGTGTTTAATGAAAAATTGTTTTCTCTCTTGCAGGTTATCTACTGGTCTACAGGTACACTCTGCACATGGTCTTCCCTGCATCATGCAGAGGTTGATGACCCTTTTTCGGAGGTGTGTACGTGACTTGAGGATACGGCGAGGGACTTATTTTCCTAGCATGGAAACACAATCTGAGGATTGGCCCTTCATCACGCTAGGTGTTTTTACAATTTCTCATTATGGTATGTTATTCGTTTGTTTTATTTTTCGTTTCTCGACTTTCAACTTGGATCGGCTATGTACATCTTAGTTATGCAGAGGCCGGGTATAAGGATTAAAACTCTTTAAGTAATAAAACCACCCTTTATCGAACAAAACTGAGGCTAACTTAAAAAAATACATAGATTCAGCAACATTTGATAGCATTTTGCCTATATTTTGAGCAACATTTCAACACACATATACATACAATGTAAGATAGATGTTCAACAACAATACATAATGGTTTTATATCACCATTTAGATTACCGATAAGAGTGAAAATAGTTCAGACCAGAACACTACATAGACATAGCAAAACACCATGGTTCTCACACCCAAATACACTGAATTTGTTGAAGAGGGGTAGAAGCAACACATTTTCTCATTGTGGACACATTGGGAGGTTTAGAAGCATGTGCAATAGTTGCAGCCATGCTTCTTGTCATTGGACTTGTAGTAGGTGCAGCAGGCTTAGTAGATTGCTTAGTTGGTACCCTAGGAGAAGTGGTCGCCATGCTTGATTTAATCTTTGATTTGTTCCTACAAGGCAACACACATGATTAGCATGCAAGGGATATGGCAACAAGTGAAAGAAAAATGAGATCATTAAAATAATAACCGTGGAGATGGAGTTGCATCTCGCTCAACATCACTTTCTCCTTGCATGTCTTTTTAGGATGGTCTAACTATCCAACAAACCTGGCCAATGGGCCATGCTTTGGGCGGGCCAGTCCGCATCACATGAAAATAGCATGGCACCAGCCTGGCTCGGCCCGTTGAGGAGAAGGGTCGTGCTGGCTCCACGGTCTCAAGCACGTGGGCCGGGTCACCATGGCCTGTTTAGCATGTGAATACGGGGTTTTAGAAATATAAACGCAAAAATGAGTCCCGCGAGGAGTCGAGCTCACGATCTCCTGCCCTCCCGCGCTCCAACTGACCATTGGACCGCCGAATCTTAGCTAATACATTACAGTTTCGGCCAATATTGAAGGTTAATTTAGACAGGCCAGGGAAATCAGCAACGAGCCGGCGTGCTTCATGTGCTGTGGGCTAACCCGCGAAACATCCGTGCCGTGCCCGGGCCACGGGGCGAGGCACTCGTGCCGACACGACCCAACCTGCGAGCTTGACGGGCCTCCGCGTGCTGGGCCGGGCCAGGCACATCAAGCCTGTGCCGTGTTGGTGCCATGTCAGGCTGGCCTGTTGGCCAGGTTTGGTGTCCACATCTTTTACACTTATGTTTCCTACCAGATCTACCCTTACTATAATTTTTTATTCTCCTAGTCCTTAGATGCCCTACACTTCTCGTGATTTTGGGAGGAATCATATCAAAGCCAGGATTTACCTTACGCCATTGGGACCTTCCTATGATTGGCATGAGGATTTCCTCATATGCTGCTTTGAATCTTGCAACTGAGAAGCTATCATCAACATGTTCCTCCAACTTTGCTTTTTTGGAGAATATGAATTGAAGAGCATGTGTGCATGGCTTACCACAAATCTACCATCTCCTACAAGAGCATTCCTTTTCTCTAAGTCAACGGTATGCCACCATCCATTTCGTGATATCTGGGCTAAGTTGGGTGATGCTCTTCCTTCCAAATAATGCAACCCTTGATTTTTATTCAACTCCTTTATCACACTAGGTATTATGCAACCTTGCCACACTTCAGCAACTAATCTCCTTTTCGCTCCCATTTGCATTATAATGTCCCTAAGATTGTTCGGAAACTTAACAAGTGCAAGCGTCTTATACTCTCTAACCTAGTTATTTAATACCTCTACCAAATTATTGCTTACATACTCAACTTTGGTCATTGCTAAAAATTTGCTTCACATCCAAACATGATTATGTTCCTTTATTAAATAGGCTAGTGCTTCTTAGCTTTTTGCTTCTAGTTCTTACATAAGAGTCGTGTTCTTCTCTACTTAATATGTCAATGCTGCAACCCACATATTATCTTGTGTGTCACCTTTGAACTTTTTCTTAAAGTTAAGCATTATATGCATCATGCATTCTCTATGTTCACAATCCAGGTACTCTTTGGAAATGGTGTTCTCGAAACCCTTACATGCATCAGTATGGACTGCAAGCCCTAGTGGATCTGCAATTGACAATTTCAGTTGTTGCATGAACACACCCAATTGTTCGTATTTTCCTTCTCAAAAATTCCAAATGTCGCCGAAAACATGCAACTATGTGCATCCACACCAATTGCATTAGCAATTGTCCCATGTATTTCCTAGTAAGAAAAGTTGGATGCAAGCAATCCAGCCCTAAAAATCCATAACAACCGAAAGTTCTCCTTATATGAACATCCAACTATGTCTATCTCAAATATACTTCCAAGATTGGTTGCAAGAAATTCAGCCCTAAAACTCCATAACAACTGAAAATTATCCTTATATGAACCTTGCAACTGATCCAATGCATGAGCTCTTTCTTTACAAACATAACTTTACTTTAGCTTGATGTCATACTCTCTCTACAAACGTGTTGTAAGTTGTTTTGCACTCACTACCTCATCCTCCTAAATTGTAGCCCTATCTTTATTAGCCAACCAGTTTCTGTTTGCCATTCCTTTGCTGCAATTGATGCTCCCACAGTGTGGAGAAAAGGAAGTTTTGGTACATGCAATAACAAGGATACATTTTTATCAACAGAATTGCAATGTGAAAGAACGAAATCAAATGCGAAAGAAGATGCAAGTAAGTATCTTAACCATAGCATGAAAGTATTAGTGTTCTTTATCTTGTAGGTATTATCTTCCATGGACAATCCATATCAGGGCATATAGCGGTGAATCTCTTTGAGTCACTATGCTTTATGATAAATGACCAATCTTATCTAATTATGAGTTGTCTCAATGCAACCTTAAATGCTTTAGAGTTAGAAAATTTGGCACTGTAGCACCCTCGAATCGTCCCTATGCAAGTTTTAGCCCTTTCCGTCAAACCCGCATAGAAACGATTCAAGGACGCCCACCAGGCACTTTCGTGCGGGTGGAAAACGAAGTAATACCATTACACAACAGTCCTCGATAGGACCCACAGAACAGATATTTGTACAACACGACTTCACGAGTCAAGAATACAAATATACAATACAAAGATCCAAATCACCTTGAAATCGATAGGGCGTCCGACTACGGACAAGATGCAAATGGGTTAAGAGCCCCGAAGAATAACCAATGGCGTCCGTAACCCTGTCCAGGCCAAGCCGGAAGGGTAACCCTGCTAACGACGTTGATCTCAAACCTGCTAAAACAAAAGGGTTGCCGACAAAGGGCAAAGAAAAAAGAGGAGCGTCAGTACTGAGGCCAGTACACAGCGAGGCTAGGATTCGGCGGCTCTAGCCTACATAGGTATGGTGGACTGAAGCGGTAGCGCAACAGCACTAAATAACCTATAGAGACTCAGACAACTGGCGGTTATCAGAGAGGGGTAAGAAAGACCTATTCGGATCCAACCTGATACTAACACCAAACATACCCATCCTGGTATTTCCCCCTCGAGACCAAACGAGGAAGTCAAACCAAGGAACTCACGCAGTTGGCAGTTTTATTCATTCCATTATAGTTGCAGCATTTACTAGTCAGATATATAGCTTGATTCATCCCGAAGCATAAGTAGTGGGCAATTTTAATTAACTATTCCGTGGTAGTTGGAACATTTACTAGTCAGATATAATTGTCCCGAGGAATCCCAAAACCCAGCAGTTGTTGGCACTTTTATCACATTTCATTGGAGTTGCAATACTTACTAGGTAGGTATATCAGCACACGATACGACCAAGATCCACCAGTTGTTGGCATTTTTAATATCCATTCCGTTATAATTGAGTTGATTACTAGTCACATATTAAGTCAAATTTATAGCACTACTTTAGTTATGCTTGTCTATGATCGAGATACTGTGATCCAAGTCGTCCATAACCACAGACACGGCTTTCAGAAAGTTTTACCCTGCAGGGGTGCACAAATAGCAACACACACTCGATCAACCTCGGAAAAACCAACTCAAAACCCAACGAGGCTTTCATGACAAAGCGATCACAGGATTCATAAAATATTTCAGGGGGGCACCCCACTAAGTTACCCGCAACGAAATTGGCCGGCTCCGGAACGGACCCAGGGTTTGTGTCAATGGCTGTAAACGACTGGGAACCCGAAAGTGTGACTGGGCTTGTCGATACCGCGAAAACATTCCACGTTCCAAAACAGTACAGGGGCTCCACGCACAATCTTAAATAAAGTGGTAAAGCATGGAATAGGTACAGAATAGTAATAAAGCCCCAAACTACTTTGTGGCCCCAAGAAATAGAAATGAATCAAGCCTTGGCTCAGGGGGGTTCATAAGGTCTCCCGAATGTGGATAGTGCAAAAAATCAAGGAACAGGTATCAAGTACTCGGGGTCCTACGGGACACAAGTGAGCGTGGAAGAACCAAATAACATCTATTGCCCACTGATGTCTCTGCGTTAGTTATATCTAGCAATTTAATAGTTGTAATTAAAGACATGATCATCTCCACCATAAACATCTGCCAGCATACCAACAACTGTGGTACTCGACAACACGAGATCACACCTGAGCAAGCAACTACGACTCGCAAGGCCAGCTATCTACCAAACAACAGGTATTAGGAGGTGTCCATGGCAATTAGAGGCTGCACGGATATAACTGGTGCACGGAAACTAAAGCATCACGACACGGATAGCAATAGATCAACAGGAGGAAATACAGACTATAAATGCAAATAGGTAGAAGGGGAAGAGATGCTCGCCTGGGAAAACACTGCCGACGGTACATAGCCGGAGAACTTGTCGATACTCGTATCAACTCATCGTCCTAATCCGCGAAGAAGCAAACACTAGCAGAAATACCGGATACAATATTTAATACTACGGCAGAAGATCCGACATGATTATGATATGATGCATATGCGGTGCATTTATGCAGTATTAAGCGGAACCGGGGTCCCGACAATTAATTAATATGTTCGAGTTATTTATCTACCCCGCAATTTAAATATTGTCTTAACATGGCAAAACATGGCATCGGTTCGCTACGCAATTTAAATGGAGTCCGGAATAAGACCAATATCCTGCATATAGGCTCCATATTTAATTTAGGTGAATCGACTATTTACACAAAATAAGATGATATGCAATATGACAAGTATAATTTTATGCAACGAGATATATGTCATTTATATAAAATAGAGATATGGTAGGGGTTTACGGCTCGGATCGAAGAGGCGGAGTAACAATCTTCGGATTGTACTTGAAGTAGAGAAAGCAGTGCCCACCGAAAAACAGTCGCATTGGTAACATCTTGTGATTCCGGGAGTCGCAGTAAGCGAATTGAATACCAAACCACAGTCAAATCACCTAGGGGAATTTTGTCGAACAGGCTGCAGTCACCGGACCGACAGAACTGATTCACTCATACACTGCAGAGTTTGACAAACTTGTTCACCTGGTTACTGTTGATGGATAGCGTTGCATCTGGGGCATTGACCCGGTAGTGGCTTGTGGCAGTGTGACCTGCTGGAGAGAATAGAGTGCCAGGACAAGTTGAGATAGTGGTGCGCTGCCGGTGCGCATGAAGGGTAAAAAAATGGCTCGGCGTTGTGGCAGTCCGCGCGGTGGAGTGCGTGCGGGGCGGTGATGCTCTGCTGTTGAGCTGCTGCAAGGGAAAAGGCGCCTAGCTGCTACTACTGCTGATTGCATGCGGCGACCAACAAAAAAATAGCAAGATTGATTCAATCGATGGAAGCATGTATCACCTATGCTTAACGATTTGATAAGTAAATGAATGGATAGGAAAAAAAACAAGAGCTTGACCTTTAGAAGTGCATCTGGTGCAAGGCAAGGCCGATGCGGCACTAGGAATATGCCAAGCCAAGGAATCAAAAGCTGCGTGGTGGTGTGGGGATTTTGGTGAGGTAAATCTTAAGTGGAGATCGATTGAGTGAGTCTACATGGTTGGCTAAAGGAGATCTGGTGGAGGAAAAAATCGGTTTAGAGCATGCACGCGCTACTCGGGAACCCAGCGATGGTGGCGGCGGAAGCTTGAGGCCAACACCTGGACATGCGCACACGGTAGAAACAGAGCAAGGAAACAACTCAATACTGCAGATGCGGCGGAGGAAAAATAAGTACGCCGGTGAACGCCATTTTTTTTTGAGAGGACGAACAAGAGGATATAAGCGGATTGGATCTCCAATATTTTATTTTGGAGAGAGAGGTGGGGGAATTTGGGCAGATTGGAGGCTAGGGTTTGGGATGGAGGAAAAAAAAGGAAAGGAGATATTTATAGTCCAAAGTAGACTAGATGGGAGTTTTTGGCCAAAACATTAGACGGGTTTTTTGCCTAATTTTATATTTAAAAAAAATAACAAAACCTTTGTGGTCATGTAACAGACCGAAGATATTTATTATTTTTAATTTAAAATAAGAAAAGGGTGGGACCGGCTTTATATATTATACCGTCCAGATATTTTAACAAACGAAGAACGATGTTTAGTAAAAATAATGTTAGGACAAAACAATGCAATGCTATGCATGATGCCATAATGATACACATAGTAGAAATAACAGGCGATTTTCTAGTAGTGGTTTTAGCGGGGCGCCACAGGCACCTACTTCAACTCGAGGATTATTTATATCATGGATACACATGGGATCCACCTTGTTAGCGAGTAAAGTTTCATAATCTCCTGCCACATGTTGCGGATTGTAAGAGTTGGTAACATCCAGTGTTCTCAATGGAACCCTTGGAACAACTACCTCTAGATTGGAATTCTCCTTCGGTGGGTATGTCATCCTCCCCGTACTCTCCTTCATAGGCTTGTTTCGGCCATGCAAAGAACTAGGCATGGACAGGCTGATCATTCTGATCATCAACGGGTATAGGAATAGGATCATTGTTTTGTTGTTTATTCTCAATGGTCACGCCAAACCTTAGTATCCTAGAGTTAGCACATCTATCAAACAATTATGCTATCTCTGAAAAGAAATCAATGGCGCAACATCATCACCTAATCTAGACCAAATAGTCATTCTTTGATCACTGGACCATTTAAAATTCACCTCTACAACTCTCTTTATCTTCTCCACGAAAAGACCATGATCCACTACAAATGACCATGTTTTGCCTCTCTGATGGAGTTGTTTACCATCTAAATTCATCAAATAAGATTGAACATCTAAATCGACTTGAAATGTATCCCCAGGATCAACACTGAAAAAATAACAACAATAACAACTACACACTCTAGACTTCATACTTTTCACACAAAAATTGAATGCTACTAAAAGGAGGGGAAAAGATCATTACTATGGTGGGAAATCTCCCATGTCTGACATGACGATGGAGCATGGATGGCCTAATCCTCGTCTTCCTCCTTCCAGCACGGGTGATCGGGAGGAATGGGGAAGGCTAGGAGAGTCGCGGCGCGGGCGGCGGTCACGCGAGCAGGGATTGGTGGCCCGCTAGGTCTAGCAGAAGTGGCCTTCCGACTCGTGGCGGAGGATGGGGACGGGAGTGGCAGCTAGGGGATTCGGGCGCTAGCGGGGGCCTAGGGGAATAGTGCGCTGGCGGCGTCCTAGCGGCAGGGCATGCGGGAGTTGGTAGTCGGTGTTGGCCCTGCCTTTCGGCCGCCACACGAAGGGTGTGGGAGGGGATAAGAGACATGATTTTTTTCTTTTTTTTCAAAAGATGAAGATAGAGGCAGTTTTGGTAAGTTACAAAAATCTCACAGTTTGACTGATGAAGTTAGTTTGACATCAGACGATAGTGGTATTTTTGCATCAACAAACCGAAAATGTGTGGTATTTTGGCACTTTAGTTTTCATGTGTGGTATTTTAGCGCTTCTAGTTTCCATGTGGTATTTTGGCTATTGTCTCTTTCTACAACCATACGGTATATGGAGTAGTACTCCCATACCCCACGGTCTCCTCTCTAAGCGCTATGCGTGGGACTTTCCCATCCTACCTATAACACGTAACCGAGACCCCCCCGTTAGGGGTCATCGCTTCTGCCTATGATCGATCATATGGTATTAGATCTCTAGGCTCTTCCATGACCTAGCAGCCGCTAATAAAAACCCATCTACAACCACGACCAAGATCAAGACCTCCTCCCCTCCCCCTCCCCCTGTTGTTTCCATGGCGTCCTCCTCGTTGAAGACCACTTTGGCCACTATGATGGGTTCCCCTCCCTCCTAGAAACTCACCCGAAGAAATTTTCTGATCTGCAAAGCTTTTGTGCTTCCTCCTCTATGAGGGATATAGGTGACCGGCCTGCTCGACGGCTCTAAAGTCGTGCCCGCCAAGACCATGGAGGTTGAGGATGTTGAGGAGAAGAAGATGACAATGGTGAACCCATCGTACTCTGCTTGGCTCGCCCGGGACCAGCACATGATGGGGTGTATCCTCAACTCCCTCTCACTGTACTCTGCTATTTTTTCTTGCGCCTCATAGTCAAAGGTCACACATCTTTGGATTTACCTCAACAACACCAAGAAAAAGGAGATGACAGTCATGCAATACTTTACCAAGGTGAAGGGTTCTGTTTAGAAATTGCCGCCGATGGAAAAATTATTGATGATGATGATCTCGTTGGGTACATCCTGAATGATTTTGGGAGTGCCTATGACTCTGTCATTGCCGCAGTCAATGGGAAGCATGGCACCATTATTGACGACTTGTTCTCCCAAGTTGCCGTGCAGGACATGCGCCATGAGATGATTGCTGAAGAAGATCAAGACATGGGCTCTTTCACCTCCTCTTCCAACCTCTCTCACCATGATGATGATCGTTACTCGCGTGGAGGTAAGGATCGGGGTCACGCCTATGACCGTGGGGATCGTGGTCGCTGTGACCGCGATCGTTGTGGTGATGTGGGTCATTGTGATGGACGTGATGGAGGACAACACCGTGATGGTGGTGGTGGCGGGTAGGAACGTTGCCACGATGACCATCATCGTGATGATGGAGGGCATCAACACGGTGGTGGTTAGGACCCCGCCAAGATGATGGTGGATAGGGGTGTTGTCATGGTCCTGCCCCCACCCCCTATGTTGATGTCACATGCTAGATATTTAATATTCATGGCCACCCTGTGAGTGACTACTGGTGGCGCTATCAAGATCGTCATGATTCTGATGATGACGGTGACCATGGCGAGAAGGGTGCGCATGTTGCCTCCTAAGGCATCGACACAAACTGGTACCCAAACACGGGCACCACACACCATGTCATGGGGGATCTGAACAAGCTCTCTGTTCATGACAAGTACAAGGGTCATGATTGTGTCCATAAGACCAATGGTAACTGTATGTATATAATTCATGTTGGTCATTCAATATTACGCACCCCACATCAATCTTTAAAACTCAAAAATAGTTTCATGTTCCTAGTGCATAAAAATATTTTATTTATCAACAAACTTACACTCGATAACCATGTGTTTCTTGAATTTCACCCACATTTTTTCTTGATTAAGTAACAGTCCACAAGGATAACTTTGTTTAAGGATCCGTGTTATGGTGGTCTCTACCCGCTAGTGCCTTTTTCTACTAGGTCTTCCAAGCAAGCCTTCATTACAATAAAGTCGTCATCCTCTATGTGGAATCACCGTCTAGGACATCCTTCATCATTTGTGGTTCATCAAATTCTGAGGAAAAATAATATCTCTCATTTGCTTGAAATAAATCCATATATTTGCGATCCTTATCAGTTTGCTAAGAGTCATTAGTTGTCATATATTGTTTCTACAAGTGTTTCCAATGTTTCTTTAGAACAAGTGTTTTCTGATGTATGGGGTTCAACACCTATTTCTCTTTGAAAACACTCATATTATGTAAGATTCATCAATGATTTTAGTAAATTTGCTTGTATCTATTTTCTCAAGAAAAGTTCTCTGTTTTCTGATGTATGGGGTCCAACACCTATTTCTCTTTAAAAACACTCATATTATGTAAGCTTTATCAATGATTTTAGTAAATTTGCTTGGATCTATTTTCTAAAGAATTGTTCTAATGTTTTTCAAGTCTTTCTCAATTTTCAACAACTTGTTGAATGCAAATTTGATTGGAACATAATCACCATGCAAACTGATTGGGACAGAGAGTATGAAAAACTCAACAGGTTCTTTCAAAACATTGGCATTACTCATCATGTTTCTTGTCCACATGCTCATCAGCAAAATGGTTCTGCAGAACGTAAATATCACCATATTGTTGAGGTAGGTATTGCCTTAGTTGTTGATGCATCTATGCCTCTCAAATTTTTGGGATGGAGCGTTTCTTATAGCAACTTTTCTAATAATTCTCCTTCCCAGCAAACTGATAAATAATGACACTCCGACTGAAAGTCTTATCAACACCAAGCTAAACTATGAGTCTCTTTGACTTATTGGTTGTGCCTGTTGGCTAAACCTTTGTTCCTACAAAAAAGACAACTTTCTTTTCATGCTACATGATGTGTTTTCTTTGGCTATAGTCCCCGTCACAAAGTAGTTAAATGCCTAGATACTTCTAGTAGTTGTATTTATATATCTTGAGATGTAGTTTTTGACCAACATGTTTTCCCCTTTGCTTACATACATCCACAAGTTGGATCTCATCTTCGTGATGAGATCCTTCTCTTACCTTCACCTTTATGCTCTACTACATCCAGTGATGGGGTTGCCAATATTAATGTTTATATGCCTTTGCCGATTATACTGTTGTTACTAATGGTCATGATGATGTAGAACAATCACTAGAATAAAACTGTGTTGATCTATAGGAAGAAAAAGAAGAAAATTTAGGTTCAAACAATGAAGAAATAGAGCAAAACTGTGCTCCGAGAGGTTCAGAAAGCGACAATGGTCGTGATTCGGAATCTGTCCTGGATCACCTGTACTGCAATCCTGAGAGGGATCCTGTCCTTGTAGGAGCACATACTCCCACATGCGGACACGGGCAGACTCTTGAGCAGTGAAAAAATCGGCCGACTACGCCCTGGTCCCCGTCTCCTGTGTGTGCATGTGTCGTGTCGCCATTAGGATCCCCTCTGCGGTCTCGATCTCCCTCACCTGAGATGCCATGTGCTGATGCTACATGCATGCACACTTATTTGCATAACGATCCTGCCTCCCCATGCCATGACAACAACAGTAGTTCTGACGTGACTGCTGCTCCTGCCTCTCCTGTTTTGTCGACTGGCAGCAACAGTGATGGCCAGGCTGAACCAGGATCCTATGTGTATGAATATGCTACATACTCTCGTGTGCCGCTGAGTCCTTCACCACCTCCTCTAGCACCTGAACCTCTTACATTCTTACAAAATGGTATTTGACACCCTAAGAAGTACATCGACGGTACAATTAGGTATGGTATGTTTACCTCAACAGGAGAACCAAGCAGACTCTTGGAGTCTCTTAAGAACATTCGGTGGTGCAAATTAATGGAAGAAGAATCTAATGCTCTCCTAGGCAACAAAACCTAGCATCTTATTGGTCCACACTTTACAAAAAAAATTATTGACTATAAATGGGTATGATGACTCCCAAGTGCAGGATATCAGTTGTAGTACCTTTCAATAATAAAAGGTTGTTGAACCCACAGGAGATCAAGGTATTGGTTAGCAAGTTTGACAAATAATAAAAGATAGTGGTTTTGTTTTTTCCGTTTAGAGTTTGGAGTAATATAAATTTCTAAAAGTAAATTCTAGTAAATAGATTCTCTTAATAAGAGAAAGCCCAATCCTCTTTGCAGTAAGAGGACAAGCTCAAGTGTGTGTTCTTATATGTGACAAGCATTTCCGAGGTAATCATGGATTTACTTAGCATATAGATTTCTACACAATATGGTCAATATCTTGTCAAGTTTAGTTCTCTTAGGACGGAGCCTAGTTTAGGTGTAACAACAGATATGAGCAAGTACACCCCTTATGATGGGTCCTATAGCCATTTTCATTAGAGAACATAGGAATCATTAGACAAAAATGTCCCACCTTGTTAGTAAATTCATGGGTCCCTGATATATCCCTCCAATGCAACTCAAAGTAGTGGAAAATGCTTTTTGTCATTCCGTCCCTTCCAACCCTCTTCGCTGCATTAGAGTGCAACCCTATGAACCCATATAGGTGAAGTGATATGTAGTCGACGCTCGCACATCACCATCATAGAACAACATAAAAGATATAAACTTGACCAAATACTCATTGCATATTATATGGAAATCACAGTCAATTAATCCTATGCCCTTAGGAACATGGGGATATACTCACAAGTATCAAACATGATATGGATCAGCGGCATATGGATTACAACACAATCGGAAAATATAATATCTCCACTAAATAAAGACAAGTTGCCAATCACAACCATGAAAATATCACTTGAACAATATCTAGGTTTCAATCAATCACAAACTATGAAGGGAATGGAGTGGATATTGGAGATGGTGATGATGTTGGTGCTGATGGAGATGTTGATGGATAGATGCCGATGGATCTTGGAGATGGAGGGTTCAATCAACCACCAAGGAGTAGTAATGATGATGATGTCATCAACTTCCCCCCTCACCGGAGGCTCTAGCACAATAGGATTTGCCCACTCCCAGAATAGGAGAATACTTTCTCCTTTGCCTCCACCTCTATAAATCATGGGAAAAATATGGCGTATGTTTTTGGCAAAATAGAGGCGTCTATAAAAAGGGAGAGCCGAGACAATGCTCGAGTGCCAAATGGGACTAGGTGGTGCATGCACCCTGGTGGTTCGTGCCACCTGACATGTTTTGGTCTTCGTGGCTCCCCTCTTATACTTATTTCACTCCATGGTCCTTCTCTTGATGAAAAACTGATCAAGTATTTTTCCTCCAATTTATTAACGTCCAGAAGGTCCCTGAAACAGCAAAATACTAAAAAAGGAGGTTTTTCTGCCTCCTAGAAATTAAATACCAATGAAGGGGACTTTGTAGGAAAGTCACTTAAATCATCTAAAATGCATAAATAATGATAGAAAAATGCAAATAACATTCTAAAATGATATATGTTGCTATTATAATGATGCAAAATGCATGTGTCAACTCCCCCAAGGTTAAACCTTTTCCCGTCCTCGAGCAAAGAAGCGAATAGATCATATCATGCATCAATGTGCTTATGGTTGATAAAATAAAATAAGATCCTGGAATCATCAACTTATGCATATTCACTTGTCTTAAAAGATTTATAGACTAGCAACCATAAAAACGAGGGCAACATAAATAGGAATTCTAGCAACTACTCCTCACTTCTGAACAAGATTAACCATTGTATGTTGGACAATTTAACATGCCTAATTTTTGCATGGTATTTATCGTGCTTTTTTTATATCACGTTTTGCCGTTGCAACAGAGAATGGCATCAGTTAGCGATCTTGCCTCCTAGTAACCATTATAAACCTTATTCATGGACCTTTCAATATTTTCATATACTCTATTTATCCTTTGCCTTTTCAGTTTTCATGGCTAACCAAAACCTCCAAGATCTGCAGTCTCTCTTCCACAGTGCCCTCGATCTTGGGAGCCTGCACCTCCTCCATGAGCATCACTCCCTCCTTGAAGGTCTTGGGAGTCTTCAAAGGAGCTGCCACGGAGTTGAGGTAGTGGTTCACCACACCCTTCTTCTCGGAGTCATCTCCCCATTGGATATGGAGCATGCTATGGCTAAAAGATGAAAGGATAGGACATAAAACAATTTTTGCCTAAAAAAGACTCAGTGCAAGGTTAGATCGGTAGAGACAAGTATATATTGGTAGTTTTAAGGGTTAGGTGAAGAGTTGGAGTTGAAATAGAGGCGAAATAGGGCTCAGAAGGTTGAAAGATACTAGGTGGTGTGTGCACGCCACCTATCCTCTTTCCCTCACTGGGACTCTGTTTTGTCCAATTCTTTCGCTCCATGCCTTAATTTCCCAAAAAATAATGGCTTTCCCAGAATATCGTGATATTTCGAGATGATTACGTACCTAGAAGTTGAATTTTATATATTTCTGATATCCGGTAGGGGATATTTTTTGTGATCACGTCCTCAGATTTCTGAAGATTTAGCTCCTCCACCTTTCCAATGAATTTTTGTGCTCTATATAATGTTCAAGACATTGTCCATTAACCACATGATTTTTACCTTTGTAGTCTCCATGAAGGCGGATGGCTCTAGAGCAGTACACCTCCTTCACAACTAATGGACCTTGCCACTTTAATGCCAACTTTCCTGCAGAAAACTTGAAACGAGAGTTGAAGAATAATACTTTCTCACCTACTTTGAACTCCTTTCTTCTTATTTACTTGTCATGCCAAATTTTAACTTTTTCTTTAAACAACATAGCAGTTTCATAAGCTTCATTCCTCCATTAATCTAGTAAGTTTAATTTCAAAATTCTTTCCTCTCCAGTAGTTTTAAATTCAAAGTTAAGTTGCTTAACAACCCATCTAGCTTTATGTTCTAACTCTACTGGGAGGTGACAAGCTTTACCATAAACCATATTATAAGGAGACATACCCATAGGATTTTGTAAAGTAATTCTAGAATCCCATAGAGCATCATTAATTTTAGTTGGCCAATCAGATCTAGCTCTATTAACTGCCTTTTACAATATGAGTTTGATTTCCATATTACTTATTTCAACTTGACAACTAGTTTGAGGATGATATGGAGATGATACTCTATGATTAACACCATACTTTGCTAAAGTTTTTCTAAGAACACCACTTAAGAAATGAGAACCACCATCAGTAATTAGAAATCTAGGAATTCCAAACTTGGGAAAGATTATGTCCTTGAGAATCTTCATTGATGTAACATGATCTGGAATTTTGGTTGGAATAGCTTCCACCCACTTTGTAACATAGTCCACTACAACCAAAATGCGAGTATGTTTTGTTTTTGATGGCGGGTGTCGGGGGGATGACCTCCGGATACCCCAACCAGACAAGAACTATGGCAATCGGATCACGCCCGGCTGGCTAAGCGCAGCCGGACAAGGCAAGTCAAGTTGGCTACCTCACGATAGCCGGAACAGCGAGAAGCAGCCGGCTACAACAGCGTAGCTGGAACCAGTCAGGAGGATAGGGCGACGTGTAGCACAGTGTGCGGTACGCCCTGGTATGACGACAAGACTGGCAACTACTCAGCCATACCGAAGACTTTGCGGGGTGACGCGGGAACAATGGCCCGGTGCTGACGAGAGGCTCGCACGGCGCTCACTGTGCCCATGATGACCATACCGCGTGTACTCTGATGGGACATAGTTATACCGAATACTGTAGATGACCAGCCGGCTGGGACCCACCTGTGGGGGCCGCCAGTCGGAATGGCTAGTAAGACCGTTGCCTCTCTACCTATATAAGGAGAGGCAAGGCCTCAGTAGAAAGTGTTGGTCTGTGTGCATTTAAGGCAGTAGCTAAAGAATACAGCTCGAGGAGCACTTGTAGCCCGTATATCGCTCATAGTCAGATCGACAGGAGTAGGAGCTTTACCTCATCACGAGGGCTCCGAACTTGGGTACTTCCTGTGTCCAGCTACGCTTGCTTGTATCCAATCCCGCCTGCGGACACCGTCGATAGCTTCCCTGCTAGTCCCCACACCTCTATCTAACCTTCTTAGGTACTGCCGTTCCCAATACGACGACAGTTGGCGCCCACCATGGGGCTGATGGCTTCGACCGGAGTCACGTTCCGCACGGGACCCTGCACTTCAGCCGGTGAGCGCGTGGCCTCCGGCCTAGTGCTCGCGCTTGGCAAATTCGACTGCGTTATAGACAACGCTTCCTGCTTCGCCGGAACCTCCTTCCCGGCGAACGACTCCATCATGCTTTTCGGCGACCTCCCCGTCTACGTCGCCACCGTCCGGGAACGTTTCCCTAGGGAGATCGTTTCCGTCACGGAGCTGCCACATTTGGGCAGCTGCACCTCCGTCGCTCCCCGCGGCATCGAGGTCATGATGGCCGGCTCCAGTTCCCACCTCCGCCAACAGCGGGAGCGGGGCGCGGATGAGGGCAGAACCTTCGTGCCACCGCAGCCCCGGAACCTGGTGGAGGAGGCCATCGATCGGATCCTCACGCCGGTTAACCTCGGGGATAACCCGGAGGAGGCGGAGGCCAACTTCGCCATGGAGAGACAGCTTCTCCCCCAGGAGGCCATGAAGTTGGCAGCAACCCGCAAGCAGCTCGAGATCACCCGGCACGAGTACGACCACGCACACGGCTTCACCCCGGCTACCGCGGAGCCGAGCCGGCGTGGCCAGGTGCGACACCGGGGCGACGAGCTAAGTGGAAGGATGGCAAAGGATTGGGAACCAGATCCCGCGCCTGCTCTCATCCGGCCCACCTACAGCACGCCCATCAAGAATTTGCGCGCGGTGCGAGCCGCAGCAGACGAACTGCCCAACCTGGAGGGCGAGGAGCGAGCCCACCAGCACGCTCGGGTACAGGAGCTCCTTTGGATCGCGGACGAGCAGGCTGACGGCAACTAGAAGATGCAGGAGGACCCCAGCTACTCCAAGGGGAGCAAGCCGCCCGTCAACAGCAAGGGCGCGCCTCGCGACACCCAACATGCGTCCTCTCCTCAGCCGGCTAAGGCCCGCAGCAAGCGTCACGGCTCGGGGAGCAAGGGCCAGCCACTCCCGGAGAAAACAGTGAACAGCAACCCACCGCCTCCCCCTCCCTCAACCGGAGCACCAAGACCCGCCGGTTCCCTTCTCTCGGGCCAAGTGGGAGCGCCCAACCCAGATCGCCCGGATGCCCGTGACCGCATCAAGCTCCTCGCTCAGGCGCGCGTTACGGAGGAAGAAGATTCCACCGGACCGGTTTGTTTCGAACCCCGTATCCAGAACGAGCCATTTCCGGATAAGTTCACCCTGCCCAGGGACACCCCCAAGTATGACAACAGTATGGAGCCGGAAGACTGGCTGACCGACTACGCTACGGCAGTCGGCATTGCCCATGGGAACAAGCGCACAACTGCGCGCTACGTCCCCCTTATACTAACTGGGTCGGCAAGGACATGGCTCAACAACCTCGTGCCCAACAGCATCAACGCTTGGCCAGACTTCGGAAAGGTGTTCGTCCGCAACTTCAATGGCACGTACAAGCGTCCGGGCCGCCCGCGCGACCTAGCCTTGTGCGTCTAAGGCGACCGCGAGACTGACCGCGAGTACCTCGCCAAGTGGACGAAGCTATGTAACACTTGCGAGGGCATCCTGGAAAGCCAGACCATTAGCTTCTTCATCGAGGGATGCCGAGAAGGCACCATGCTTCGCCACCGGCTACTGTGTGACGAGCCGAAAACCATGGCGGAGCTCATGACGGTAGCGGACCAGTACGCCATGGCGGATGCCGCCATGAAGAAGCCCCTCTGAGTAAGTGCTGACGGGCGTCCGACTCCTACGGAGCTGGCTTGCGACCGTCCGAGCAATCCGACTGGAGAAGCCGGATCCTCCAGGCGCCATGGCAACGACAACCGGTTCCACGGGGACCTCCAGGCCAGACAGCAGAAGCCCCGCTACCACGCGCGACAGGTCAATGCTATGGAGGGCGCGCCTGACGCACCGACTAATGATGCAAGAAGGCAGAAGCCGCGGCTCACCTTCGACCAGATGTTTGACGACCCGTGCAAGTGGCCTAGCGGTCCCTTCAAACTAGCTACACACACCACCCGGAACTGCAGCTGGACCCGCCAGCTAAAAGACCAGGGCAGCCAACAACGTCTCCCCCTGCCCCCTCCTAGTGGACCACCACCACAGGCTAGGGGAGC
The DNA here is from genome assembly GCA_910589775.1 of Avena eriantha. Lineage (NCBI taxonomy): Eukaryota > Viridiplantae > Streptophyta > Magnoliopsida > Poales > Poaceae > Avena > Avena eriantha. The sequence goes on along the minus strand of OU342741.1, from coordinate 480,242,628 downwards.
CGGCAATGACGGTAACAACAGCAACAACAACAACGGCTACCCCCAGCCGCACGCCGCCTACCACATCTTCGAGACGGAGCTGGACGACAAGCACAGCCGCAGGCGACGCTCCAAGGAGGTCAACGCCATCGTCTCTCCAGTCCCCTAGTACCTGAACTGGTCGGAAACCCCCTTCACCTGGAGCCGAGAGGACCAGCCTGAGCAGCTGCCGACTCCCGGGGGCTACGCCATGGTGCTCAACCCCCTCATCGTCTCCAACGAGCACACCTGCCGCTTCTCGTGCGTCCTCATCGACGGAGGCAGCAACCTCAACGTCCTCTACCGGTCTTCACTGGAGAAGCTGGGCATCCGTGAATGCGACTTGCGCCCGACTACCACAATGTTCCACGGTGTATTGCCGGGACCAGCTTGCGCCCCGCTGGGTACAATCCAGCTGGAGGTCATCTTAGGGACCGAGGAAAACTTCCGCCGTGAGCCGATTTGGTTCGAGGTAGTAACCTGACGAGCTCTTATCATGCTCTCCTCGGGCGCCCCGTCCTCGCTAAATTCATGGCCGTCCCCCACTACGCATACCTCAAGACAAAGATGTCGGGACCAAACGGCGTGATCACCGTCGCCGGCTGCTTCAGGCGGTCGATGGAGTGCGCCTCAGCCGGTTCCAAACTGGCAGAGGCCCTCATCATAGCCGAAGAGAAGCGCGTGATCATGCACAACGTGGCCATGGCCCAGCAAGATATGTCGGCTAGCAGCAAGCCGACTGGAGAAGGAGCTTTCCAGCAGGTAAAGGAGATGAAGAGGATCCTGCTCGACCCCTCCGACCTGACCAGGTTCGTCACCATTGGTGCCACATGGACAACAAATAGGAAGGCGTGCTCGTCGACTTCCTCCGTGAGATTCGGGACATCTTTGCATGGTCACCCAAGGACATGCCAGGTGTACCGAGGGAGTTCGCCGAGCACTCACTTCATGTGCGGTCGGATTCTAAGCCGGTCAAGCAACCTTTGTGCCGATTCGCAGAGGAGAAGAGGAAGATTATCGGTGACGAGATAACCTGGCTCCTCGCAGCCGGGTTCATCATGGAAGTGTACCACCCGGACTGGCTGGCAAACCCAGTCCTGGTGTTGAAGAAGAACAAGACCTGGCGCATGTGTATCGACTACACCAGCCTGAACAACGCGTGCCCGAAAGACCCATTCGCATTGCCCCGTATCGATGAGGTCATCGATTCCACGGCCGGCTGTGATTTGTTGTCTTTTTTAGATTGTTATTCTGGTTACAATCAGATCCGGCTAAACCCGGCTGACCAGATAAAAACATCGTTTATCACCCCGTATGGGGCTTTCTTCTATGTAACCATGCCTTTCGGTCTGAAGAATGTAGGCACTACCTATCAGCGCTGCATGTAGAAGTGCTTGCACTCGTAGATTGGCCGAAACGTGTATGCTGATGTGGATGATGTGCTCATCAAGACCAAGGAGAAGAGCACCCTCCTGGAAGATCTGGGAGAAACATTTGGCAACCTCCGGCAATATCAGATGAAGCTGAACCCGGAGAAATGCGCCTTCGGAGTCCCGTCTGGCCAGCTACTCGGTTTCCTTGTCTCACAACGAGGGATCGAAGCAAATCCGAAAAAGATCGCGGCCATCGAGAGGATGCAGCCACCTAGGAGCCTGCTTGGAGTCCAGAAGTTCACCGGATGCCTAGCCTCCCTCAGCCGTTTCGTCAGTCAGTTGGGGGAGAAAGAACTCCCGTTGTACCAGCTGATGAAGAAGACGGACAAGTTCTCCTCGACCTCGTAGGCCGACGCCGCCTTTCATGACCTCAAGTGCATGCTATCCACAGCGCCGGTTCTAGCCACGCCGTCTAGCAAGGAGCCGATGTTCCTCTATATAGCAGCCATCAGCCGGGTCTTCAGCGTCGTCCTGGTGGTGGAGGGCCCCGAGGAAGGCAAGGCTCAGTCGGTTTAGTGACCCGTCTACTACCTCAGCAAGGTTCTCTCCCTCTCCAAGCAGAACTACCCCCACTACCAGAAGATGTGTTATGGCGTGTACCTGGCATGCAAGAAGCTCAAGCACTACTTCCAGGAGCATCTGATTAAGGTCGTGTGCACCGCACCGCTTTCAGAAATCATCGCCAACAAGGACGCTACCGGCCGAGTCGCCAAGTGGGCATTGAGCTCGCCGCCTACTCCATCCAGTACGAGCCCCGGCTCACGATCAAGTCACAGGCTCTAGCGGACTTCCTCGTCGACTGGGCCGAGATCCAATACCTCTCGCCGGTTCCGGATTCGGACCATTGGAGGATGCACTATGACGGATCGAAGATGCTCAGGGGCTTGGGAGTCGGCATCATGCTCACCTCACCCAAAGGAGACCGGTTGGAGTATGTCCTGCAGATCCACTTCAAGGCCTCCAAAAATGTAGCCAAATACGAGGAACTGGCACACGGCCTCCGGCTAGCCAGAGAGATTGGTGTCAACCGGATCCTTTGCTTCGGCAATTCGGATCTGGTGGTGCAGCAGGTATCCGGAGAGTGGGACGCCCGCGATGCAAACATGGCTCTCTACCGGTTCCACATACAGAAGCTTAGCGCCTGCTTTGACGGATGTGAATTCCATCACGTCCCTCGCGTCAACAACGAGGCAGACGATTCGCTCGCACGAATCGGATCCACCAGGGGTCTCCTTGGAGCATCTGCGCAAGCCCTCCATCAACCCGTCCCCCGAGTCGGATTCCATCATATGGGCAGGGACCGCCCCGGTTGACGGCGCGGCAGATGCAGAGCCGGCAGAACCTCCATAGAAGAAGGCCTGCACCAACACCGACAAATCAGTACCCTCCTGCTCGCAAGACCCGGGGACTGCATACTCGTCAAGCGGCTCGGGGGCTGACGTCCCGGGTACCTCATCCGGAGGACCCCCCGATAACCATCAACCGAAGAGCGGAAGCATCCTCACCATCCGGGAGATACCATCCTGGGCATAGCCCTTCACGGACTACATCGCCAACGGGGAACTTCCGGATGACGAGGTGGCGGCCAGGCAAATCCGGCGCCGCGCGCACACGTACACCATCATCAACAAAGAATTGTACAATCGCAACGTATCCAGCATCTTCCAAAGGTGTGTCGACGTGGACACAGGCTACCGGCTGCTCAAGGACATCCACCAGGGTGAGTGCGGGCACCACGCTTCGTCAAGGGTGATAGTCGCTAAGGCGTTTCACCATGGTTTCTACTGGCCCAACGCCCTTGAGGACGTCGAACAGCTGGTCCGCGCGTGCAATGGATGCCAACGCTTCGGGCAGCTCAGGCATATGCCAGCTTCAGTGCTCAAGACCATACCAATCAACTGGCTCTTCGCTATTTGGGGCCTCGACATGGTCGGTCCCTTCAAGCGGGCGCGCGCGGGCATGACCCACCTGCTGGTGGCGGTGGACAAATTTACAAAGTGGATCGAGGCCAAGCCCATCCGGAAGCTGGACGGGGCGACAATCATCACCTTATTCACCGACATTATCAACCGGTTCGGCTACCCCAACAACATCATCACTGACAACGGCACGAACTTCGCCAAGGGGGCCTTCACCCGGTTCTGCAGCAACAAGGGCATCCGGCTGGACCTTGCTTCTGTCGCGCACCCGCAGTCCAACGAGCAAGTAGAAAGGCCAAACGGCTTAGTACTAGCCGGCATCAAACCATGCCTCATCGAGCCCTTGAAGCGGTCGCCCGGATGCTGGATCGAGGAGCTTCCGGCTGTGCTGTGGAACCTCCGGCTGTGCTGTGGAGCCTCCGCACCACGCCGAATAGATCAACCGGCTACACCCCGTTCTTCCTGGTCTATGGCTCGAAAGCCGTCCTCTCCGCGGACATCGAGTTTGACTCTCCGCGCAAGCTCCTCTACGATGAAAAGGCCAACTGGGAGGCACGGGAAGATAGTGCGGACCTCCTCGAGGAGGCCCGCGAACTGGCATTGTCTAGATCGCCTTGTACCAGCAACGTCTACGCCACTACCATTCAGGTCGGATCCGCCCTGTCGCGTTCCGCGAAGGCGACCTGGTCCTCCGGCTGGTGCAGGACACGCAGCCGCCAAGCGCTGCCCAACGACTCCTATTATCTCATCGACGCGCAGCAGCCGTGCAAGAACAAGATGGACAAGTCGGATGAGGAGACAGAGCGCCCCTGGAACGCGGCCTTGCTACGCCCATTTTACACCTAGTCACCAGACAGTGTATGTATCCCGCAAACCCTATGAATGAAAATGCGAACCCCTACGAGATACTCGGGGGCTCCTTGCTAGAAATTTGTATGCATTTGTTTTCCGATTCAGTTTTTCCGGCTCCGACAATCCCCACCCAGGGGCTTACCGGCTGGCCCAGCCTGCTAAGTCAACGAACCGACTGAGTAGTGTGCGACGATGTCAGAGGCCCACTCTTCGTCTCAGCTATAGACCGCAACCCAGCTGTCCGGCTATCAAGAGAAAAAGCCCGAGGCATCCCACATGAAAAACGGGGAGGATATGCGACAGATCAGGTGTTCTGGCCTTGCAACTAGCTTAAGATGATCTGGCTACTAAGACGTTAGTACCGTGCGCAATGTACTGTCAGCTCCCTTCGACTCCGTCTGCAGACCGCAACCTGGCTATCCGGCAAGGACGCAGCGAAAACAGCAGAGCACACAGGAAAATGACTAAGTGTCCAGAAAAGCACAAGCTGGTTTCCAGAAAAAAAATCCACCTTCCGGCTAAAGTTTAGCAGACTAACCTATTAACGGGTGAGAATGTATGCATTCGTGTCTATTTTTTGTATGACCATTTCGAGTTGGAATTCAGGAAGAAAAGAAGAAGATTCGAAGTCCTTGCGTTCATCAAGCGCTCCGAATCTCGGGGGCTACACCCACTGGGTGCGCTCGCGTGCCCCCAGTGGAATCTTGTAGTTTCCGACCAGCTAAAGGCGCTTAGCCGGATATTTGGAGCCCAGGTGAGGGTAAGGGTAGGAAGAGAAGAAAGAAGAAGATTCGAAGTACCTCGCTACGCCAGCTACTCCGAATCTCAGGGGCTACACCTAGTGGGTGCGCAGGCGCGCCCACACTGGAATAGAAGTTCCCCCGGCTGCAGGCGTCCAGCGAGCGAAAGTAGCCGGCTAAAGGGGTGTCTAGTCGGATGAAATTGAAGACTTAAGGAAAGAAGGAAGATTCGAAGTACCTGCCTACGCCAGCTACTCTAAATCTTAGGGGCTACACCCAGTGGGTGCGCTAGCGCGCCCCCACTGGAATTGCAGTTCCCTCGGCTAAAGGTGTTCAGCCAAGTGAAGTCAGCCGGATAAATTCAACCGGTGAAATATTCAAAGAGCATCCAAAAAACACAAGTTGAAGGCAAGCCAAATTAGTTCAGACTAACATTAAAAGGGGGAGACGAAGCTCCCGTGAGTTCATCCGGCGCCAGAAGCAACCGGCACATACAAACAGAGTTTCGAACAAGACAAGATAAACAAATACACCCGGCATCCCGGGGTCATAGCTAAGCGGCAGGGCCCTTGCCGTGCGGAGGATCCTGGCTGGTGGCAGTCTCGGGGGGAGGAGGCACGTTGGCAGATCCGGTTCTGGCGTCGCCACCAGCCGGCTGCATCGAGGCTTCCGCAACCGGAGTGCTGACGGACTCCGAGTCGGTGAGAACCTCGTCGGTGTCCACATAATCAGCAATCTTGATGGCGGAGGCCCGGATGGGCCTAGCGGATGGCGGCAAGGTCGGAGCCGGCGCGGAAACCCCCGTCGATCTTCTTGACGCAGGCGTCCTTGTACCAGGAGAGCATGAGGGCCAAGGCCATCTGCGCTCCGGCTCGCGCCGCCAAATCCCGCAGCCGGTCGATGGTAGCCGGCACCTCCCCAACCTTGGCGGCTAGCTGCCCCATCGTCTCCAGAATCGGAGCGTCTGGCCACAGGAAGGAGAAGATGGCCTGTGCCGCCTGATGAAACTTGGCGGGCTCCTCGCCAAGAAGGACGACCAGCTCCTAGGACGTCGGCTATTCCCCCGGCCAGTTCTCCTGCAGCCGGTTGTAGGCCAGCAGGTCTATGCCGGGATAAAAGGCTGTCAGAAAAAAGAAAGTCAGATCCGGCTACCGGATCCAGAAAGACGAGGGAAGTCGGAAAAGGAACTTACCCTTGGCCGTGTGCCCGACCTGCATCAGCTCTTCCACCAGGGCCTTCTCCTTCACCGTCAGCCGCTTAACTTCCTTCTCTTGGTCCTTGTTCTGGGCCTCGAGAAGGTTGAAGGCTTTAGCCCAGCTGGCGAGGGAGGCGTCATGCTCCTTGACGGTGGCCTCCAGAGTGTCCACCTTGGCGTGCTAGTCCTTATTCTGCAGCCAAAGCGTAGAATTGGACTTGCTCAGCAGGTCGTTCGCCTTCTTCAAACGATCGATTTCCCGCTGAGCGCACACAAGGATAGCTACGACAAAACCGGCTATTAGCAAAAAAAAATGATTCCGGATGAAGTGAACTTACTCTACGAGGTACTGTTGGCAGCAACAAGTTTCTGCTCCAAGGACCGGTTGCCGCCAGCTGCGGCCTCGAGCAGCCAGATCTCCTTCACCACCATCTCGAGGGTGGCGGCAAGATCCGTCAACGAGGCAGCGGAGGAGGCGTCGTCATTAATGGCATTGGCGGCCAGCGACACTTTCACGCGACCACCGCCATTTTCCATTCCTCTCCTGGCATGCTGTTGGAGTTGTCGTTGCCGACAACTACGAGCTCCTTCCCAGCAGTGGCCCTCCGCGACCTCGCAGAGAAACCGTCCCTGCTCTGCGAGGTGGTCACAACCAATTCCGGCTGGACCACCATAGCCGGCTGAGGGCCCCCCGCTGCGGCTGTCGCAGCCGGTTCAGCTCGAGGTGGTGGCGGGGGCGGTGCCTCAGAAGAAGGAGGGGCGGAGGCAGACGCGGGCCGCGCGTGGACTCAGTCGGTGTCCGCGCCGGGCTCGCAACGCCGAAGGAGACCAGCATGCTGAGCGGCAAAAAGAAAAGAAGAAAAACCAAATAAGCTAAAGACAGACAAGGAAAAGCATAAGGAGCAGGAAACAGTAAAAACACTTAGAAGAAATCTTACCCCTGCACCTCCTCCGCGGCGGGCCGGCTGGCGCTGGAATGGCTGGAGCCACTCCCGCTAGCGCCGGACTAGGTAGAGTCACCGTCCATCACACGACGCCGTGATGGTCGGGAGCCGGCGCGTCTTCCTCATCCTCGTCGACCTCCGCGTGAGGATCGGCAGCCGGCTCGTCATTCCGGCTGGGGAAGACGTCGCCGTCCCCGTCAGACTCCTCGCCAGACCGGCGAGCGTGTGGCTCGGGCAAGTCGGGCGTGAAGTTCTGAAGACGGGTCTCGCCCTCCTCGCGAAGGATGCAGGGAAAGATCTACCAAGAACAAAAGATTAGTCGGATAAAAAATGGCAAGAAACTCAAAGGGAAATCCGGTTGGAAGACCTACCCAGGGCGCGCGGTTGTCGTGGCTGTAAGGGGCCAGCCCAAAAGCCCAACCTTCCGGCAGCCGCTCCTTGGTGATGGTCCACACCCATTCCTTCAGATTATTGTAGCGGGGATCACGGCGGGACGGCCGGGTTGGGTCCAGCCGGCCGGAGTAGAAGCACATCTTGTGTGCTCACTGCTGCAGCGGCATCATCAGCCTGGACATCCAGCTAAGGGTGATGTCCAGGCCGGTCAGACTAGCAATGAGGAGGGCGCGCATGCGTTGCAGCATCGCATCCGACTCCGTCTTCTCGCCGTAGACCTTCAAGTCCCACTGCAGCCGGCTGGACTCCACGTCCTGGAACACCGGAAGGTTGATCCAGTCCACGACGGTGAGGTTGCGGACGTAGAAATACGACTGCTGCCACAACCATACCGTGTCGTGCAGCCGGAACTTGGGGTAGCCGGTCTGCATGCGGGAGTAGATGGAGGCGTCACCACATGTGACCAGCGGCCCCTTCGTGAATTGGACCTGCGGTTGGACTCGGAAGAGCCGGCAAAAGAGCCTGAGATCCGGCTGTATCCCGAGGAAGCCTTCGCAGAAGGCTACGAAGTGCGCCACCGTCCCGATGGCGTTGGCACCCAGGTGGTGGAGGCGGAGGTCGAAGAAGGCGAGGAAGGTAAGGAAGAACGGGTGCACCGGCAGTGCGAAACCGCGGGCCAGGTGCGAGAGGAAGATGACCCGCTCCCTCTCTGCCGGTTGCGGCGACACCTCCCCCGCCGGCGCGAGCCGCACCTCCACCTCCTCCTCCAACGGCAGGACGCGGGTCGCTCGGTACTTCTGGACGTGCTCCTCTATTACAGAGGAGCCGCACCACGCTCCGCGCTCGGCTGCCATTTTTGGTTCGCTGGGGGCGCGGCGGCGGAAGAGAGACAGTGGCCCGTACCACCGACGATGTTAAACGAGCGGCGCGGCGGACTACAGCAACAGTGGCGATGCGAGGTGACGCGAGGAAGACAAGGGCGCAAGAGAGGAGAAGAGGAAGCACTGGGCGAAGGGATAAACCTCCCCCCGGGCGTCCCTTTAAAGGCCCGGAAGAAGAACCGTGCGCGGAGACACGTGGCGGCTAGCCAGGTGCCCCCACCCTCCGCGCGACGCAGGATCCTTTGCGCAGGCAGAGAACGTGCATACGATCCTGGGGCAGAAACCGAAGCAGCAGGCAGCAGTTCCCGATGCAACGTGCGACGGGACGTTACGCTGCTCGCCGCAGAGTAATGATGGCGCGTGCGCGCGTGTCCGATGTTAGCACTGACGTCATGGGTAGCGCAACCTCCAAACCTAGCCGGCCATAAAATTCAAAATGATGAGGAGCGTGCGCACATTTCACCTAAGGGCGAAATCCACACGCGCTCGGGGGCTAGTGTCGGGGGGATGACCTCCGGATACCCCAACCAGACAAGAACTATGGCAATTGGATCACGCTTGGCTGGCTGAGCACAACCGGACAAGGCAAGTCAAGCTAGCTACCTCACGGTAGCCAGAACGACGAGAAGCAACCGGCTACAACAGCGTAGCCAGAACCAATCAGGAGGACAGGGCGACATGCAGCACAGTGCGCCGTACGCCCTGGTACGACGACAAGATTGGCAACTACTCGGCCATACCGAAGACTTTGCCGGGTGACGTGGGAATAGTGGCCCGGTGCTGACGACAGGCTCGCACATCGCTTACTGTGCCCACGGCGACTATACCGCGTGTACTCTGATGGAACATAGTTGTACCGAATACTGTAGATGACCAGCCGGCTGGGACCCACCTATGGGGGCCACCAGTCAGACTGACCAGTAAGACCGTTGCCTCTCTGCCTATATAAGGAGAGGCAAGGCCTCAGTAGAAAGGGTTGGTCTGTGTGCATTTTAGGCAGTAGCTAGAGAATACATCTCAAGGAGCACTTGTAGCCTGTATATCGCTCATAGTTAGATCGGTAGTAGTAGGAGCTTTACCTCATCACGAGGGACCCGAACCTGGGTACTTCCTGCGTCCAGCTACGCTTGCTTGTATCCAATCCCGCCTGCGGACGCCGTCGATAGCTTCCCTACTAGTCCCCACACCTCTATCTAACCTTTTTAGGTACTACCGTTCCCAATACAACGACAGCGGGAATGGACCCATAAAGTCAAATTCCCAAACATCAAATGGTTCTAGTGGTGGCGAATAGTTGATATGCATTTCATTTCTTTGAACAATATTTCCAACTCTTTGTGATTTGTCACATGCTTTAACATAGTTAGCACCATCCTTAAATAAAGTAGGCAAATATAAACTAGACTGTAATACCTTTATAGAGGTGCGGTCTCCTGCATGATTTCCTCCATAAGGACTATCATGACAATCTCTTATGATATCCTATTGCTCAAATTCAGGCACACAATGTCTAATAATACCATCCACACTTTTCTTATAAAGGAATGGATCATCCCAAAAATAATGTCTATGATCATAGAAGAATTTCTTTATTTGTTGGGAAGTGAAGTGTGGTGGCATGAATTTTCCAACAATAAAATTAGCATAATCAACAAACCAAGGGGATGCTACTCTAGGACTAGATACATTAATGTTTGCAAGTTGTTCATTAGCAAAGCTATCATTAATATCAAGAGGGTCTATCGAAATGTTTTCCGTTCTAGATAAGTGACCATGTAACTACCTCGGTGAATTACGCTCTTAGTTACATGCCTGGATGAACGAAAGTGGTTAAAATAGTACGGTGGGGCCCAGGGCCACTCACGGTAGACCTTTCGGCCGTCCTAACCACTTTCAGACATGGGGACAAGAACGAGTGGCGTAATCGGCAGGCGAAGGGATCAACTACATACACAAATGAGTATGTATGCAAGCCACATACAACAGTCCTCAGAGCCATTCCATCTAAAAGAAATAGAAATATTGCAACGCCATACGACAAGATTCAAATATCCTAAATAGAGATAATAATTTAGGGTAGCTCCTCATACAACACACATCAGAGTATCAGGGAGAAGCGGAAAACAAGATCCGAGTACGGATAAGAAGCAAATCGGCATAAGATGCCCCATAAATAAACACATCCCACCCACAGATCTCACGGATCCCTGTTCCCAGAATCTCTACACCGAATGATCGTTGCCAACATCATCTGTCTCTTCCACCCAGTATCCAGCTTGCGGGTACACCTGTTCATCTAAATCAAACAATTTATCGTGTGAGACCCTAGGGGTACTCAGCAAGTCTTTATGCCGCTAAAGGGGACACAATCTGGGGTGACGCAATTGTAGCAAAAGATAATACCTAACAATTCTACAGATACTCGCTAACCATCCGCCTAACCAATGATAGACGGATGTCCGTGAATTAATAACAACAGTTATAACAGTATAATTAGCAGATCCATCCTCCTCCTCGCTTACCAACGAGGAAGCGGACGAACAACCCCCATCATCCGTTGGCAGTTTTATTAACCATTCCATGAGATTTGCACTATTTACTAGACAAGTACTTAGTCATATTAAAATCGGTACTTTAGTTATACTTGTCTATGATCGAGAAACTGTGCTCCAAGTCGTCCATAACCGCGGACACGGCTTTCAGAAAGATTTACCCTGCAGGGGTGCACGAATAGCAACACACACTCGATCAACCTCGGAAAAACCAAATCAAAACCCAACGAGGCATTCACGACAAAGCAATCACAGGATTCAGAAATATTTCAGGGGGCCACCCCATTAAGCTACCAGCAACGAAGTTGGCCGGCTCCGAGACGGACCCAAGGTTTGCGTCAATGGCTGTAAACGACTGGGAACCCGAAAGTGTGACTGGGCTTGTCGATACCGCAAAAACACTCCGCATCCAAAATAGTACAGGTGCTCCACGCACAATCTTAATAAAACAGTAAAGCATGTCATAAGTACAGGATAGTAACAAAGCCCCAAACTACTTTGTGGCCCCAAGAAATAAGGATGAATCAAGCTCTGGCTCAAGGGGGTCCATAAGGCCTCCTAGATGTGGATAGTGCGAATAGTCAAGGAACAGGAATCAAGTACTCGGGGTCCTATGGGACACAAGTGAGCAGGAAAAACCAAATAGCAGATATTGCTCACCGGTGCCTCTTTCATTAGTTATCCCATTACTACTCAGGTTAAGTTGTTTAGGTACCTCGTTATTCATCAGACACTCACATACCCTACACATGCTTTGCTACGACTCGCATGGTCAAGCAACTCCTGTAGTAATGGCTCATGGGATGGAGGAAGAAGCTTCGGTGGGGTTTAAAAGTAAAGGCTATGCAGTACTTGGGATTCAGTTTAATGCAATCGCGACTCAATGATGCAAGAATAAGGTATAGGCAATAGGTACTGTATGTATGCAAGCATGTGGTAGTGCTTGCCTGGCAGCTCCGTTGAAACGAGAGATGGATCTGGGTAGTACTCCTGTGATTCCTGGTAATTCTCCTGCTGGGCGTCTATTCGAAGAAGAACCAAACAAACAAGGGCCAACATAAATAAAGTGCACAAGCATGTGAATTAAAATGCGACAAGCAAACAAGCATGCCATGATGAATGATGCACAATTTACATGGCATTAAAGTATCATGGCAAGGGTGAGGTGTGGTGCAGAATTAAAGCATTTTATTATTTATTTAGTCCAATATTTATTGCCATAAACAGTTCAGATTTGTAGGAATGGCATGATGCATGCTTCAATTCAGAACAAGGACTTCATAGATAGAACGGGCTCGTCGCGCTGATCGATTTAGACATATTATTTGTCAAATTTGAAGTTATAGAGTTAAAGTTATGAATTTATTAAGAAAAAGGGCATTTTATTGTAATTCTAATCATCTCGAAATTTTAAAGTACTCAAAACATATTTTGAATGGCATATTTGAATTCCTCACATTTTTCTGATTCAAAAACATATATCATTTGTATTATTTGGATTTATATTTGAAAAGTTATTTAAATCTGAGTTGAATTTGAATTTAATTCAATTTGAAAAGGTTTAATTAAAACAGACAACATGGCAAACTTTTGTTACCCAACTCGACCCAGCCATAGCCACTGACAGGTGGGCCAGCTGCTAGCAGGGCACACGCGCGCGAAAAACTTTTGCTACCGCGGCTCCACCTAGCCACTGAGGGTGACAGATGGGTCCGACGGCTACGGGCCCACGTGACAGTGGGGTTACCCCCAGAGGCTGACAGGTGGGGCGTGGGCTGGAGCGCGGGTTACGGCCTGAGAAAACAGAGGGACTTTTCTGCAAAACGCTAGGGCGGCTGACAGGTGGGGCTAGCGAGGAGCGGGGGTTGAGCAGATAAAAAGCTAGGGGGGGTTTCTGAAAAAGGGGGGCCACGGTACTGTTTATCTTCTCGTTCTCTGACGGACTGACGACACGCAGGGCGCGGCGCAGCGGGGATTCGATCCCGCGACCTGGCGTGCGCGGGCGGCGGCGGCTACCGCTGGGCTAGGGAGGGGTAGTTGTTACGGAGTATCTACGCGACCAGTTGAGGCGCTACGCGGCGCGAGAGCGTGCAGACAGCAGCGAGCGGCGGCGCACTGAGGGCGCTTGTCGAAACGACTGACGCGGCCAGGGCTGCCCGGTGAGGCGGAGTATGTCAGGGCGGTAGAGGGGCTCACCGCGGGTTGGTTGGTGGAGTCAGATCGGGGAGTGGCGCGGAGGATCGTCGGGGTTGCAGGCGTCCTGGCGGGTTAGAGTTTCGACGGGACGGCGTAGGTACTGGCGCTCCTGGGGCTTCTCCTCCTCGTCGACGCGTACAGGGAGCAACAGGGAGGTCTCCTTGGTCTCCTAGGCCACCTCCACGACGCGCACGCCGGCCGGAACGACGAGACGTAGGGGTAGACGACGGCGACTGGCGGCAGGTGCTGGCGATAGTGAAGAAGAAGGGGAAGGAGAGGCCAGGCTCGGGGAGGATCTAGGCGATGCAGGAGAGCCGTGTGGGTGAGGGCAAGCGAGAGAGAGGGAGGAGATGGCGTGTGGGCACGTGGTAGGGAAAAGCGGCTTCGGCCCTTTCCTTTTCTCCTCGATCACGTGGTCGAGCTGGGGCTCGACCTGGGTAGCCAGGCAGGGCAGGGAGAGGGCTGCAGGTGGGGTCGGCGTGGTGGTGGGGCTGGCATGGCAGGTAGAAGGAAAAGAGAGAGGGGAGGTGAGCTCGGGTGCACTTGGCTAGGTTAGAAGTGGGGTAGCTCGGGTTAGGGTTTTTAGGGTTAGGGTAGATGTTTAGCTGAGGTGGGACCCTAGGGAGAGAGGGTGGCTAGGGTATGGAAATCAACATGGTAGAGAGAGGAGAGATGAGAGAGGTGTGGTAGAGGTTAGGGTTTAAGTAGAACTAGGTTAGAGGAAAATAGAGAGAGATAGCTAGGTTAGGATTTTGTTAGATGTTTAGGTTTTGAAAAGTGTTTATGAGTTCAACCAATAGGGTAAAGTGAGGCTTTGATTAGGTTAGGATGAGGTGAAGGAGAATCCAAGAAAAGAGAAAGAAAAGGGTTATGGGAAGAGGCCTCATTTGGATCATGCATGGAGAAAATAAATTAAAAGAAAATGATGTGGAAGAGAATATGGGGATGGTGGAAGGGATGGAGATGATCCACAAAGAAAAGATCCAATAAAACAAAGGAAAAACCAATGAGATAAAAGGTGGTGATGAAGGTTGCATGGCCCATGCAAACTAATAAATGCCATGATTTATTATGTGAAAACACAATAATGATATGGCATTATTCTTATGCATTCACAAGAAGTGGAGAAAAAGGCCAAGCAAAGAAATGTTAGACTTAGATCCACCCCAACCCACATGAGCTAGAATAATTATCAAAAGGAAAAGAAATACAAGCTCATGGATTAATGAGATGGTGGAATTATAAGGTGGTGAAAGAAAGGTGATGGAGTTGAATAAAAGATATGCCCCCAACTCAACTTGGGCATTTAGACAATATATCAATAACCAAATACAATATCAAGAGGCAAATACAATTAATAACGCATATGAGAGAAAAACCAATGAAAGAGGGTTTTATATGATGCTCAAATGCAATGAGGCATGATGACATGAGCATGATATAATTATGATGCCACAATTATATATAGGAAGTAGCCATTATCTTACTAGACCAAGTAGCATTACAATTGTTAGACAATTGGGATGCTACAGACCACCTACCATATTATCTTCACCTTTCCTATCAACAATGTGCAAATCAAATTCATGAAGTAAAAGAACCCATCTTACTAACCTAGGCTTCACATCTTTCTTGTTCATGAGATATTTACTTGCAGAATGACCAGAGTGCATAATGAATTTAGAATCAACAATGTAAGGGTTAAACTTAATTATGTCTACAAGTGCACAGATCGTTTGTAGCTAGTTTTGAAGTATATATCGATCCCACAGGGAGCCCAAAGGTAAGTGTTTATGGGTGAAGTCTCTGTCACAACCAAAGTTGTCACAGGTCTTCAAGTGAATTGATAGCAAGTGTTGAAATAAGAATGGGGTTTTGATTAAATGAGAAGTATTTAAATAGAACTAAAGTAAACTTTAGAAATATAAAGCATAAAAGTAAAGAACGACTTAGTTGTTTGTTGTTTTCTGCAGATGGAAAAAGAATGTGTGTGTGTGTGTGGGGGGGGGATTCAGTTCATGGTGATAGTGACTGTGCCAGGTGTATGAATGATAAAAGTAACAATTATAATCTTATAAATATATGTGTAGGCGAGCAACCCATAATTAGCCAGAACTCATCTTGGTAGATTTCATCCCAACTTCAATAATCCTACTTGCCTGTTACCAAAACCATGGTCAGACACTAGACGATTAATACCCTTCAGGTCGCTTAGCAATTAAGCTCCTTGGATCAGACTAATGCAATAAGCACTATTGTTTCGTGTTATCCTTGAGTCTACTAGTTTTCCATATATCCCTGTGTCACCCGAGGTCGCCGGTCTGCTAGCGAACAAGATCTTATCTATGTAGAACAAAGCATCATGTTGTGTGGGCCCTAAATTGGACAACACGCATTAGGCATCCCACAGATAGTTAAGCACACATAATATAGTAATTAGAATCAATCACAAACTAATGGAAAATATATGAAGACACATCACATCTCACCAATCCCCTACATCTCCCATGCCTAAGGGACTTACTCACACATGAGAGAAGAATGGATCATTGAGATAATTAAATAAAGGGAATTCATCTTTATGTTACTATGAAGATCCACAATAAGAATCGAAAATTATCCAACACAATTCAAGATGCGAAGAAACAATCTCAAACCCTAGTATTGCAAGGTGAAGATCCCCCCTCTCTCTCTAGTACAAGTAGTGGCTATGGGGGTGTATTGGCTAGAAGGTCAAAGATCATGGAGCGAGATGAAGAACGTCTCCCCCTTCTTCTCCAGATCTCCTCTTTCTCCCTTCTGGATGGTATGGCTGCTGCTGTGTTGTGTTTTTGTTTCTGGTCCTTCACGAAAGTTGTCCCTTTTGACAAGGCAGACACGACGGAAACTATACGTCCAGAGAAATATTCCCGCTGTATAGTTGCTTGTTAAAGCCTCTGTATGCTCCCCTCGAGTGCTTCTAAAGAGAGACTTGCTTGTTTTCTCTAGAATATTGTGTTTCTCTAGTTAAAACCTTCTATTTGCATTCAGAACCTAAAACACACATTAAAAACCAAGTTTTCTTTGCTACCAAAGTATTAGCGTTAGGTAACGCTAGAAAATGAACAAATCCACGAGAAAACCATCAATAAAAGCCATAAAAACTGTGTCGAATCTCACATCTATCACTTATCACATGCAAAGATTACTGCTAAGAATTCTTTTTCACTAGTAGCATAGTTTCTTTGAGCACCATCAAGTATTTTACTAGCATAGTATACAACATTTAATTTCTTATCAACTCTTTGGCCTAAAACAACCCCTACAACATAGTCACTAGCATCACACATGATTTCAAATGGTAAATTCCAATTAGGAGGTTGAATTATAGGAGCAATTATTAAAGCATTCTTTAAAACATTAAATGACTCTAGGTAATCATCATTAAAAGAGAATGGAACATCCTTTTGCAAAAGGTTAGTTAGAGGCTTTGATATTTTAGAGAAGTCTTTAATAAACCTTCTATAGAAACCTGCATGTCAATGGAAGCTCCTTATACCTTTGATATCCTTGGGATATTGTAGCTTTTCTATGGCTTCTATATTGGCACGGTCCACTTCAGTGCCTCTTCTTGAAACACGTTGTCCAAGAACAACACCTTCTGTCACCATGAAATGGCACTTTCCCACTTTAGGACTAAGTGTTTATCCTCACAATGCTGCAAAACTTTATTAAGATTGAGCAAGAAATTATCAAAAGATGTACCGTACATAGAAAATTCATCCATAAATAATTTCATAATTTTCTCAATATAATCAGAACATATAGCATTCATGCATCTTTGAAAGGTAGAAGGAGCATTACATAAACCAAATGGCATTTTCCTATAAGCAAAAGTGGCAAAGTGACCTGTGAAAGTTTTCTTTTCCTGATCATATGCATGCACAGAAATTTGGGAGAAACATGAGTAACCATCTAGATAGCAAAAATGTGAATGTTTTGACAACCTTTCTAGCATTCGATCAATGACTAGCAAATGGTAATGATCTTTACGAGTAGCTTTATTAAGTTTTCTGAAATCAATGCACATTCTAGAACCAATAACAGTTTGTTGAGCTACAAGTTCATTTTCATCATTTGGAATAATAGTTATTCCACCCTTTTTAGGCACACAATGAATTGTACTAACCCAGTTACTATCAGCTATGGGATAGATAATACCTGTCTCAATGATTTTTATTACCTCTTTCCTTACCATTTATTTCATTTTTGGATGAAGACGATGTTGATAATCAACAATAGGCTTTGCATCTTCTTCCAAGTTAATTTTATGCATACATAAAGTAGGGCTTATACCTTTCAAGTCATCAAGTTAGTAGACAATGGCTGGCCTATGAGCATGAAGCACTTCAATTTTCTTGGATTCTTATTCAACTAGAAGGTTAACACAAATAATAACAGGATATATTTTGTTTTCATCAAGGAATGCATATTTCATATCTTTAGGCAAGGGTTTAAGCTCAAAACTAGGAGCTTCCTTAGGTAGAGGTAATTCTTCTAAATCATCAGGTGGAATATGTAATTCTAATTAAGGTGGTTGTTGATATAGTATTTGTTCTAAATCATATTTTTATTCATTGATGGCTCTGTGTATGGCGCCAGAAAAATGTTGGAGCGTGGTTGATGTAGAGCTCGTTGGGAACCCCAAGAGGAAGGTATGATGAGCACATCAGCAAGTTTCCCTCAGTATGAAACCAAGGTTTAATCGAACCAGTAGGAGTAAGGAAACACCCCAAAGGTGTTACTAGCTGAGCTTTGGCAGGGCGCACTACCGGTGCTAGTAGCAACGTGGAGACCTGCACAACACAACCACATAACTTTGTCCCCAACTTGCGATGAGGTTGTCAATCTCAACGTGTTTTCCGAAAAACAAAGGATTAAACGTATCGAATGGAAAGAAGTAAAAGTTTGCAGAAAGTAAACACAAAGTAGTAAACAGTTTGTAGATTGAATGTAAAAGACAAGGACCAGGATCCATAGTTCACTAGAGGTGGCTCTCCTTAAGATAGATAATATGCTGGTGAACAAATTACAGCGAGGCAATTGACAAACATCCAGAAAGCAATACATGCATATACTAATCATCTTGACTCCTTTGGAACTTGATTGGGCATTACAACATTATACATAGACCGCCATCCAACTGCATCTATGACTAATAATCCACCTTCGGGTTATCATATGAACCCTCTCCAGTATTAAGTTACAAGCAACGGATTATTGCTTTACGAACTGCGTGTAAAGTAAAAAATATGATTGTTCTATGAACAAAGGATTGTTGTTTTCTCCCTAGTAGCAACAACACATCTAGTACCTTAGAGATTTCTGTCACTTCCCCAGATTACTAGAGGCATGAACCCACTATCGAGCATAAATACTAACTCTTGGAGTTGCTAGCATCTACTTGGCCAAGATAGCTACTAACAACGGAAAGCATGCAAGATCACAAATAACAAAGACATGATAGAATCAATAATCAATCTGAAATAGCATCTCAATATCCATCGGATCCCCGCAAACACGACATGCCGAATTACGAATAGATGATCTTGATCATGAACGGAGCTCACAAGATCTAGACATGAAAGCACAAAGGAGGAGAACCAGCCATCTAGCTACTACATGGATCCGTAGTCCAAGGATGAACTACTCACGCATCACACCGAGGCTTGCATGGTGATGAAGAAGGCCTCCAGGGTGAATTCCCCTCTCCGATAGGGTGCCGGGAAGAGCTTCAGATCCCTACTGATCTTGGGATGGAGATGACGGCGGCTACAGACTCTTTCGTGGATTTTTTGATCGTGCCCTTAGGGTTTTCGTCCCGAGGGCATCTTATAGGCGGAAGGGGAGGCCGAGGGGGTGCCGGAGGCTGCCACACCACCCCTGGCACGGGCTAGGCTGGGTCGCATAGCCAGGTGGTGTGGTGGCCCCCTGGACCCTCTCCGTCTCGTACTCTGGCATCTGATGACTTCCGGAAAAATAGGCACTTTGGCTTTTGTCCCATCCAATTTCGAGAATATTCATTTCCTTACTTTCCTAGAACAAAAACAGCAGAAAACAGGCAGCTGGCACTGTGGCTCTTGTTAATAGGTTAGTCCAAGAAATCATATGAAAAGTACTCCAAAATGTGGACAAAACACAAGAAAGTGGATAAAACTAAGCATGGAACATCAAAAATTATAGATACATTTGCAATGTATAATTCATCACTAAAAGGTTCCTCTTGGTTAAGCACATATCGCTATATCGTGTCAGATGAAGCAACTGCCACATAAGCAAGACTCCCCACTATATATTTAGGAATTGTTTATTTTTCTAAATGC
Source organism: Avena eriantha (assembly GCA_910589775.1). NCBI lineage: Eukaryota > Viridiplantae > Streptophyta > Magnoliopsida > Poales > Poaceae > Avena > Avena eriantha. The sequence continues at coordinate 480,223,143 of OU342741.1, read as the reverse complement.
TTATAAGTGAACCTAGAAAAGTTAAACTCTAATCTTTCACCAGCACATTTAATGAACAGTTTTTCTTTAGGTAAACTAATTTCAGCACCCACGGTATATAAGAATTGTCTACCAAATATGATGGGACAAAATGAATCTTGGGAGCAACCAAGCACAATAAAATATGTGGGGTATTTAATTTTTCCTACTAGTGCTTCAACATCTCTAACCATACCAAGAGGACAAACATATTCTTTATTAGCAAATTGGATAGTTATACTTGTCTCTTGAACGGTTCACAACATAGAAAACAAAAAATTTCCTACGATGGGAACTATACACCAAGATCTATCTACTAGATACAAGCAACATGTGGATATACATCCATAGAGAACATACCCTCAAAGATAACAAAGATTTGTTAACGAGATGGAACTCGTGGATGATGTAGTCATACACTTGCCGATCTCAAGATCGTGATGAAGTCCTTTAGGTCCAGTTGTTCCAGCACCATCAAGTCCAGCACCGCAAAGTAGCGGTGCATCCGTGATCGCACACACGTCCGGTCCACCGAACAACCTCCGCCCTCCTCGCTCCAGCGGAAGCAGCAACTCCTTTCCAGATAAAGCCATTGGGAACATGTATCTCGCTAATCCGAGACCATGGGGAATAACTAGAGGGAGAAGAGAGACTTCACGAGGAGGTGGGCCAAGAGGAGAGGAGCCATGGGGCTCCTTTTATAGGGGAGGGGGCCGGCCATGGTGGGTTCCCCCACCTCTCCCTCATTCATGTGGGTGGAGCTTCCACTAAGCCCACTCACATCAATTTCAACTCCACTCAATTTGCATTTAATGTCCACCAAATTAAATGCATTTTCTCTTTAAATAAAACACTTTTATTTATTTTATTCAGAAGTTTGTTAATTACTTTAATTAACAAACATTCACATAAAACTCCCTACAACATTTCAATATCACATGCAGAACCAGTTTCAGCAATTTCACCCGAAACAATTCCAGTTTCCATCGAAATGATTCCAACGCTTTCATAATCTTTATATGAAACATACTTGCTCCTAAATGGTGTCGGTATCCCTTAAGTGTGTCACCCTATGATTCGCGAATAATGTAGACATGATCGAGACCCCTCTTAGATCAATAATTAGAAGCGGGACCTGGAGATCCATAATGATTCCCTAATGTCTACACACTTCTATTCTTGTAGATAGTTGTTGGGCCTCCAAATGTAGAGGTTTGTAGAATAACAACAAGTTTCCCTTAAGTGGATCACCCAAGGTTTATCGAACTCAGGGAGGAAGTGGTCAAAGGTATCCCTCTCAAGCAACCCTGCAATCATACAAGAAGTCTCTTGTGTCCCCAACACACCCAATACACTTGCCAGGTGTATAGGTGCACTAGTTCGGCGAAGAGATAGTGAAATACAAGTGGTATAGATATAAGACAACCGTGCTAGAAAATAGCTTGATGGCGTGGAAGAGACTAAAGGCAAACTGAAATAAAGATGGCAGCAAGCAAACATGTAACAGATCTAGTTGCAAATGGTGTTTCAATTCTTAGAAACAAGGCCTAGGGATCATACTTTCACTAGTGAACACTCTCATATAAATATCTTCTCTTTATGATAATACTCTGAGCTACTCTCCGATTGTACACTCTAATCCATGGTAGGGCTATAACATCACACCTCAAAGTTCACTTTCCCCATCTAGATAACCCCACACTGTCACCTTGAGCTCTAGATGGTTCCAACAAACACCACAATTTCATAGAGACATCCAACTCCAAATATAACTCATAACTAGTATTTGTAATCTCTAGCCTAAGTGCCACCATGGTGTGCACGCTGTCACTTTCACACACATGGGGAGAGCAGAGATCTATTAAAGCACTTGAGTAGCAAAGTAGATCTATAGATTACAAAGCTCGTGATCTCAATAAGATCATGCATAGAGAGAGATATGACCACATAGCTACCAGTAGAACCCTTAGCCTCGAGGAAGAACTACTCCCTCATCATCATGGGAATCAGCAACAACGATGGAGATGGTGGTGGAGATCGATGGAGATGGCTCCCGGGGCACTTCCCCGTCCCGGCAGGGTGCTGGAACAAAGACTTTCTGTCCCCCAAATCTCCTATTTCGTGGCGACGGCGCTGCAGAAATTTTCGTGGATGGAGGCTGTTTGATCTAGGGTTTTCGTCCCAGGGGCTTCTTATAGGCGAAGGGGCAAGGTCGGTGGCCGGCCAGGGGGCCCACACCATGCACTGGCACGGCCTTGGGCTGCCCGTGCCAAGGGGGGTGTGGCTGCCCTGTGGCCCCCTTCGTCTCTCCTTCGGACTCCATGTGTCTTCCGGTAAAATATTGACTTTGGCTTTTGTCCCGTTCAATTATGAGAATATTGATTTTCTGCCTTTTCTAGAACCAAAAATAGAAGAAAATAGGCAACTGACACTGTGGCATCTTGTTAATAGGTTAGTTCCAGAAAATGTGTACAAATACTCCAAAGTGTGGACAGAACATCAGAAAGTAGATATAAAACAAGCATGGAACATAAAAAATTATAGATACATTTGCAACGTATCAACATCCCCAAGCTTAACTCCTGCTCGTCCTCGAGTATGTATGTGATAAAAAGAAAGAATAATTTTTGAGGTGACATGCACCATCACAATCAAGATGAAACCATTTGCAAGCATTGGAGGCTGGGTTCAAAGTACTCTAAACATGAGCATGAAAGATGAAGTTCTAACAATAAGACATAGTAACTATGTTGTAACATGAAAAGGTACAAACAAAGATCATGAATAACAATGCATTGAAAGACGTTTGTTTGTTTCACATAAAGAAAACATAGCATAGTGGCATTCAGCTTGTCCCTCATAATGTAGCAAATCATAATTGCATAGGACACCTTCAAAATTTATAAGGGTGACTAGATACAAATAGTTTAACAACAAGCAATAGCAAAGTTATGCATCAATCAACAAGTATTGGGACAATGCACATTAAACTAAGAATGGCCACTATGCTCTCTCAATAGGTGCATAAAGATAGAAGATGGAGACTCAACATAAAAGTAAAAGAAGGGCCTTCATAGAAGGTAGCAGGGATTCAAGTTTCATAAAGAGCTTCCAAAAATTATGGTACTTATTAGCTTTCAACTCTCATTGCCCCTATCATAAGCATCTTGAAGTGATTAAGGTCAAAGTGAACAAACTATGGAGTATATGCTTGACAAAGTATAAGTTGGAAATCTCATGTCCCTTGAATACGAGGGCCGCTCCTCATGCTACTCAAGTTTAGTTACTGGTAATTTCTTGTCATAGTAAGTACATGTGTATCATAGAGAACCGCCAACGGGGTACCCCTTGCCCGATGATACAGAAGAATCCCCATATCAAAATGACAAGGCAAGCAGACAACGAGCATCTCAGCAATCTTCTTATTTACCATGGGAAAATGGTGCTTTTTCTGTCTTTCCTCTTTTCTCATCCTTTTTTATTTTTTTCAATCTCTATCTCTTTTTTATAAGAAGAATGCTTCATAGATTGCTCATTATGGTTACGCTGCAGGTTTCCACCATGATTAGGCATGGATTAGACCAGCCGCCTAGGTGTTTCTCTAACACACATACATAACTCCATGGACTTACAAGCTCCCCTTTCATTTCACACCAACGACATCCATAAACAAAAGAGCATGATATCAAGTGGGTACAATTTACAAGTGCAATGTTGAAAGCGTTCCCCATGACAGCATGGTTCTGCTAATCCCCAACATAGTGCAAGCATATACAACATAGATGACACAATGGTTCAAGTTTATTAGGAGCAAGAAAAGTAAAGTGTGCCATCAAGTTCGTGAGAGCTTTAATCACTAATTTTCACATAACAAGTTTAATTTGGAAGGTACATAAAAACATGAATATACTTGAAATAGCAAATGCTAATAGGTAGGTATGGTGGACTCTTTGGAATAACTTGGTTTTATTTGGAGTTCGATGCATGAGTGGAACTCATACTTGGTATGGAGGCTAGCAAAAGACTAGGAGCGACCAACTAAGAGAGAAATAATGTCCATAATCATGCAAAGTGACAAAACATCATTAATTAAAGCATAAAGTGATATTACAAGTCGAAAACTAAATGATCATCGAGGCTATGTTGACTTGGTATAGTCATAACATGGTGTGAGCATGCGCCAAGTCGACCCAAATAAAGCATCAAAGGAGAATACCACAATACTATGCTTTAATATGCTAAAACAACGCATGATTCTTTCAAGGCACATTAAGCAATCTCAATTATTTGTAACATGTCATGCTACAACAAAAATTACTAAGCATAAAGTCAAAGCAACATCTAGCATGACATGATAAAGTCTAAGCCATAGTCAAAACAAGCTCCCTTTTGTACCACTAAAGCATGAAGCTTTCTACTCTCTTCCAACACCAATCGACTTATTTGAAAGAACTCACAAAGATAATAATCAATAAAGATCAGTGAGCTTGTATCACAAATCCACAAAGAAGAACGAAAAAGTTCTAACCCGAAAAACAAGAAAACTAAGGCTAAACACAGTGCTAGCAAAAGAGAACACTCACATAACAATAAGAATGAAAACTAGAGTGTTCTAGGCAATGAAATTGGAGTGTGTCTCTCTCCAAAAGAAGTGCTGGGGTCCAACCAACTTATTGCAGCAAACAAAGCAAAAGAAAACTAAAAAAATAAAATAAAGACGCTCCAGGAACAACCCAATTGTGCATGAAACAATAAAAATGAAGTGTTTGGAAGAAACCTGAGATTTTTATTGATGAAGAAGGGGATGACTTGGGCATCCCCAAGCTTTGACGCTTGTACTTCTTGGATATTTCTTGGGGTTACACAGGTGGCATCCCCAAGCTTGAGCTTTAGTCAATTCTTCATCTCATTACATCATTCTCTCCGTACACCTGAAATTCTTCCTTCATACAAAACTTCACACAATCTTTATTAGCAACATTAGTGTACTCAAGATAATAAGTCTTTGGATTCAGTTTCTACACCAATAAAACTTCCATTAAAACACAAGCTACTGTGGCACTTCCCTCAAAAGCTTAATTCCCCAAAAAGAACCCAAAAAGGAATCAACAAGAAGCAAATGCAAATAATGGCAGAAATCTGTCAAAACAGACCAGCAGGTAAAAACCAATTTTTCGAAGACCTATTGCTCAAATCGAAAAGTGTTGAACTAACGAAAGTTGGGTAACAATCTGGTCCAGAAGCACAAACAATTACAGCTCAAACCGACGTACAAAGATTTTTCACGAATTTTTACAGCGAAGCACAAAATCTGTTTCGGGACATCAACTTTCCCAAGCATTACTTCTCTCTCATTAGAGGTTACTCTTGGCACACAAATTAAACAAAAAGGATAAGAAGAGGTTATTACAGAGGTACTAACTTTTGGGTTATCTCTCAATAAGTACTTTTCTTTAACGCCTTTTAGTTAGGCTTGATTGTTTGAGAAGATGCTCACATAAGAAATATGAATTGAAGTAAAAGAGAGCATCAAGAAGCAAATTCAAAACACATTTAAGTCTAAGCCACTTCCTATGCATAGGAATCTTGTAAAGAAACAAGTCATGAAAGCACAAAGCAACAAGCATAGTAAAGCAAAATATGTACAACTTCAAGACTTTCAACAAAAAGAGGGGAAACTTAATATTGTTGAGATACATAAAACCATGTTTCCCTCTCTCATAATAACTTTCAGTAGCATCATGAATAAAATTAACAATATAACTATCACATAAAACATTCTTATCATGAGCCACATACATAAAATAATTATTACTCTCCTATAGGCATAGTCATTCTTATTAATTGTGGTGGGAGCAAATTCAACAAAATAGCTATCATTATTATTCTCATCACCATAATCATCAAATATAGGAGGCATATTGTAATCATTAATTTTCTTCTCAATAGTAGGTGGACTGAAAATATCATATTCATCATTGTAATCATCATATATTGGAGGTTTGGTATCATCATAAGCAATAAATAGCTATCTTACAAAGGTGGGGAACTAAAAAGATCATTTTAATAAAAACTAGCTTCCCCAAGCTTAGACTTTTCCATAGAATTAGTAATAATGGTGTCCAAAGAATTCATACTAACACCATTGCTATTAGCATGCAAATAAAGTTCCATAGGTTTTCTAATTTTCTCTTCAAACACTTCATGTCCTAACTCAAGATAAATATTATAAAGCTCTCTAATTTTGTTGTTGTTTTCCATTAAGCCTAACTAGTGAAAATAAAAACAAGAAACAAAAAGAAAAATTGTGGAATCTAAAGGAAATAACTTCGAGCACTCACACTGGAGGATGTGAGTACCTTTTACCTCTCCTCCCCGGCAACGGTGCTAGAAAATAGCTTGATGTCTACGCACTTCTATTCTTGTAGACAGTTGTTGGGCCTCCAAGTGCAGAGGTTTGTAGAACAGCAGCAGGTTTCCCTTAAGTGGATCACCCAAGTTTTATCGAACTCAGGGAGGAAGTGGTCAAAGGTATCCCTCTCAAGCAACCCTGCAATCAAGATACAAGAAGTCTCTTGTGTCCCGAAGACACCCAATACACTTGTCAGGTGTATAGGTGCACTAGTTCGCCGAAGAGATAGTAAACTACAAGTGGTATAGATATAAGACAATGGTGCTAGAAAATAGCTTGATGGCGTGGAAGAGACTAAAGGCAAACTGAAATAAACATGGCAGCAAGCAAACATGTAACATATCTAGTTGCAAACAGTGTTTCAATGCTTAGAAACAAGGCCTAGGGATCATACTTTCACTAGTAAACACTCTCATATAAATATCTTCTCTTTATGATACTACTCCAAACTACTCTCCGATTGGACACTCTAATCCATGGTAGGGCTATAACAGCACACCTCAAAGTTCGCTTTCCCCATCTAGATAACCCCACACTATCACCTTGAGCTCTAGATGGTTCCAAAAAACACCACAATTTCATAGAGACATCCAACTCCAAATATAACTCATAACAAGTATTTGTAATCTCTAGCCTAAGTGCCACCATGGTGTGCACGCTATCACTTTCACACACATGGGGAGAGAAGAGATCTATTAAAGCACTTGAGTAGCAAAGTAGATCTATAGATTACAAAGCTCATGATCTCAATAAGATCATGCATAGAGAGAGAGATGAGCACATAGCTACCGCTAGAACCCTTAGCCTCGAGGAAGAACTACTCCCTCATCATCATGGGAATCAGCAACGACGATGGAGATGGTGGCGGAGCTCGATGGAGATGGCTATGGGGGCACTTCCCCATCCCGGCAGGGTGGCGGAACAGAGACTTTCTATCCCCCGAATCTCCCCTTCGGTGGCGGCGGTGCTGCGGAACTTTTCGTGGCTGGAGGCTGTTCGATCTAGGGTTTTCATCCCAGGGGCTTCTTATAGGGGAAGGGGCAAGGTTGGTGGCCGGCCAGGGGGCCCACACCATGCCCTGGCAGGGCCTAGGGCTGCCCGCGCCAAGGGTGGTTGTGGCCGCCATGTGGCCCCCCTTCGTCTCTCCTTCAGAATCAATGTGTCTTCCGGTAAAAAATTTACTTTGTCTTTTGTCACGTCCAATTCCGAGAATATTGATTTTCAGCCTTTTCTGGAACCAAAAACAGAAGAAAATAGGCAACTGGCACTGTGGCATCTTGTTAATAGGTTAGTTCCAGAAAATGTGTAGAAATAATCCAAAGTGTGGAAAAACATAAGAAATTAGATATAAAACAAGCATGGACCATAAAAAATTATAGATACATTTGCAACGTATCACTCCTACACATTCAACGAAGACTTATGTTATCGTGTGAACCTTTAACGCTAGTAACTTAATCCCTTTTTCTCGCGATATATTAGATGTCCGAGATTCGATCAGCGGTATCCAAATACCTAGTTTGATCTTGTTACCGACATGCACTCTTTTCTCATTCCCGTGATATAGCATTCTAGTGATCACATCACTTGCTTGCAAGCTATTTCAATGTGATATCACCGAGAGGGCCCTGAGTATATCTCTACGTCATCGCGATGGACAAATCCCACTCTTGATACATGAGCATCTACATAACACCTTCATAACACTGATCCCACCTTTATAGTCACCCTGTTACGGTGTGATGTTTGATGTTATCAAGATACTCTTCTGGTGTTAGTGATTAACATGATCTCATGGTCTAAGGACTAGGATTACTTCGTATGATGTTATAGCAATATAAACATAATGACTTTGATCATAATGTTATACTTCGGATGAATGTTCATCACATCATTTCACCAATGTTGTGACCTCGTTATTAACAACATCCAATGTCCATGATTAGGAAACCTTGATCATCTTGTTAATTAACGAGGTAGCTTATATGAGAGGCATTACTAGGAACTTTGTATTTTGTTTATTAAACACACATGTATTAACGTTTCCAATTAATACAATTATAGCATGCAAAATAAACATTTATCATAAACATAGAATAAGATAATAACTACTTTATTATTGCCTCTCGGGCATATTCCCTTCAGTCTCCCACTTGCACTAGAGTCAATAATCTAGTTTGAAAAACTTTGCGTATTGAACACCTATGGATTTCTAGTGTTGCATATACGCGATTGCTAGTGGTTAACATAATCTCCGGATCTGACAGTTTCAGGTCCGTGTGTATTTGCATGTCTTTGCGTCTCTACGCATCACTCATTCTCAAATGAGATGGCATTGTATAAATTTGGTCCTTTGGTGAGACCTTTAGTTCGTTCGGGTTAAAATGTGTTGATATTATTATCATACAATATATATTCATAGTATTAGTCCACTTTGAACCACACCTAGTTTGATAACAAACTACTTAACACAAATGCCCTCCTTTGCTACTACTATAGCAGTCATATACTTAGCCATTTGTTGTACTATCCATCACAATGTCTCAACTTTTGAACTCATCCAAATCCATCATGGAACATCTTTTCCATTACATTGTGCCACCCATAGTCTAAATTGAGATAAATTTAATTTGTATCTTGTGACAAAACTAGTATCAATGTAACACTTTACAATGAACTAACTTTAACAATTTGTCACTTATACATGATATATTCTTAGTTCTTCCAAAGCTCATAAGAATATCTTTACTATCGTCCAATGATCATCTTATGAATCATTCTGGTATGTGCTCATAACATTTAGAGCATAGGACGACATATCTGGATATATACATATCACGGTATAATCGATCAAAATCTTCATGTGATTTTACCCACCAAGTGTTGAAACACTTGAATCTTGATACAATCCTTTCCATGCAGCAAGAACCTTTCTTGTTATTTCCATATTGAACCCTTTCAATATCTCATATATGTACGTCTGGCACAACCATATTAGCGCCTCAATCTATCCATATAGATATTGATGCCAAATATTCCGGTTTTTCCCAAGTCTTTCATCGAAATCCTATTTTAATGAAACTCTTAACTTGTGTCAATAAAAGATACATCATTTCCAATCAATAATATGTACTTTGCATAATGTATTGGAAATTTGTCTCAGATCTCCCACTTAATTTCTTGCAAATGCAAGCATCTTCATCGTCTCCGATGAAATTAAACTCCTTTAACATTTTCATCATGGTGAAGATTCCAACTATGCTATGCTCACTTCAACTATTGAAGTTTGCATGCCCTTTTAGCACTCTTTGAATTAACAAAACGCTTCAGACCATGTCTTGTACACGTCCTAGGGAACCATTCTATTAGAAGAACATTGTTTTGTTTGTTTAACTATCATACACCAAATTATATGTAGTGGTTGCTACATTAATCCATCAAGAATAAATATCGCTATGAACGATCAAATGTTGTCATAGTCAACTCCTTGAACATTTCCTGTAAACTTCTTTCCAACATGTCGACTATTTCATAGTTGTTAAACATGCATGTCTATTTCTTTATATATCCAAACATGACCAATAGGCTTCACGCCTTTCTGGAGGGTCTTCTAGTTCAGAAACTTGATTTCTCGTGTATGGATACTATCACGGATTCTTTGACTTCTAGTCATTTTATGGAGTCAGGGCCCATCATCGCTTCTTTGCATGTAGTTGGTTCATCATTGTCAAAACAATAACGACGTGTTTATCTAATCTCACTATTTGATTCTTACCTGATGCATACGGTTCAAATAGGAACTCTAATCTCCAAGATCACACCCTTTGTAATCACGGGAGCCATGAGCATTGTAGCCGCCACCATAACACTTTCCGGCGCTGTGCTACTTAGCACATATAGCTAAGGTTCAGCAACCTTATCAAAGTTCTATTGTCCTCCCGCTTAACTTTTCACAAAAAATTCCTTCTCAAGAAATTTGACGTTCCAAGCGACAAACTCTTTTGTCCTCGGTGTTATGGAGGAATTCCCAACAAATTCTTTGGGATAACCTACAAAACGTGCTTATCCGACTTTGGTTGTAAACATTTTACTTATGCATAGCATACCAAAATTTAAGAAAACACAATTCGGATTTTGTCCCAAACCATAACTCATATAGTTCCATTTCAACGGATCACGATGGTGCTCTTTTCAGTGTGAAAGAGGTAGTCTCTAAAGCTTTAATCCTTAAAACATAATGGCAGTTTTATAAATGACACCTTTGATCTTACCATGTCAAACAAGGTTTGATTTGATCTCTCGAACATACCATACTCATGTGGTTTATCGGGAAGTGCAAATTCATGGAACAATTCCTGAAATCTTAGGTGTTTTTCTAAACCTGTAACTCAAATATCTTCCTTTATGATCAAATCATACTCTTTTATTTTCTTGTCACAATGATTTTTCACTTCATCTTGAAAGTCTTTGAACAATTTTCAAATGTTTCATACTTCTTCCTTATTAAGTAAATATAAAGATATATTCACTCAAATTTCTGAAGAAAGCATATGAAGCAAAAAGATCCATCGCATATGGCTCCACATAATGGACTATGCACATCAGCATGCACAATTTCCAATAAGCTAGTCATCTGTTCCTCTTTGGACTATGAATGGAGTTTCAATTATCTCGAGGAAAGTTTCACAATTGTCAATTGATCAAAATCAAAAGACTCCAAAAATCCATCAACATGGAGTTTCTTCATGTTTACTTTCCAATATAATTCAAACACCGATATCAGTTCATAAGTGATCTTCCAATCATTTGTCTTACGACATTTTAGCAATAACATTTATGGATGTGATTTCTCCAACTAGACTTGTAAAAGTTCATCCATCCTCTATGGAATACGGTAAATATTTGAACAACCATTGTTCTCGTAATACCGGAACAAAATAACAATTAGTAAAACAAATCTTGAAGGCTAGGTTTGACGACAACGAAAAACACAATAACACTTTATTTGTTTTCGATGAACATCACCACTTATTCTCTTGCTAGTTACTTAGGACGTTGCAGTTCATGAATTGTGTTGTTCTGTATGACACTTCACACCAACCAATTCGGTATCCAATACCTACGAACCACATTGTTTAACAAGAAAGGAATACAACCATAACATGTATATCTTCTATATACCTAAGTTGGACATCTCCAACCTTTTCTTTTCTGCCAAATATTTTATAGATTCTCTTTTAGCAATTCCTTTTCTTTTAAAATAATCTATCAACATAAATAGTGGTGTCATTCACATGACACATAGTACAAAGTGTATATATTCAAATACTAATACCTTTGAACTTGCACTTTGAAGTGGATGACCATCATCAAATGTTTGGAGTTCTTTCCAAAATCCATTATTTAGTAATCTATTAGTGTAGTAAACATTTTACTTACATCTTCTATTCATCCTTATCATGACAACTTTCATGATCAAGCTACTATAGCCTATAAGGAAGAATCGCGAGTATAATGTTAGTTCCCATAACCTTTTTGGGAGATCCGGATGCCTAGCATCTCCATCCTTCACAAATTCTCATACAATATGAGAACATGTATTTTGCTAAATTATACTCTATCATAATGGAACCAAAAACATTGTTTCAGATATCACAGTATCTTCCACACATGATGGTTTCTGAAACAGTTTTTTCAGCTCCTAGATAATCTTGATATTAAAAAAACTTTTGAATATCAATCATCATGGAGGCAAACATGATACTTTAGATACTAACATTGGAATTCTTACTCTTGATTTAATACTACTTATTAAACTTCATGGAGTAAATAGAGTTTGCTGAAAGTATGCAATAGTACTCCTAAACTTTAAATTGACATTCAAGACAATATGATACCAGTTCATAAAGTAAATATCCAGAATTCTATAGTTCTATTTTCTCAATTAAAACTAAACATAGGTAGTAAACAAATGCCAATGACTACAAAAAATTATGCAAATTCACTTTGATTTAGTTTATGACAAATTCAGTTCGACTAATCAAATTATAAATGAACTCCCACTCAAAAACGACATCCCTTGTGCCTTTTTGGTGATTACATGAACCAAATCCCCTACACCAAGTCCGATCATCACATGAGTCGGTGTAGCTTCAAAGGCGAGCATCAATATGAGCAGCACATTACCTATATGACTCATGCTTAACCTTTCGGTCTGTGTTCCGAGGCCATATCTGTACATGCTAGGCTCGCCAAGTAAGAACCTTAGTACTAGCGTGTGTAAAACTGTCTTACACCCGTTGTATGAAAGCGCAGAGTCGAGTACACCCTATCATCACGTGATGTCTCAAAACACGATCCATAGAACGGTGCATACTTAAGGAAGACCACATTTTATCTTGACATTTAAATGAGGGATTGTTGACTCGTGTAATAATGAGCTCGTTGGGGAACCCCAAGAGGAAGGTATGATGAGCACATCAGTAAGTTTCCCTCAGTTATGAAACCAAGGTTATTGAACCAGTAGGAGCAAGGAAACACTTCCAAGGTGTTGTTGCCAACTTGGAATCCTGCACAACACAACCACATAACTTTGCCCCCAACTTACAGTGAGGTTGTCAATCTCACCGGTTTTGCTGAAAACAAAGGATTAAACGTATTGTGCGGAAGAAAGTAAAAGCTTGCAGAAATTAAACAGAAAGTAGTAAACAATTGTAGATTGATGATATAAGAAAGGACCGGGGTCCATAGTTCACTAGTGGTGGCTCTCCTTAAGATAGGTGACATGTTGGGTGAACAAATTACAGCGGGGCAATTGACAAACATCGAGAAAGCATACATGCATATACTAATCACTTGACTCCTTTGAGATTTGATTGGGCATTACAACATTATACATAGACCGTCATCCAACTGCATCTATGACTAATAATCCACCTTCAGGTTATCATCCGAACCCCCTCCAGTATTAAGTTGGAAGCAACAGATAATTGCATTACACATTGTGTGTAAAGTAAACAATATGATTGTTCTATGAACAAAGGATTGTTGTTTTCTCCCTAGTAGCAACAACACATCTAGTACCTTAGAGATTTCTGTCACATCCCCAGATAACCTAGTAGCAACAACACATCTAGTACCTTAGAGATTTCTGTCACTTCCCCAGATTACTAGAGGCATTAAGCCACTATCGAGCATAAATACTAACTCTTGGAGTTGCTAGCATCTACTTGGCCAAGATAGCTACTAACAACGGAAAGCATGCAAGATCACAAATAACAAAGACATGATAGAATCAATAATCAATCTGAAATAGCATCCCAATATACATCGGATCCCCGCAAACACAACATGTAGGATTGCAAATAGATGATCTTGATCATGAATGGAGCTCACAAGATCTATACATGGTAGCACAAAGGAGAAGAACCAACCATCTAGCTACTACATGGACCCGTAGTCCAAGGATGAACTACTCACGCATCACATCGGAGGCTTGCATGGTGATGAAGAAGGCCTCCAGGATGAATTCTCCCCTTCGGCAGGGTGTCGGGAAGAGCTTCAGATCCCTCCCGATCTTGGGATGGAGATGACGGCAGCTACAGACTCTTTCATGGAATTTTGATCGGGTACTTAGGTTTTCTATATCGGAGGCATCTTATAGGCGAAAGGGGAGGACGAGGGGGTGCGCTGGGTGGCCGCACCACCCCCTAGCACGGGTCAGGCCTGGCCGCGTGGCCAGGTGGTGTGGCCACCAACTGGACCCTCTCCGTCTCGTATTCTGGCTCCATGTCCCCCTCGGTGAAAAACTAACTTTGGCTTTTGTCCCGTCCAATTCCAAGAATATTCATTTTCTGACTTTCCTAGAACCAAAAACAGCAGAAAATAGGCAACTGGCACTATGGCATCTTGTTAATAGGTTAGTCCAAGAAAGTGTATAAAAAGTACTCCAAAGTGTGGACAAAAAATAAGAAAGTAGATATAACCAAGCATGGAACATCAAAAATTATGGATACGTTAGCAACGTATCAACATCCCCAAGCTTAACTCATGCTCGTCCTCGAGTAAGTAAGTGATAAAAAGAAAGAATAGTTTTTGAGGTGACATGCACCATCATAAACTTGATCAAAGTATTTGTAAAACATTGATAGCTGCGATCATAGTACTTCAACATAGCATGAAAGACAAAGTTCTAACAATAAGACAGAAACTATGTTGTAACATGAAAAAGGCACAAACAAAAGATTCATGAATAACAATGCTTTGCAAGACGTTTGTTTGTTTCACATAAAGAAACCATAGCATAGTGGCATTCAGCTTGTCCCTCATAGAGTAGTAAACATAGATGCATAGGAAACCTTCAAAGTTCATAAGAGTGACTAGATACAAATAATTCAAGAACAAGCAATATCAAAATTATGCATCAATCAACAAGTTTTGGGACAATGCACATAGAACGAAGAATGGCCACTATGCTCTCACAATAGGTGCATAAAGATAGAAGGTGGAGACTCAACATAAAAGTAAAAGAAGGGCCTTCATAGAAGGAAGTAGGGATTAAAGTTTCATAAAGAGCTTCCAAAAGTTATGGTCCTTTAAAGAGCTTCCATAAAGAGTATATGCTTGACAAAGTATAAGTTGGAAATCTCATGTCCCTTGAATACGAGGGTCGCTCCTCATGCAACTCAAGTTTAGTTACCGGTAAGTTCTTGTCATAGTAAGTACATGTGTATCATAGAGAACCGCCAACGGGGTACCCCTTGCCCAATGATACGGAAGAATCCCCATATCAAAATGACAAGGCAAGCAGACAACGAGCATCTCAGCAATCTTCTTATTTACCATGGGAAAATGGTGCTTTTTTCTCTCTTTCCTCTTTTCTCATCTTTTTTTTCTTTTTTTCAATCTCTATCTCTATTTTATAAGAAGAATGCTTCATAGATTGCTCATTATGGTTACGCTGCAGGTTTCCACCATGATTAGGCATGGATTAGACCAGCCGCCCAGGCGTTTCTCTAACACACATACATAACTCCATGGACTTACAAGCTCCCCTTTCATTTCACACCAATGACATCCATAAACAAAAGAGCATGATATCAACTAGGTACAAAGTACAAGTTTAATGTTGAAAGAATTCCCCATGACAGCATGGTTCTGCTAATCCCCAACATATAAGTGCAAGCATATACAACATGGAAAACACAATGGTTCAAGGTTATTAAGGGCTAGAAAAGTAAAGTGTGCCATCAAGTTCGTGAGAGCTTTAATCACTAGTTTTCTCATAACAAGTTTAATTCGGAAGGTAGATAAAAACATGAATATACTTGGAATAGGAAATGCTAATAGGTAGGGATGGTGGACTCTTTGGAATAACTTGGTTTTAGGAGTTGGATGCATGAGTGTAACTCATACTTGGTTATGTAGGCTAGCAAAAGACTGGGAGCAATCGACTAAGAGAGCAATAATGGCCATAATCATGTAGAGCGACAAAACATCATTAATAAAAGCATAAAGTGATATTACAAGTCGCAAACTAAAGGATCATAAAGGCAATGGTGACTTGGGATAGTCATAACATTGTGTGAGCATGCGCCAAGTCAACCCAAATAAAGCATTAAAGGAGAATACCAGAATACTATGCTTTAATATCTAAAACAACGCATGATTCTTCCAAGGCACATTAAGCAATCTCAATTGTTTATAACAAGTCATGAGACAGCAAAGATCACTAAGCATAAAGCCAAAACAATATCAAGCATGGCATTACAAAGCATAGGCCACAGTCAAAAACAAGCTCCTTTTACCACTTAAGCATGAAATTTTCGTACTCTTTTCCAATCCAAACCAAACTATTTGAAAACCAATGTATGAAAGAGGGGGTCCAACCAATTTATTCAGCAAACTAAGAAAACCAAGCAAACGAAAACCAAAACAAAAACGAAAAAGAAGACGCTCCAAGAACAACACAACTGTGCATTAAACAATAAAAATGAAGTGTTTGGAAGAAACCTGTGATTTTTATTGATGAAGAAGGGGATGCCTTGGGCATCCCCAAGCTTTGATGCTTGTACCTCTTGAATATTTCTTGGGGCGACACACGGTGGCATCCCCAAGCTTGAGCTTTAGTCCATTCTTCATCTCATTACATCATTCTCTCCATACACCTAAAATTTTTCCTTCATACAAAACTTCACACAATCTTTATTAGCAACATTAGTGCACTCAAGATAATAAGTCTTTAGGTTCAGTTTGAACACCAATAAAACTTCCATTAAAACACATGCTACTGTAGCACTTCCCTCAAAAAGCTCAATTCCGCAAAATAACGCAAAAAGGAACCAACAAGAAGCAAATGCAAATAATGGCAGAAATCTGTCAAAACAGACCAGCAGGTAAAATCCATTTTTTCCGAAGACCTTCTGTTGCTCAAATCAAAAAGAGTTGAACTAACGAAAGTTAGATAACAACCTAGGGCATAAGCAAAAAAATTCACGCCTCAAAACCGCATACAGCGATTTTACACGAATTTTTACGGTTAAGCACAAAAATCTGTTTCGGGACTGCAACTTTCCCAATCATTACTTCTCTCTCATTAGAGGTTACTCTTGGCAAAAAAGCAAATAAAAAGGATAAGGAGCGGTTATTACAGAGGTAATAACTTCCAAGACTCATCTAAAATTTTTGGGTTATCTCCCAATAAGTACATTTCTTTAACGCCTTTAAGTTAAGCATAAGAAGCAAGAAAAAGAATCAAGTGTTCTCCAATGAAGAAGCATTAAAACCAATTTTTTTCCCTTACCTCTCTTACTTTTACTCTTAACCTTGGGGAACATATGATTGTTTGGTGGATAAGCAAAAGTGCATGGTGCCCTTTTCCACATCTATTATTGTTCCAAGGAATTTCAATAGGGATCTTCCAAGTGTAATTCGTCCTTTTCCTACACATTCAATAATAAGATAATCAGTAGAAACCATTTACCCTAGGATCTTTGTAAACACTCCTTCAGCTATTCCAATGGGTAATATTGTGGAATTATTAGCAAGAAATATTTCTTCTCCTCCTTCAGAAATCCCCCAAAGATTCAAAGATTCATAGATATCTTTGGGCATAAACAAAATTTAGACATGATATCACAGTGAGCATGAAAAGTTTCATTATTTATAATAATCTTTACTATAGGGAGCCATTTTGAGGGTTCAGAATTTATTGGAACATAGTCATGATGCTCTATAAGTGTATTATAGCAATCCTTTAAACTAGTAGTGCGGGTCTCAAGAGTGTTCAATCTAGCAAATATGTTTATAAAGGAAGAATCAGATTTGCTAGGTGTCGCATTTATTTATATGCTTGTGCACTTTATTTATGTTGGCCCTTGGTTGTTTGGTTCTTTTCGAATAGACGCCGAGCAGGGGAATTATCAGGAATCCCAGGAGTACTACCCAGATCCACCTCTCGCTTCAACTGAGCTGCCAGGCAAGCACTACCACATGCTTGCATACATATGGTACCTATTGCTTCTATCTTATTCTTGCATCACTGAGTCGCGATTGCATTAAACTGAATCCCAAGTATTGCATGGCCTTACTTTTAAACCCTACCGAAGCCTGTTCCTCCATCCCATGAGCCACTACTACAGGAGTTGTTTGAGCCAAGCGAGTCATAGAACAACATGTGTAGGGTATGTGAGTGTCAGATGGTTAACGAGGTACCTAAACAACTTAACCTGAGTAGTAATGGGATAACTAATGAAAGAGGCACTGGTGGGCAATATCTATTATTTGGTTTTTCCTGCTCACTTGTGTCCCGTAGGACCCTGAGTACTTGATACCTGTTTCTTGACTATCGCACTATCCGCATATGGGACCATGAATCCCCTTATCTAGAGCTCGATTAATTTCTTATTTCTTGGGGCCACAAAGTAGTTTGGGGCTTTATTACTATCATGTACTTATGCCATGCTTTACTGCTTTATTTAAGATTGTGCGTGGAGCACCTATACTGTTTTGGATCGTGACACGTTTTCGCTGTATCGACAAGCCCAGTCACACTTTCGGGTTCCCAGTCATTTACCGCCGTCCACACTAACCCTGGGTCCGTCGCGGTTAGCTTAGTGGGGTGGCGCCCTGAAATATTTTATGAATCCTGTGATTTCTTCGTCGTGAAAGCCTCGTTGGGTTTTGATTTGGTTTTTCCGAGGTCGATCGTGTGTGTGTTGCTATTTGTGCACCCCTGCAGGGTAAATCTTTCTGAAAGCCGTGTCCGCGGTTATGGACGACTTGGAGCATAGTTTTCTCGATCATAGACAAGCATAACAAAATACCGCCTTTAATTTGACTAAATATCTGACTAGTAATTAGTGCAATACTCAAGGAATGATTAATAAAACTGACAACGGTTGGGTTGTTCGTCCGCTTTCTCGTTGGTAAGCGAGAAGGAGGATGGATCTGTTACTTTATACTGTTATAACTATTGTTATTAATTAACGGACATCCGTCTATCATTGGTTAGGCGGATGGTTAGCAAGTATCTATAGGCTTGTTAGTTATTATCTTTTGCTACAATTGCGTCACCCTAGGTATATGTCCCCTTTAGAGGCATAAAGACTTGCTGAGTACCCCTAGGGTCTCACACGATAAATTGTTTGATTGAGATGAACAGGTATACTCGTAAGATGGATACTGGGTGGAGGAAACAGATGATGTTGGCAACGATCACTTGGTGTAGAGATTCTGGGGATGGGGATCCGTGAGATCTGTGGGTGGGATGTGCTTATTTATGTGGCATCTTATGCCGATTTGCTTCTTATCCGTACTCGGATCTTGTTTCCCGCTTCCGCTTGATACTCTGTTGATTGATGTATGAGGAGCTATCCTACACTATTATCTCTATCTAGGATATTTAGATCTTGCCGTATGGCGTTGCAATATTTCTATTTCTTTTAGATGGTATGGCTCTGAGAACTGTTGTAAGGTAGCTTGCATACATACTCACTCGTGTATGTATTTGATCTCTTCGCCTGTTGCTTACGCCGCTCGCTCTTGTCCCGATGTTCTTGGAAGTGGTTAGGGCGGTCGACGGGCCTACACGTGGGTGGCTCTGGGCCCCGCTGTAAAACCCTTAACCACTTTTGGTTCATCCAGGCTTGAACTTAGAGCGTAGGGTCCAAGGTTGTTACACTAGGCAAGTTGTAAGTAAAAACCAACTTCTTTATAGCATTAACAACATAATCCTCATTGCATTGGAGGAAATCTCCTCCCACTACAACATCCAAAGCATATCTATAGAAAAGAGCAATTCCAAGGTAAAACTGCTAAGAAACAAGCTTTGAGTCATTTTAGGTTCGGTTTTTTTCATGAAGATAAGAGATTTTAGACCAAGCTTCTTTGAAACTCTCTTCAATTCCTTGTTTAAAAGTGAATATCATTTCCTCAGGTGACATAGTGATTGGAGCAAAGCTAGACATAATGGCAACGTAAGATAGGAACTAATTTTTTTGTGTGTTTTTAAATAAAGAAAGCAAACTAGAAGAACTAATTTTTTGTGTGTTTTTCATAAATAAACAAGCAAACAAAGCAAAACAAATAAAACAAAGTAAAGAGATTGGATATGAGGGACTCCCCGTGTGAAGATGTCCTTGACTCCCCTGCAACGGCGCCAGAAAAATAATTACTGACTCATGTAATAACGAGCTTGTTGGGGAACCCCAAGAGGAAGGTATGATGAGCACAGCAGTAAGTTTCCCTCAGTTATGAAACCAAGCTTATCGAACCAGTAGGAGCAAGGAAACACCTCCAAGGTGTTTTTGCCAACTTGGAATCCTGCACAACACAACTACAGAACTTTGCCCCCAACTTACAGTGAGGTTGTCAATCTCATCGGTTTTGCTGAAAACAAAGGATTAAACGTATTGTGTGGAAGAAAGTAAAAGCTTGCAGAAAGTAAAAAGAAAGCAGTAAACATTTGTAGATTGATGATAAAAGAAAGGACCGGGGTCCATAGTTCACTAGTGGTGGCTCTCCTTAAGATAGGTGACATGTTGGGTGAACAAATTATAGCGGGGCAATTGACAAACATCGAGAAAGCATACATGCATATGATAATCCTCTTGACTCCTTTGAGATTTGATTGGGCATTACAACATTATAGATAGACCATAATCCAACTGCATGTATGACTAATAATCCACCTTCAGGTTATCACCCGAACCCCCTCCAGTATTAAGTTGGAAGCAACAGATAATTGCATTACGTATTGCGTTTAAAGTAAACAATACGATTGTTCTATGAACAAAGGATTGTTGTTTTCTCCCTAGTAGCAACATCACATCTAGTACCTTAGAGATTTCTGTCACTTTGCCAGATTAGTAGAGGCATGAACCCACTATCGAGCATAAATACTAACTCTTGGAGTTGCTAGCATCTACTTGGACAAGATAGCTACTAGCAACGGAAAGCATGCAAGATCACAAATAACAAAGACATGATAGGATCAATAATCAATCTAAAATAGCATCTCAATATCCATCGGATCCCCGCAAACACAACATGTAATATTACAAATAGATAATCTTGATCATGAACAGAGCTCACAAGATCTAGACAAGGTAGCACAGAGGAGAAGAACCAACCATCTAGCTACTACATGGACCCGTTGTCCAAGGATGAACTACTCACGCATTACACCAGAGGCTTGCATGGTGATGAAGAAGGCTTCCAGAGTGAATATCCCCTCTGGCAGGGTGCCGGGAAGAGCTTCAGATCCCTCCCGATCTAGGGATGGAGATGACGGCGGCTACAGACTCTTTCGTGGAATTTTTATCGGGTACTTAGGGTTTCTGTATCGGAAGCATCTTATAGGCGAAAGGGGAGGCCGAGGGGGTGCCCTGGATGGCCGCACCACCCACTGGCGCGGGCCAGGCCTGGCCGCGCGGCCAGGTGGTGTGGCCGCCCCCTGGCCCCTCTCCGTCTCGTATTCTGGCTCTATGTCCCCCTCAGTGAAAAACTGACTTTGGCTTTTGTCCCGTCCAATTCCGAGAATATTCATTTTCTGACTTTCCTGGAACCAAAAACAGCAGAAAACAGGCAACTTGCACTGTGGCATCTTGTTAATAGGTTATTTCAAGAAAGTGTATAAAAAGTACTCCAAAGTGTGGACAAAACATAAGAAAGTAGATAAAACCAAGCATGTAACATCAAAAATTATGGATACGTTAGCAACATATCAAGGATAATCTTATAACGGTACTAAAAAACCAAACTAGCCATATAAGATGCAAACATCATATGTCTAAAGTGCAATGATAGGATCCATGCATTTGATCACTATCATGTGCATCGTGGTATGATCTCTATCATTCCTTTGTGTGTAAGGCCAAGGTATATGTAACTTACAAGTTAGGTGTGTTGTAAGGGTATCAACAATATATCAACTTACAACATTTCCATATCATGACACTAGCCCAGCAACGATCTAAACTAGACGCCTCTAATTTATCAATTGCAAGTTGTTACGTGGCTTAGGGCTTTCGAAGATAGAACTGGTCTTACCTACGGACATGTAACTACAACGATGATAACTAAGTTATTAGCAACTCGTTTTAAATCAAATATTGACTATAGTAGGAGAGACAGACATCCGCCAGCCACTTATGCAAAACTAGTTGCATGTTAGTCGTGGAACCGCTCTCATGTGCGATGACATGTAAAGTTGGTTCGGGCCGCTTCATCCCACTATGCCACCAATATCCAAAATACATGAAAGAAGCAATAACATGATCATCATTGCCCACATACTCTTATGTGTTCTACCCGTGCAAAGGACCTACGCATAGATCAGGCTCTGATACCACTGAAGGGTTCGCAACATAGAAAACAAAAAATTCCTACGATGGGAACTATACGCCAAGATCTAACTACTAGATACAAGCAACGGGTGGATATATATCCATAGAGAACATACCCTCAAAGACAAAAAAGCTTTGTTAATGAGATGGAACTCGTGGATGATGTAGCCGTACACTTGCCGATCTCAAGATCGTGATGAAGTCCTTCAGGTCCAGAAGTTCCATCACCATCAGGTCCAGCACCATCAAGTCCAACACCACAAAAAAGCGGTGCATTCGTGATTGCACACACGTCTGGTACACCGAACAACCTCCGCGTCATCGCTCCAGTGATGCAGCGGAAGCAACAACTTCTTTCCAGATAAAGCCACCGGGAACATGTATCTCGCTAATCCGAGACCATGGGGAATAACTAGAGGGAGAAGAGAACCTTCACGAGGAGGTGGGGCAAGAGGAGAGGAGCCATGGGGCTCCTTTTATAAGGGAGGGGGTGCAGCCCCAAGTCCATGGCTAGACGGCCATGGTGGGTGCCCCACCTCTCCCACATTCATGTGGGTGGAGCTTCCACTAAGCCCACTCACATCAATTTTAACTGCACTCACTTTGCATTTGATGTCCACCAAATTAAATGCATTTTCTCTTTAAATAAAACACTTTTATTTATTTTATTCATAATTTTGTTAATTACTTTAATTAACAAACATTCACATAAAAACTCCCTACAACATTTCAATATCACATGCAGAACCAGTTTCAGGAATTTCACACGAAACAATTCTAGTTTCCTTCGAAATGATTCCAGTGCTTTCATAATATTTATCTGAAACATATTTTCTCCTAAATGGTGTCGGTATCCCTTAAGTGTATCACCCTACGATTCGTGAATAATGCAAACATGATCGAGACGCCTCTCAGATCAGTAATCAAAAGTAGGACCTGGAGATCCATACTGACTCCCACACATTCTACAATGACTTATGTGATCGTGTGAACCTTCAATGCTAGTAACTTAATACCTTTGTCTCACGATATATTACATGTCCGAAATTCGATCATCGGTATCCAAATGCCTAGTTTGATCTTGTTACCGACATGCACTCTTTTCTCGTTCCCGTGATATAACATTCTAGTGATCACATAACTTGCTTGCAAGCTATTTCAATGTGATATCACCGAGAGGGCCCTGAGTATATATATCCTTCATCGGGATGGACAAATACTACTCTTGATCCATGAGCCTCTACATAACACCTTCGTATCACTAAACCCACCTTTATAGTCACCCTGTTACGGTGTGACGTTTGATGTTATCAAGATACTCTTCTGGTGTTAGTGATTAACATGATCTCATGGTCTAAGGACTAGGATTACTTTGTATGATGTTATAGCAATATAAACATAATGACTTTGATCGTAATGCTATACTTCAGATGAATGTTCATCACATCATTCCACCAATGTTGTGACCTCGTTATTAACAACATCCAATGTCCATGATCAGGAAACCTTGATCATCTTGTTAATCAACAAGCTAGTTTATATGAGAGGCATTACTAGGAACTTTGTATTTTGTTTATTAAACACACATGTATTAACGTTTCCAATTAATACAATTAAAGCATGCAAAATAAACATTTATCATAAACATGGAATAAGATAATAACCACTTTATTATTGCCTCTCGGGCATATTCCCTTCATCTCTTCCATGTGTATGGGATCAATACTAGGCTTGATTTCAAGATATAGAGAATACAGTATCACACTTATACTTACTCCAATACCAAAAAGAACATGATAACCTGATGTTACAATAGCACATGATATAATAGGTTTACCAGCTTTGGTGGTGTTCCCTTGAATTACCTTGGTGGAATCTTCAGATAAATAAACATCACAAGGATTTTCTTCATTTAGTTCTTTGATGGCAGAAATTTGATCTTGAACTTCTATTTTTTCATATGGTTCACTACATCTTCTAGCACTCTTGTTTGTAAAAGCAGTGAGTAAATTTCCCTTCACTTTACTCGGGTATGGGGGAGCTTCAACATATTCTTCAATTTTGGTAGATGATACTTGATTAATCTGCTTGATAACTTTGGGCACAACAATAGAGCGTTTAACAGGCTCAACATAAACATCAAATCCTTTTTAGGAACAACAAGATGATTAGCAAACACTTTAGTGACTTCTACTAAAACATAAGTATCAAGTCCAAACCTATTACTTAACTCTTCAAGCAATATAGAAGTAAATAAGTTCTCTACACATGCATATTTATATTCAAAACAGGGTTTGTTACCTTTGTCAAGATCCCAATTATTAGTATTTCCATAAGATCCCAATTATCCGTATTTCCAAAAATAGTATCTAATAAGTCCCATGCTTCTTCTTCACTTCTATTAGTGAAACTTCCTCTAGTGGAATTATCTAGGAAGTCCTTATGATGCTGGGGTAGTCTCACATAGAAATTGATCAATATAATGTTTCTAGGAAGACCATGACAAGGATTCTTACGAAGGATTTCATTTAATCTCTACCAGGCTTGAGTAATACTTTCTCCAACATGAGGCCAAAAGTTATAAATATGAAAATGATCATCATGAGCTTCTTTAGGATTATATTACTTGAGATAGAAAGCCTTCTTCAGAAATTCCCAATCAAGACAATTTTATCATCCAAAGATCTAAACCATTTGGAGCATTACTAGAAAGAGATAAATATAATAACTCCCTCATCACTTTGTCAGGATGAGTACTTAGGAGTTTAAATACAGAGCATAGATCTTTAATCATTTGTATATGCCCATGAGCAGTTTTACTTCCATCTCCTACAAAAGTTTGTTTCATAACCTCTTTGGCAATACCAATAGGGATTTGATATTGCACTTATGGCTCAGGAGGTTTATCAGCCTTGTTCTTAACAGCGTTAAAAAATTCATATAAAGTAAGTTACATACTTTCATGACCAAGGAAAGCCATGATAAAATAATATAGCAAAAGTAAAATCAGCTTTCAAGTTTCCTTACCAAAAAAACCTACCAACGGCGCGACGCACCCCAACAACAGTGCTAGAAAAGTATCTTTGATGACTCCTAAGTGCAGGAGATCTATTATAGTAACTTCAATAAGAAAAGGTTGTTGAACCCACGAGGAGCTGAAGGTATTGGTTATCATGTTTGACAAGTAAAGAAATAAAAGATGTAGTGGTTTTGTGTTTTGGGTTTATTGTTTGGAGTAATATAAATTTCTGAAAGTAAATTGTAGTAAATAGATTATCTTAATAAGAGAAAGCCCAATACTATTTGCAGCAAGAGGACAAGATCAAGTGTGTGTTCTTATATGTGACAAGCGCTCCCGAGGGCGTCGTGAATTTACTTAGCATATATATTTCTACACAATATGGTAAATACCTTGTCAAGTTTTGTTCTCTTAGGGAAGAGCCTAGTTTAGGTGCAGCAATAGATATGAGCAAGTGCACCCCTTATGATGGGTCCTATAGCCATTTTCATTAGCAAACGTAGGAATCATTAAGACAAAATTGTCCCACCTTGTCAGTAAATTCATGGGTCCCTAAATCCCTCCAATGCAACTCAAAGTATTGGAAAACAGTTTCTGTCATTCCGTCCCTTCCAACCATCTTCATTGCATTAGAGTGCAGCCCTATGAGCCCGTATAGGTGAATTGATATGCAGTCGATGTTCGCACATCACCATCATAGAACAACATAAAAGGTATAAACTTGAACAAATACTCATTCCATATTATATGGAAATAATAGCCAATTCATAATATGCCCTTAGGAACATGGGGATCTACTCACAAGGATTCAAACATGATATGGATCAGTGGCATATGGATTACAACACAATCTAAAAATATAATATCTCCACCAAATAAAGACCAGTTATCAATCACAATCATGCAAACAACATTTAAACAATATCTAGGGATCAATCAATCACAAACTATGAGGGGAATGGGGTGGATCTTGGAGATAGAGATGCTGATGGTGTTGGTGCTGATGGAGAGGCCTCCGCCTATGCCAAGGAGGAATCATGATGATGATGGAGTCAATTTCCCCCTCACCGGAGTCTTTGGCACAACAGGAGCTGCCCTCTCTCGGAGTAGGAGGATACTATCGTTGCTGCCATCGTCTCTGTAAATCGTGGTAAAAATGTGGCGTCTATTTTTTGGCGACATGGAGGCATCTATAAAAAGAACAGCCGAGACGATGCTCTAGGGCCAAATGGGCCCAAGTGGAGTGTGCACCCTAGTGGGCGTGCCACCTGACCTCTTTTGGTCTTTGTGGCTACCCTCATGTGCTTATTTTGCTCCATGGTCCTTCTCTTGATGAAAAACTAATCAAATATTTTTCCTCTGATTTATTCACATCCAGAAGGTCCCTAAAATAGCCAAATACAAAAAATGATGTTTTTTGCCTCCTAGAAATTAAATACCAATGAAGGGGACTTTATAGGAAAGTCCTGTAAATCATCTAAAATGCATAAATAATGGTAAAACAATGAAAATAATATTCTAAAATGATCGTATGTGTTGCTATTATGATGATGCAAAATGCACATATCTGTATATAGTTTCAAAAAACATGCAACTACTACAATTGACAGGTATAAAGCATGCTTAGTTGCAAAATGGTTCAAGCAAATGTATGGTATTGACTATAAGACACCCTCAGTCTAGTGGTCAAAGTAGCAACCATCATACTTGTTCTGCCACTTGCTGTCTCCAGAGCTGGAGTCTTTAGCATCTAGATGTCAAGAATGTGTTCTTACATGGCATTCTAGAAGAGGAAGTTTACATGAAAAATCTCCTAGGTTTTGAAAATCCTCAAACACCACATCATATATACAAACTTGATACATCTCTCTATGGTGTGAAACGGCCCCCTCGAGCATGGTATACTAGACTAACATCAAAGTTGTAGGGACTTGGTTTTACTCTCTCTAAGGCATATACTTCATTGTTCCTTTATAATAAATCGGGCATTATCTTATTTGTCCTAATCTATGTTGATGATATCAGTCACCATTTCCTCATATCAAGCCATATCTGCTTTACTTCATGATCTCAATGGTGATTTTTCTCTCAAGGATCTTAGGGATCTACACTTCTTATTGGGTACTGAAGTAAAGAAAACTCATGATAGATTAATTCTTACTAAGGAACAATATGCATATGATTTTCTTGCTAGAGTTGGTATGAAAAAGTGCATATACTCTCCTACACCATTATGATCAACCGAATTTTTTCCCTAACTGAGGGGACTCCTCTTGATCATGATGGCATTACACAATACAGAAGCATTATGGGTGATTTGCAATACTTGACATTAACACGACCCGACATCTCCTTATCGGTTAATAAGGTTTGCCAATATTTACATGCACCAACAACTACTCATTGGATAGCAGCTAAGAGCACTCTTAGATATGTTTAGGGCACTATCAAAGTTGGAGTTACTTTCTATACGTGCTCAACTAGTCTTCTAAGTGCTTTTTGAGATGCAAACCAGGGAGGTTGCCTTGGTGATAGATGATCAAATGGAGGTTTTTTCATATTTCTTGGACCAAATTTGGTCTCTTAGAGTGCTAGAAAACAAGCTATTGCTTCTAGGTCAAGTACTGCAGCTGAATATAAATATTTGGCAAATGCTAGAGTTGGAATGATATGGGTTGAAGATCTACTTGGTGGGCTTGGTGTCTCACTTAAGGATAAGCCATGTTTATGATGTGATCATTTAGGTGCTATCTATTTTTCTGCAAATCGCATTTTTCATGTCAGGACCAAACATATTGAGATTAATTATCATTTTGTTCAAGAGAGCGTTGCAAATAAATTTCTTGACATCAAGTTCATATCCAGTAAAGATCAAGTTGTGAACTATTTTACAAAGGCATTGGCGGTCAGAAACCTCAATGAGATCAGGTGTAATCTCAACCTATCTCATGGTTGTGATTAAGGAGGCTATTAGACTTAGTTTTGTAGTCTTTCTACCCTATACCCCCTTGCATTTCTACAACCATACAGTATATGGAGTAGTACTCTAATAACCGATGGTCTCTTTTGTAAGCTCTACGCGTGGGGATTTTACACATTGCCTATAACACGTAACCAAGACCCCCATCGGGGGTCGTTGATACCTTCGATTCGGATTCATGGATGTAGTATAATAGCTTTTTCCATAGAAGACCTAGGTTTAATCGAACCTTGGAAAACAATGCTAAAAGGAAATAACAAGGACACATATACAAGATTTTGTTTCTTCATTTTACCCTAGTTTATCAGACCAATCTAGTTTACTTTTATAATGGGTTGAATCGGTGGATGGAGATAGGCCAGGGTTGAAGGTCCACCTGTAGTTGCACATCATATGGGATAAAAGAAAATAATAAGCATGGTCCTATGTAATGGTTGAATAAGGATAATCTCTTGTGGGCAACACATCCTAATATACTAAATCCCCTGTGATGCAGCGGGCATAGCAATAGTCTTTTAATCCAACCGAGTGAACCACGAAGAAACGGGCTACAAACGATTATTAAGTGTAAAACACAGATCAAAGCATTAAGTGGTGATGTTGTTGTGATCCCAAATGGGCCGCTAAACGAAGACCGTACTCCGCTTTTATTCACCGGGGTTCCTATGAGATCGCCGCTAGCCAAGTATCTCACCTCAAGCAGTTATCAATCTATGGGATCTTGGCTACCTACAAGTCTAGAGATCAAGACAAGAGACAAAGAAACAAAAGATACAAATCTCTATTGCAAGAAAACACAATACTCCCATGAATTAGATGAACATAATTGATGCGAGGTTTCTCCCCAACCCGCAGCCCGTGAGGACTACTCACTCATAACAAATAGATATAGGATAGAAAATATTGTACAAAATACTTAGATTAAAATCAAATATTCTTACAATGGTTGCCAAATCACGAGCAGATCTAGAGTACAAAGCAATGGCTATGGCTAATGGAGGGGATGGATGATGGAAGTTATGAACAATGGATGGACAATGCGTGGATCTCCTTTGGTTGTGTTGTGATTTAATATGGGAATGGAGGCCCTCTAGCCAGCGGCGGGAGCCTCAAAATATATAGGCATCTTCATGAAAGTTATAGGGTTTGATGAGACGAAGCCATCGCCACATGGTATGGGTGGACGGTATGGGTAGGCTCTACCCGTAGTAGTGGTCGTTATGCTTGCTGACGCTAGGTCATGACTCCCCAATTACTTATCCGTGTGGGATTCCTCAAAAACCTTCATTATTACTCCTGATTTTGCATTAAAAAGCATGATTTCCTGCACAACACAATTCAAAGCAAGGTTTTGCATATCTTTGCAATTATTAGTCATTAGTGACAAGGATTGAGAGTTTATTGTCAATTGCTTGACCAAAAACAATGTTTAAACATGGTGGAAGATGGATATTTTTGGAGCCATCAACCTCCCCAAAGCTCAAACCTTGATTGCCCTCGAGCAAGAAGAAACAAAAGAACTATAAGGAATTTAGCATTTAAACTTGAAACAACGAGAATAAGAATTCACTTATGGTTGGTAGTCATATGCGCTCAACACTTCATTCATTTGTGAGGCTTATCAAAGTTAGAGATATGACAAGAGTACCATACAAGCTTCAGTAAATCAGCACAATCAAATTAAAGTTTAATAAAAGTATAAATAACTAGAAGTGTAGAAATCAATCCAATTCTTCTATTTAACTCTCAGCTTGCCAAGGAACATTATGATGTTTAAGTAGCATAATTGAGTAAGAGAGTTTCATGTCCTAAGTAGCATAACAGTGAAGTGTCTTATTTGCACCCACATCAATAAATCAAGTCTATCAAAAACACTTCTAATCCAACCATTGTCTTTAAGAAAATTCATAAAGTAGTAACGATACCATGCCAAAGACTTGTTATGTGGATCTTCATACATATTTCTTTTTCTCTTTTTTTTCTTCCTCTTTCAAGGATCATTGGCTTGTTTCTTTTAAATGTGCTACACGACCTTTGAGAGTACCAATTCTTATGCCCATATATTGACACGTATGCCACTCATGCCATCAACTCATAGCCGAAATCCGGGGTTATACCATAGATCGTTCAAAAGCTAGCGGAGTTGTTGGCATCCCAAAGGTGTGCATGAGAAACATAAAACTCTTTTTATATGCTAGTACCACGGTTTGATCCACACGGTTAGATTTAGCATGCATCACAATTACCACTAGAATTCATTTCAATCAAACAACTCCTTTCATAAGTGACATCAAGACTATAAAAACATCTATGGGATTAAGTATCTTCAAGGGTATATTCTCAAGACAATCATTCATCAAATAATTCATAAATTTTAGACTTTTTCTTATTGTACTTGTTTAGTAATATTATTTCCAAGGCAAGACTCGGTTAGCTAAAAGAACTAGAACAAAAGCTTCAACAACTAATCATCATACTAATAAAAAGCTTTACTCTAACGGTATTAAATTACTCCCACTAGCATGGCATCTTAACAAACCGACCAACTAGGATAAACAACTCAAACTTCAAAAGTGGGAGACATAGGAAATATCTCTCATAAGTGACTTCATGATCCTCTTCCGTATAGGGATGTGTTCCTTCAAAACTTAAACAAGATTACTCTCATAATAATATTAAAGCAAAGAGAAAAAGTGCAAATTCACATTTACAAAAAAAGGAAAAAACTGTAAAATCTTTTTGTATTTTTGAGGATAGAGATTAAAGAATAGAAAAGAAGTTGCGACCGAGCAATGGACTAATAAAATAAAATAAATGAAAAACAAAAGAAAACTAAAAACGAAAGTAGACTAAAAAGCAAAGGGAAAAAGCAAAGTGTTGGAAAAAGCCAACATGAGTGTTTCAAAGCTCCCAAGGAGCTGGAGTTACACAAATAAATTTTCCAGGGGAACACATCCCCAATCTCAGGCTTTTGCAAGCCCTTTTGTTGCTCATTATGGTGGCGGTGGATAGTCTCCCATGTTCCATTGGCTCCTCCAATCATGGAACTGGGTGGCGAGGTTTGTAGAAGCATCTCGAAGGTTGATGGAGAGGTTGTTCATGTTTTGAATATTTCCTTCGAGCGCATAGATATTTTCATAGGTGGTGTAGTAGTTTGGTGGCTGCAGATCTTGTTCGGATCCCTCTTGTTTTACTTCTTCATCTTCTCCTCCTCCCACGTGTATTTCTTGATGGGGTAGATTTGCCTCAACCTGCGCGTCAAAATGCAAACTTCCATCCTCGATAGAGAATAGACCATTAGGTAAAGGAGTTTGGATCAAGTGATCCGCTCTAGGTATATCAAGGAAGTATCTACCATTAGTTCTAGAAACCATACCACATGATCTTAGAGTAGAAAGACTGAGACGGTGACTTCTTGTCAACGGTTGGATGTTACCTTGGTTGATGTGAAGTGCGTGTGCAAGAACAATTACAACTCCTCCTCCGCATATGGCTCCTTGAGATTGAAGAGCCTGATTCTTAAGGTAAAACACAAGAAGAGCACCCAAATTTGGCATTAAGTTACAATTAATAATAGCATCCTTTGCGAGGATCATCTTGTCCTCCTAATTAACTCTAGTAAACTCACCACGTGCCTGCAAGGTGTTAGCAATAACATAAAATAAATAGCGAATACCAGGATGATCAATTTGGTTCCCCTTGGGTGTGTTTCCACGAATTCTCATTAAATTAAAGTACTACCAAGGTGTAGGATTTAAAACAAAGGTAGTGGAGCGTATGTTGGAGGTGTTGTTAGCAAACCCAAAACATTGAGCCCATCGGTTGAGCATTAAGGAGTACTCGCAGTTCATAAGACGGACGTTGATGCGAACAACTCCAGGCCTTTGATCCTCATAAAAATAGTGAGAGCCCACCATATGTGTCAAGGTGCTAAGGAACTCAAGTGTCAAGCGGCGGTACGTGGCGACATCCTGAAAGACAAAGTCATACAAACCAGCATTGTTGCAAAGTAAATCGAAATTATCCTGAATACCAAGTTGGTTTATGATATAGGGACATGCCCACTTGGTGGACTTGATTTCTCGGAGCTTGACACGGTAGAAACGGTTCAACTGAAACTCCTCGGTGAACTCTATACCAAGTGACTCGGGGGGTCAACGTATCAACGATTGGTGTGGAAGGTTCCGCATCCATCACACGTGTATGGCTCCTCGTGTTCATCTAAAACAAAGCAAAATAAAATAAATGAAGATTGCTAATAAAAGATTTTAGTCCAATAGAAACATAGCATAAATGATCCTCTACACTAGTTACAAAAGAAACTCCTCTAAAACAATACTAAGAATTCTCAATATCAAGATTAGATCAAGAACAAGACCTAAGTCTAGATTGACAATGATGAAAGATTGAGTGAAGCTTTGGTACAAATAAGTTAACGATCGTAGGAGAATCATACCTTAGATCGATTGAGTGCAAAGAATTGAAGAAAGATTGAGTAAATTTGCAGATCCAATGGTGGTTTGCAGTTTGGAGGAAGAAGAAAGATAAAGATTTGTTTTGGGAATTTTTATGTTACCTCCTCATGGTGTTTATGGCGGCCACGTCCGTGGTACGAGCGGGTGGTACAGCCGAAGCCCGCCCATACCGGGTGACATACCTTGGGGGTGAAGACTACCTTCCGACGGTGCACTTAGTACGGGTGCGTGGTATGGTCGCGCACGCCTGTACGACTGGTCGTGTAAGATCTCACCATGATAAGGTAAGATCCCTGTGATTGCAGTGCTAGTCCCTGGATCGAAATGCTAGCACCGATAGTTTAGGATGAAGTATACAGAAACAAAGGTCATTATTACATCGCACATCCAGGAGTATAATGGTTCTTACAACTCACTTAGCCCAAGGCTAAGACACAAGTTCACATTACATAGCATAATAATAATAGAGTCTTTAGTCTTCATGTGCCACAGGCAAGCATGTCGAGTGTAGACCCGCAACCCTACTCATCATCAGAGTATCCTACAACATAATAAGTTACAGCCACAAGGGTCAATACATTTGGAATTGTATTGGCAAGTGATACCATAGATACTTAGTATAATCCAATAACTACATGAATATATGGCTAAGTGGGGTTATGGCTAGCTTTGCTAAAATTAGTTTAACTTATAGTTTTTGAAGAGTAAGATTTTCTCAGTCAAACTCTTAAGGTACCAATGATAGACATCACTGAACCTTTACCCATGTTCACCCACAAGTTTTTAACTTAGAGAAATTTGGATGAGGAGATTATTGAACTGCTTCACTGTCTTGAGGCTTAGAAGTTGTCCATAACTAGGGACATGGCTAAGTACTTAGTTTTACCCTCTCGAGAGGTGGTGCACTTTCCCCACAAGACTCGACATGCATCGAGACAAGACTTTTCAGAAGCAATCCCTCAGACGACCACAGACGCGTTCCATCCTATCATATCTACCACCTTCTGTCCGTCTGGCTGAGTTCTTGCAACTTAGTTGGTCAAGGCAGAGCCCATATGCCATGTGGTTGCACTGGAAGCTTCATGACAATAATGTCTCCAATCTCTTTGTTCCTGGGTGGCCATCCACAAGTGTGATACACCAGCTGACCATAGACATGGCCCCTGAGTAACCACTCAACATAATCCAAGAAAGTCCCATTCCACCTAGGTGTTTCATTAATAATAGTTGTTTTCTTAGCCAAACAAAAATAATATCTTTCCATACTATCTTGATATGTATTTTCCACCCACGAATTCTACTAGAATAGCTAAGCATTCTAGCATACAAAGTCTTTTAACTAGGGGATACTACCAAGATATAGTCTATAGGGTAGCATAGCATAGTATAGTAACATATGAATAATTCTATCATGCTAAGATCTACTAAAATATCACTAGTGCAATAGTAAAAATAATAGGACATGGGATGAAATATCACTTGCCTTGGTAGCTTGGGGAATAGGTACAATCCTCATAGCAACAAACTTCACAATCCACACAATCTACACAAGATCAATACAACAACAATAATTCAATCAATAAAACATTACAAAAACATGAATGTATGCAAAATGCAAGGATATGATCACAACTCTAAAATTTACAGAGTCTACAGTACTGAGGATAGAATACCTCATCTAAATGCATAAGAAATACCCCAAAATAATTTATAGAAATATTTTTGTGAGCAAAATACTCCTAAAACGGTTCTGCCTATAATTCAAATTTTTCAGAGGCAAAAGGGTGAAACAAGGCCTCCATCCTAAAGGTCTCATTTTTCTAAATCCATAGACACCAAATTTGTATTTTTCTGATTTGTGGGTCAAAAGTTATTGAATTTCTAAGTTAAATACTAAATCTGTCTATTTTTCTATTTAAACGAAATAGCCTGGCAACGTGGCGCTTTCCTATTGGCTGGTACCGGTTCAGTCGGATCGATCGCTATGGGCCGTCAGATCTGATTAGCATGTACCCTTTCGTTTAGTGATCTAATCCTATCCGCTAGGATTTGATCGAACGGGTACTAAACATCTCGCCGGAGACTAGCGACGCTAGCAACAGCGCGCGGCGGCGGCACGTCAGGTGAGTGACGTTCCGGTGATTCTAGAGGGGTAGGGGAAAAGGCAGTCATACCGAGGGTTTGCGGTGGTCTCGGCGATCTGGTTAGTGGTCGCGATGGAGAGAGGGGAGCTCTGCTGCGCTCGGTATTCCTCTCTGGAGTGGCGTCGACGGCGGAGGTCACAGCCACGAGACGGTGGCGTCGATGTGGTACTCGAGCAGACAAGTAAAAGGGTTAGGGGAATGCGCCTGGTTCTGCACTATCTAGCAGTGGCCAAAAAGGAGCGGCGGGAACCTTGCCCTTACCGGAAAAACCGTCGGACGGTGGCGACAGAGGGAGTTCGCCGGAATTTGTCCGTGTCGTCGACCTGGAGCAAGAGGGAGTGTGTAGCTCGGTTAGTAGGTGCGCTAGGATATGGTGAAACAGATGGGACAGAGGGGACGGCGTCGGGCGGCTTGGGTTCACCGGAATTGTCGCCGGAATACCGTCAGTGAGCGGCGGTCCGAGCTCGAAATTTGGGGAGCCTGGGGGCTCTCCGGGGGTGGCGACTGGGGGAAGTGATGAGGAGGGGTAAGGGGATTAAGTAGAAGCAGTTGCCGGGGGAATTACTACGAGAAACGGCCGGAATCGATTTGATTTCGAAACGGCAGAGGAGGTGGGGCGGTTCGTCGCCGGGGGGTTGAAGACGACGGGGTGGTGGTGACGTGGCGTGGGGTCGGTCTGTCAGCGGGAGGGGGTAGTCAGTGGCGCGGTAAGAAAAACAGGGGAGAGGGGAAAGGCCGGGTGGGGCTGGTGGGCTGGTTTTGGGCCGAAAGGCCAGAAGCTGTCTGCTGCTTTATTTTTTTCTCCCTTTTCTTTTTTTCTATTTCTTTTATCTCCAAAAACTTTTGATTTAAGGATTCAAATTGATC
Organism: Avena eriantha; assembly: GCA_910589775.1. Lineage (NCBI taxonomy): Eukaryota > Viridiplantae > Streptophyta > Magnoliopsida > Poales > Poaceae > Avena > Avena eriantha. Next base: position 480,187,383 of record OU342741.1, on the reverse strand, counting down.
CAAACCAATTTGTGAAAATTTGTAAAACTTCCAATTAGGTTTGTACGGTATTATAGAACACATTTGTCTTCTAATTCAAAATTTTTAATCAAAAGTATTCACTTGGGCTTAATAGTTAATATAGCATTTTCTTTGATTCCACTTCCAAAAATTCATATCTTTTTATCCATGGCCCAAAATTGCACCAAATTTTTGGAGGACATTCTAAATGCAATGCAATTACATGCCATGATGATATGAGTGCAATGATGATGATTTCAGATGAAATTTTGGGATGTTACAAATCTAACCCCCTTAAGATGAATCTCGCCCTCGAGATTCGGGTTGGCTAGCAAATAGGTGAGGGTGATCTGTCCGAAGTTCATCCTCTCGCTCCCAGGTTGCTTCTGATTCAGTGTGATGGTTCCACTGCACTTTGCAGAATTTGATTGTCTTGGTACGGGTAATTCTTTCTGCTGTCTCCAGAATTTTAATAGGTTTATCTTCATAAGTGAGATCATTATCTAGCTGAACTTCCTCCAATGGTATAGTGTCTTTCAACGAAGTTTCTTCCATCTCTGGGTGACACTTTTTCAGCTGACTGACATGGAATACATTATGAACCGCTGATAGAGATTCTGGTAATTCTATCTCATATGCCACTTCTCCTTTGCGGCTCAAAATCTTGAAAGGTGCTACATAGGGTGGTGCTAATTTTCCTTTGATTCCAAATCTTTTCACCCCACGAAGTGGTGATACCCTGAGATAAGATCTATCACAAACCTCATAGGTAACCTCTCTACGCTTTGGATCAGCATAGCTCTTTTGCCGAGATTGGGCTATCTTTAGACTATCCCTTACCATCTTGACCTTCTCTTCAGCCTCCTTGATTAGGTCAGGTCCGAACAAATTTCTTTCTCCTACTCCATTCCATAGCAATGTTGTAGTACACTTCCTTCCATAAAGGAATTCAAATGGAGCCATTTCTATGCTTGATTGATAGTTGTTATTGTAAGAAAACTCTGCGTACGGTAGACTTTCATCCCAACTGGATCCATAATCTAACGCACATGCTCTCAGCATATCCTCTAATATTTGATTGGTCCTTTCTGTCTTCCCATCTGAGTTCCCAGTGACTCGTGAAGTTGTCGCCAAAAGTGCGAAGTGAATTGAGTCCCTTTGTCAGATACGATACTCTTAGGTACCCCATGCAAACATACAATTCTGTTCATGTAAATGTTGGCTAACTTTGCACTTGTATAAGTGGTCTTTACTGGTATGAAATGGGCCACTTTTGTCAAGCGATCAACGATAACCCATATGGAATCGTATCCAGATTTGGTCCTGGGCAGTCCAGTGATAAAATCCATACCGATTTTATCCCATTTCCAATCAGGTATTGGTAGTGGTTGTAATAATCCTGCCGGTTTCTGATGTTCTGCCTTTACACGACTGCACACGTCGCACAAGGCAATGTGCTCTGCTATGTCCTTCTTTAAATTATTCCACCAAAACCTCTCCTTAACATCCATATACATCTTAGTATTGCCAGGATGAATTGAATACGGTGAGTTGTGTGCTTCTTGTAAGATCAACTTCTTAAGTTCAAGATCCTGTGGAACACAGATACGTTTTTCGTACCATAAGATTCCTTGTTCATCTACATGGAATCCTTTTGCCTTTCCTTCACTAACTTTACTTTTGATTTCATCTATTTCTTTGTCCAACTTTTGGGCTTCTTGAATTCTATCCATTAGTGTGGGTTGCACCCCCAAGGATGCAAGGTACCCTTCAGGCACAATTTCGAGTCTCAGCTCTCTAAATTGGGCACACAACTCCTCCGGCAACTCTCCTTTGTTGAGGCCATTCACATAAACCTTGCGGCTTAATGCATCGGCTACAACATTTGCCTTTCCAGGATGGTATTGCAAACTTAAGTCATAGTCCTTGATAAGTTCTAGCCATCTTCTTTGCCTCATGTTGAGCTCTTTCTGTGTAAAAATATATTTCAAACTCTTGTGATCGGTGAACATTTCACAACGCTTTCCCATAAGATAATGCCTCCATGTTTTTAGTGCATGCACAACTGAGGCCAACTCTAGATCATGAGTAGGATAATTTACTTCATGATTTTTTAGTTGCCTTGATGCATAGGCTACAACTTTACCTTGTTGCATTAGTACACCTCCCAGTCCTTGGTGAGATGCATCACAATAGACCTGAAAATCTTTCTCAAGATCTAGCAAACATAACACTGGTGCTGACACAAGTCTCTTTTTCAAGTCCTGAAAGTTGTTTTCACAAGCTTCTGTCCAATTAAACTTCTTCTCCTTCTTTAGCAGATCAGTCATGGGCTTTGCTATCTTAGAGAAGTTTTCAATGAACCTCCGATAGTACCCTGCTAGACCTAGGAAACTACGGATTTCCTTAACCGATTTAGGAGGTTCCCATTCTGTCACAACTACCACTTTTGCTGGATCAACAACTATACCATTTCCAGATACTAGGTGCCCAAGAAAACCCACTTTATTCAGCCAGAATTAGCATTTGCTGAACTTGGCATAAAGTTTATGTTCCTTGAGTTTCTCTAGAATCAGGCGTAGATGTTCTTCATGTTCTTTGTTGCTCTTGGAATATACCAATATATCATCCATGAATACCACTACAAATTTGTCAAGGAATTCCATGAATACCTTATTCATCATGTTCATGAAATAGGCTGGTGCATTAGTCAATCCAAACGGCATCACTATGTATTCATACAACCCATATCTAGTGGTGAATGCAGTCTTGGGTATGTCATGTTCTCTAATCTTTAGTTGAAAGTATCCTAATCGAAGATCAATTTTTGAGAATACACATGCTCCCTCTAGCTGATCGAAGAGATCACTTATTTTAGGCAGGGGATACTTATTCTTTATGGTCACTTCATTAAGTGAACGATAATCTATGCATAGCCTCTGACTTCGGTCCTTCTTTTCAACAAACAAGACTGGTGCTCCCCAAGACGATGAACTTGGTTGGATAAATCCCTTTTCCAGTTGTTCTCCTAATTGTTTCTTGAGTTCTTTTAACTCGTCAACTGACATCTTATAAGGTCTCTTTGCTATAGACCCTATTCCTGGCAGCAGGTCTATTAGAAACTCCACATCCCTATCTAGTGGCATGCCAGGTAATTCTTCAGGGAACACATCTGGGTATTCCTTCACTATTGGCACACTATCTAGGCTAACCCCCTTAAGAGAATTAACCTTGCTCCCCTTGGGTTCAAAGTTAGACTTGAACCTAATCCTTTTCTTTTCTGGGGTGGTAAGCATAACCGTCCGCTTGGCACAATCAATCACCCCTTCATAACGGGTCAGCCAGTCCATCCCTAATATGACATCTAATCCTTGGGACTCTAGGATTATTAAACTAACCGGAAACTTGTTCTTTCCAATTTCTAGGATGATATGTCGGCACCCTGAATTTACTATCATTTCTCCACCCGGAGAACTTACCTTTATAGGACATCCAATAGTTTCAGTGGTGAGTCCGTTTTTCACTACAAATGCTCTTGCAATGAATGAATGCGATGCGCCAGTATCGAAAAGGATAAGTGCAGGAAAGGAATTAATCTTGAACTTACCGATCACGGCATCAGATCCTTCTTGGATTTCCTCCACATTAATGTGATTGACATGAACCTTTTGGAATGGGTTTGGCTTAGCCCCATCAGTCTTCTTCTCTGGGCATTCATTGGCATAGTGCCCCGTTTTCTTACATTTGAAACATTCCACCTGACTGATGTCTTTCTTTGCTGGCTGATTGTGATGATTCTGTCCATTTTGGTTTCCATGGCCATGACCATTGTGGTTGTTCCTGAATCCACCTTTGTTGTGCCCACGATGATTGTTTCCATCATGGTTGTGGTTGTTGTTACGATGGTTATTATGATTCCCATTTTTGTGGAATCCTGAACTCCCACTTCCTTCACCATAAGAGCGCTTGTGAGGAGATCCTGATCCATACTTATCAAAATGGTGCTTCCTCTTTCTACCCTCCACTTGTTTCATCTTGTTTTCCAGGATGGTAGATTTGTCACACAAGGATTGATAAGTTGGAACATATGCAACAGATAGTTGCATAGAAATTTCATCATTCAGCCCGTCTAGGAACTTCTCCTTTCTCTTTGCATCGGTGTCAACATCGTCGGGTGCATAACGTGACAATTTATTGAACTCTTCGATGTATTCAGAGATACTACGGTGGCGTTGCTTGAGGTTATGAAACTCCTTTTTCTTCAACCCCATTATTCCAGCAGAGATGTGAGTGGTGCGAAACCCATCTTCAAACATTGCCCAAGTCACTTCCTCAATAGGGTGGGTAATTTGGAAATTATCCCACCAAGCAGCTGCATGTCCTTCCAACAAGTGTGCTGCAAATCTGACCTTTTCAGCATCTGTGCACCCAACCGTGACTAGGTCCTTATTCACAGAGCGTAGCCAGTCATTTGCTACCATGGGGTCAGTGGTACCCGAAAACTTAGCAGGTCTCAGCCCTAGAAATCTGGTCAGCATATCCAGGGGCGGTGGATTATTCTGGTTGTTGTTATTGTTATTATTGTTGTTGTTCTGATTCTGGGTTGCCATGAATTGATTCATCATTTGCATCAACTGGGTCTGCGCAGCCATCATCTGCTGCATTCCATTGCCATTGTCATCCTCGTTGTTGCGTCGGGGAGGCATCTGTGGGTTTAATAAGGGTAAGTAATGATAGAGAACCCCAAATAAAAACAATCAATCAAACAAACAAGCACATGCAAGTTCAACATCACAACAATGACCGAGTTTTGCGAAAATAAACATACTAGCATAGTCACCCACAAGTCGGTATGACTTATGCAACTCAATAATAATAGACGATAGGTAGATGGAATAGCATCACTATTCCTCCATGTCGACTTCCTCCTCCACTAGTGCAAGTCCTGCTGCTGCGAATCCTGCCTTGTATTCCTCCAAGCTTGTAGTCAAGGCATCGATCTTTGTTTGTAACTCTGTCTTCTGAGTGCGCAGCCTCTCTATCACCTCGTGATCCGCTTCCAGCTCAATGTCCTCAAGCTCTAACTCGGTCTCCAAGTCTCTAATCTTCTTGTTCTTCTCCTGAACTCTCTTCTCTTGGCTCTTGAATTTCTTCTCTTGGTCTTCAAACTTCTTCTCCATTACCTTGATTCGATTTTCCTGCTCCAGGAAGGCCTTGTCCTTCTCTTTAAGTTGGACTCGTAGTTCATCATTGCTAAGCATCACATTAGTCCTATCAGTATCAAGGTGTCTGATGAGGCTCTCTAAGTCCTAGAGGTAGTGACGCACGGTCTTGATAGACTCCTTAGTGGCCTTGTCCAACACAATAGGCTCTCCATCCTTGTCGCGCCTCCCAAAGAAATGGAAGTAGTGGCTCCTGATATCAGAAGAGTGACGTCCACATAGGCGTCCCAATAGCTCCTGCATAGCGACGTCGAGGCCCCTCTCCATGTCATCATGGAGTATCTTGAAGGAAATCTCCCCAGTTTGGGGCTCTGTCTCACGTCCTGGCTGGGTAACTCCGAATCCCCATAAGTCCTTCCTCTGAAACTTCCTCAGCTGAAGTCCCTGAATGGTAGGGATTGGAAGAGCGGGCACTTGGACTAGCTCCAATAGGCGAGTCCCAAAGCGAGTCCCCTTGAAATCCTTAGCCGTGCTGTAGCAAAATTCGGCATCTTTTGCATAGTATGTAGAAAATTAGTAACACAATGGAGAAAGTAAACACAAGTCACAAAATGAGAAAATCAACCAATAGAACAATCCAAGTAGCAATACATTATTCAACTCAAGCACTTCAAGGTTCCAGACATAACTTATTTTTGCCATACCACATAAGTTGGTATGATCAAAATATTAACGTGATAAAACGCCAAGGGTGGTGGTCCAACTAATATCTCACTCCTTGACCAAGGTGGCAATCTGGGCATCCTTGGCAGCAATCTGTTTGTCTTAGTCACATAGCTCCAAAGCTAGGCCTATGATATCCTTACTTAGGCGTTTCACAGTGGCCTTTGAGTCTTGGACAAGATGCTTCTCCTCCTTGAGATCTTCCTGGGTATTGAGCATTCTATACTTGAGTCTCTCCCCAAGTTCCTTAATAGCTCTCCAGGGAGCATTCCTTGCAGAGTCAAAGAATGACGGGTGCATTTCAGAGTTGGTGAACATGCAGAATCCCGTACTTTTGGAATCGTCCTCCTTGTCCTTGTACAAATGGAGTTGCACCCACCAATACTCTTGTCCTTCGTCTATCACAGGAAATCCCTTGTACACGACTTCACCATTCATTCCCAAGCCAAGCATGAGGTTCTTGAGTACATTGGGAAATTCTGTCTCACACTCCAGGGTCATAGTCATCAGTGGTCCCTTCTTGACAGATTCATTGATGGTGGACTTCTACAAAAATAGATGAGAAGGATGATTAGGGAAAGTTTAACGAGATGAAAAGACAAGTGTAAGGTTGGAATATAGAGTTATTTTTTCCTAAGGGTTTTGCTTAGTATAATCCATTCTAGGGTCACGAACCTATAGGCAACACAGTGCTTTGATACCATCTGTAAGATCTCACCATGATAAGGTAAGATCCCTGTGATTGCAGTGCTAGTCCCTGGATCGAAATGCTAGCACCCACAGTTTAGGATGAAGTACACAGAAACAAATGGCATTATTACATCGCACATCCAGGAGTATAATGGTTCTTACAACTCACTTAGCCCAAGGCTAAGACACAAGTTCACATTACATAGCATAATAATAATAGAGTCTTTAGTCTTCATGTGCCACAGGCAAGCATGTCGAGTGTAGACCCGGAACCCTACTCATCATCAGAGTATCCTGCAACATAATAAGTTACAGCCACAAGGGTCAATACATTTGGAATTGTATTGGCAAGTGATACCATAGATACTTAGTATAATCCAACAACTACATGAATATATGGCTAAGTGGGGTTATGGCTAGCTTTGCTAAAACTAGTTTAACTTATAGTTTTTGAAGAGTAAGATTTTCTCAGTCAAACTCTTAAGGTACCAATGATAGACATCACTGAACCTTTACCCATGTTCACCCACAAGTTTTTAACTTAGAGAAATTTGGATGAGGAGATTATTGAATTGCTTCACTGTCTTGAGGCTTAGAAGTTGTCCATAACCGGGGACACGGCTAAGTACTTAGTTTTACCCTCTCGAGAGGTGGTGCACTTTCCCCACAAGACTCGACATGCATCGAGACAAGACTTTTCAGAAGCAATCCCTCATACCACCACGGACGCGTTCCATCCTATCATATCTACCACCTTCTCTCCGTCTGGCTGAGTTCTTGCAACTTAGTTGGTCAAGGCAGAGCCCATATGCCATGTGGTTGCACTGGAAGCTTCATGACAAGAATGTCTCCAATCTCTTTGTTCCTGGGTGGCCATCCACAAGTGTGATACACTAGCTGACCATAGACATGGCCCCTGAGTAACCACTCAACATAATCCAAGCAAGTCCCATTCCACCTAGGTATTTCATTAATAATAGTTGTTTTCTTAGCCAAACAAAAATAATATCTTTCCATACTATCTTGATATGTATTTTCCACCCACGAATTCTACTAGAATAGCTAAGCATTCTAGCATACAAAGTCTTTTAACTAGGGGATACTACCAAGATATAGTCTATAGGGTAGCATAGCATAGTATAGTAACATATGAATAATTCTATCATGCTAAGATCTACTAAAATATCACTAGTGCAATAGTAAAAATAATAGGACATGGGATGAAATATCACTTGCCTTGGTAGCTTGGGGAATAGGTACAATCCTCATAGCAACAAACTTCACAATCCACACAATCTACACAAGATCAATACAACAACAATAATTCAATCAATAAAACATTACAAAAACATGAATGTATGCAAAATGCAAGGATATGATCACAACTCTAAAATTTACAGAGTCTACAGTACTAACGATAGAATACCTCATCTAAATGCATAATAAATACCCCAAAATAATTTATAGAACAAGTTTTGTGAGCAAAATACTCCTAAAAAGGTTCTGCCTATAATTCAAAATTTTCAGAGGCAAAAGGGTGAAACAAGGCTTCCATAATAAAGGTCTCATTTTTCTGAATCTATAGACACCAAATTTGTATTTTTATGATTTGTGGATCAAAAGTTATTGAATTTCTAATTTAAATACTAAATCTGTCTATTTTTCTATTTAAACGAAATAGCCTGGCGACGTGGCGCTTTCCTATTGGCTGGTACCGGTTCGGTCGGATTGATCGCTGTGGGCTGTCAGATCTTAAGTAACTACGGACGGATCTGATTAGCCCGTACCCTTTCGTTTAGTGATCTAATCCTATCCGCTAGGATTTGATCGAACGGCTACTAAACATCTCGCCGGAGACTGGCGATGCTAGCGACGGCGCGCGGCGGCGGCACGTCAGGTGAGTGACGTTCAGGTGATTCTAGAGGGGTAGGGGAAAAGGCAGTATTACCGAGGGTTTGCGGTGGTCTCGGCGATCTGGTTGGTGGTCGCGATGGAGAGAGGGGAGCTCTGCTGCGCTCGGTATTCCTCGCCGGAGTGGCGTCGACGGCGGAGGTCACAGCCAAGAGACGGTGGTGTCGATCAGGTACTCGAGCAGGCAAGTAAAAGGGTTAGGGGAATGCGCCTGGTTCTGCACTATCTAGCAGTGGCCAAAAAGGAGCGGCGGGAACCTTGCCCTTACCGGAAAAACCGTCGGACGGTGGTGGCAGAGGGAGTTCGCCGGAATTGGTCTGTGTCGTCGACCTGGAGCAAGAGGGAGTACGTAGCTCGGTTAATAGGTGCGCTAGGATATGGTGAAACAGATGGGACAGAGGGGAGGGCGCCGGGCGGCCTGGGTTCACCGGAATTGTCGCGGGAATACCGTTAGTGAGCGGCGGTCCGAGCTCGAAATTTGGGGAGCCTGGGGGCTCTCCGGGGGTGGCGACTGGGGGAAGTGATGAGGAGGGGTAAGGGGATTAAGTAGAAGCAGTTGCCGGGGGAATTACTACGAGAAACGGCCGGAATCGATTTGATTTCGAAACGGCAGAGGAGGTGGGGCGGTTCGTCGCCGGGGGGTTGAAGACGAAGGGGTGGTGGTGACGTGGCGTGGGGTCGGCCTGTCAGCGGGAGGGGGTAGTCAGTGGCGCGGTAAGAAAAACAGGGGAGAGGGGAAAGGCCGGGTGGGGCTGGTGGGCTGGTTTTGGGCCGAAAGGCCAGAAGCTGTCTGCTGCTTTATTTTTTCTCCCTTTTCTTTTTTTCTATTTCTTTTATCTCCAAAAACTTTTGATTTAAGGATTCAAATTGATCCAAACCAATTTGTGAAAATTTGTAAAACTTCCAATTAGGTTTGTAGGGTATTATAGAACACATTTGTCTTCTAATTCAAAAATTTTAATCAAAAGTATTCACTTGGGCTTAATAGTTAATATAGCATTTTCTTTGATTCCACTTCCAAAAATTCATATCTTTTTATCCATGGCCCAAAATTGCACCAAATTTTTGGAGGACATTCTAAATGCAATGCAATTACATGCCATGATGATATGAGTGCAATGATGATGATTTCAGATGAAATTTTGGGATGTTACAGGTCGTTATTCATTCGGTACCTTTGCTTGAAATCTGATGGTTTGCTAGAGGGTACAGTACGGGCGTGCGGTATGGGAGCATGGTATGGGCACGTCCGACCATACTAGTGGTCGTTACAAGCACTGTTTCCTAAGGCAAAAATCAGAATTTCTATCTTCCAATTTCTTGAGGTGGCACGGGCGCATGGTACGGTCCCTTCTGGTCGTACCACTGGTCGTTAAACGGCCAGCGAGCTGCAAAACTCAAAGAATTTGATTAGTAGCTCTGTGTGTATTTTCACATCTTATCAAAGGACAAAATAATATAAAATATACTACATAAAAATCAGCAATACTTCTTAGGCCATGTGTTAGTAAAATAAGAGATCGAGGATTACCTTATTTATTCTCCTCTCTCCAAAGGTCTTCTTGAACACTCTTTATTAGAAACAAACAAAACAAAGACAAAACAAATAAAACTAACACAAAATTAAAAACTTTATTTCACATGGGTTGCCTCCCATGAAGTGCTTCTAGTTAAGGTCAATTAGCTTGACCCTTATGGCATTCATTTTGATTTAATGAGTGGAATGCCCACTGCAAAGTAATTGGCTTTAAAAGTAATTATACCATCATGATCATTAGGCTTGGCCTTCTTCTTCCTAGGGAAGTGGACTATAAAAGGATCTCTAGATGGTAGCCCTATTCTCACATTCCCCTCATGTAAATTAATTAAAGATTTGATAGTTCTTAGCAATGGCCTACCTAAAATTATAGGTTTATGGGATCTTCAGGCATTTCTACAATAACTGAAGGAGATATGCCCTAGAGGCAAATAATAAAAGGGTTTTATTGTCATATCTCATTAGTTCATAATAGTTTATATCATGCTATAACTGTATCAAGAAGAAACATTGATACATGTGTCGTATGCAAACAAACCTAGGTCCCTAGTAGACTCTATTCAACTAGTTCATTGGGTAGACAATGATCGAGGTTTCTTGATCATGGGCTAAACAAAAGTCACTGACAATGAACTCATATCCTCAGGAATGATGTGATGGACACTTCCCACCAATGAGTGTTACAACATGATCATGTCACTTAGTGCACATTGCAATTGTCAGAAACAGATTGTCCTAATTGGTTGACCATGAGATCTTTTCAATCACTATTACCGGAGGTTGCTTTGACTGTACCAACCATCACATGTAAATGGGTGATCATAAAGGTGCATATTGGGTTATCCGAAGGAGCATGTCAAGGAAATATGCTTCAAGATCGGGATTTGTTTCTCTGTGTGATGGGGAGATACAACTGCGCCCACTCGGTGAACTACATCCATGTTCCGCAACACATGACTAGGTCATGGGGATGGAATTTCATGGGAACACATAAAATAGTACTTGTTGGAAATGATATTGAACAAGGTATGGTGATACCGATGATCAGATCGGGGACAAGTTTTGTATCGTGTAACAAGGGAATTGGACATATCATTTCAGGTTCGACATGATGGTGATTCGTGGAGTGCATAGGGATCGACATGGGCATTCGGTCCCGTTGTTGATCATTGATATAGATCATGTCTATAGCATTCCTAAACCATAGGGAAACACGCTCAAGGGTGATACGACATTTGGAGATCCTCCTTAGAGATGGAATCACAGAAGAGAGAAAAATCGGAACCGCTTCAGAGAGATCCGAAGGTGTTCGGAGAAAGAAGGAAAGGAAAAGGCCGAAAGGAGTTTTGGATAAATGGCAATTTGTAATATGCATTTATTATATGTTAAGTATGAATTAACTTATAATAAATAATTATTTAAATTCAAATTTATAAAGTGACTTTCTCATTAGGCCAAAATCTTGGATTAAATTGGCCTAGGAGAAAGCCACATGAAAAGGCAGAAAAATAGCAAAAGAAAAAATGATTGGTTTGACCAGCCCACACCCACGTGGGTGGCAGGTAATACATGCCATGCGGGGCGTGCGGCTGCAACTAGCCGCTGCTACGGGCCTACTCGACCTGGCCTACAAGGGCGCATGGGGAGCTGGCTGCCGCGTAGGCTAGCCAGGCCACCGCGGGCAAGCTCGGCCTGTTGGGTTTGCAGCATAGAAAAAAAATTCCTACGATGGGAACTATTATATGCCAAGATCTATCTACTAGATACAAGCAACGGGTGGATATACATCCATAGTTAACATAACCTTGAAGAACAAGAAGGCTTTGTTAACAAGATGGAACTCGTGGATGATGTAGTCGAACGCTTGCCGATCTCAAGATCGTGTGGAAGTCCTAGCACCGCAAATCAGAAGTGCATCCATCCTCGCACACATGTTCAGGCCACCGACCAACCTCCACCTCCTCGCTCCAGTGATGCAGCAGAAGTAGCAACTCCTTCCAGATGAAATGCCACTAGGAACATGTATCTCGCTAATCTAAGACCATGGGTGAATAATTCTAGAGGGGGAGAGAGATCCTTGATGGCTCAGTGTTAATGTAGAGCTCGTTGGGGAACCCCAAGAGGAAGGTATGATGAGCACAGCAGCAAGTTTCCCTAAGTTATGAAATCAAGGTTTAATCGAACCAGTAGGAGCAAGGAAACACCCCAAAGGTGTTGCTAGATGAGCCTTGGCAGGGCACACTACCGGTGCTAGTAGCAACGTGGAGACCTGCACAACACAACCACAGAAATTTGTCCCCAACTTGCGATGAGGTTGTCAATCTCACCGGTTTTGCTGAAAACAAAGGATTAAACGTATGGAGTGGAAGGAAGTAATACTTTGCAGAAAGTAAACACAAAGCAGTAAACAGTTTGTAGATTGAATGTAAAAGAAAGGACCGGGATCCATAGTTCACTAGAGGTGGCTCTCCTTAAGATAGATAACATCCTGGGTGAAAAAATTACAGTGGGGCAATTGACAAACATCGAGAAAGCAATACATGCATATACTAATCATCTAGACTACTTTGAAACTTGATTGGGCATTACAACATTATACATAGACCGCCATCCAACTGCATCTATGACTAAAAATCCACCTTCAGGTTATCATCCGAACGCCCTCCAGTATTAAGTTACAAGCAACAGATTATTGCGTTACGAATTGCGTGTAAAGTAAACAATACGATTATGAACAAAGGATTGTTGTTTTCTCCCTAGTAGCAACATCACATCTAGTACCTTAGAGATTTCTGTCACTTCCCCAGATTACCAGAGGCATGAACCCACTATCGAGCATAAATACTAACTCTGGGAGTTGCTAGCATCTACTTGGCCAAGATAGCTACTAACAACGGAAAGCATGCAAGATCACAAATAACAAAGACATGATAGAATCAATAATCAATATGAAATAGCATCTCAATATCCATTGGATCCCCACAAACACAACATGTAGAATTACAAATAGATGATCTTGATCATGAACGGAGCTCACAAGATCTAGACATGAAAGCACAAAGGAGGAGAACCAGCCATCTAGCTACTACATGGACCCGTAGTCCAGAGATGAACTACTCACGCATCACACCTGAGGCTTGCATGATGATGAAGAAGGCCTCCAGGATGAATTCCCCTCTCTGGTAGGGTGCCGGGAAGAGCTTCAGATCCCTCCCGATCTAGGGACAGAGATGACAACGGCTATAGATTCTTTCGTGGATTTTTGATCAGGCACTTAGGATTTTCATCCCGCGGGCATCTTATAGGCGGAAGGAGAGGCCGAGGGGTGCTGGGGTCGGCTAGACCACCCCCTGGCGCGGGCCAGGTCTGGCCGCGCGGCCAGGTGGTGTGGCCGCCCCCTGCCCTTCTCCGTCTCGTATTCTGGCATCTGATGACTTCCGGAAAAATAGGCACTTTGGCTTATCTCCCATCCAATTCCAAGAATATTCATTTTCTGACTTTCCTGGAACCAAAAACAGCAGAAAACAGGCAGCTGACACTATGGCTCTTGTTAATAGGTTAGTCCAAGAAATCATATGAAAAGTATTCCAAAGTGTGGAAAAAACACAAGAAAGTAGATAAAACCAAGCATGGAACATCAAAAATTATAGATACATTTGCAATGTATCAACATCCCCAAGCTTAACTCCTGCTCGTCCTCGAGTAGGTAAGTGATAAAAAGAAAGAATAATTTTTGAGGTGACATGCACCATCAAAGACTTGATCAAAGTATTTGTAAAACATTCAAAGCTGGGATCATAGTACTTCAATCATAACATGAAAGACAAAGTTCTAGCAATAAGACAAAGAAACTATGATGCAACATGAAAAGGCACAAACAAAAGATTCATGAATAACAATGTTTTGCAAGAAGTTTGTTTGTTTCACATAAAGAAAACATAGCATAATGGCCTTCAGCTTGTCCCTCATAGAGTAGCAAATATAAATGCATAGGACACCTTCAAAGGTCATAAGAGTGACTAGATACAAATAGTTTAAAACAAGCAATATCAAGTTATGCATCAATCAACTAGTCTTGGGACAATGCACATAGAACTAAGAATGGCCACTATGCTCTCAAAGAAGGTGCATAAAGATAGAAGGTGGAGACGCAATATAATAGTGGAAGAAAGGCCTTCATAGAAGGACGCAGAGATTCAAGTTTCATAAAGAGCTTCCAAAAATTATGGTACTTGTTAGCGTTCAGCTCTCATTGCCCCTATCATAAGCATCTTGAAGGTGGTTAAGGTTAAAGTGACACAACTAAGAGGATATGCTTGACAAGTTATAAACCGAAATCTCATGCCCCTTACTTACGAAGACCGAACCTCATGCTACTCAACTTTAGTCACAAGTAAGCTCTTGTCATTGTAAGTACATGTGTATCATAAAGAACCGCCAACAGGGTACCCCTTGCACATGATAGAAGAGCTATCCCATTATCAAAATGACAAGGCAAGCAGGCAATGAGCATCTCAGCGATCTTTTTATTTGCTATTTGCATAGGTTTTTATTGAGTATGCTTCATAGAGTGCTAATTATGGTGATGCTGCAAGTTTCCACCATGATTAGGCATGGCTTAGGCTAGCGGCCCAGGCGTTTCTCTAACACACATACAAACTCCATGATCTTACAAGTTCCACTTGTATTTCACACCGCCGGGATCCATAAGCAAAAGAACATGATATCAACGGGGTACAAAGTACAAGTGCAATGTTGAAAGCATTCCCCATGATACATGGTTATGCTCACTTCAACTTATAAAGCGCAAGCATATATGCAATAAAGAAGGACCCAATGGTTCACTTTTATTAAGGGCAAGAAAAGTAAAGTGTGCCATCAAGTTCATGAGAGCTTTAATCACTAGTTTTCTCATAACAAGTTTAATTTGGAAGGTAAATAAAAACATGAATATACTTGGAATAGCATATGCTAGTAGGTAGGTATGGTGGACTCTTTGGAATAACTTGGTTTAGGGAGTTGGATGCATGAGTGGAACTCATACTTGGTTGTGGAGGCTAGCAAAAGACTGGGAGCGACAAACTAAGAGAGCAATAATGGCCATAATCATGTAGAGTGACAAAACATCATTGATCAAAGCACACAGTGATACTACAAGTTGAAAACTAAAGGATCATAAAGGCTATGGTGACTTGAGATAGTCACAACATGGTGTGAGCATGCGCCAATTCAACCCAAATGAAGCATCAAAAGAGAATACCACTATACTATGATTTAATATGCTAAAACAACGCATGATTCATCCAAGGCACATTAAGCAATATCAATTGTTTATAACAAGTCATGCTACAACAAAGAATACTAAGCATAAAGCCAAAAAAATATCAAGCATGGCATGACAAAGCATAGGCAACAGTCAAAAACAAGCTCTTTTTACCACTTAAGCATTAGCTTTCCTACTCTTTTCCAAACCAAACCAAACTATTTGAAAACCAATGTATGAAAGAGGGGTTCCAACCAATTTATTCAGCAAACTAATAAAACAAAAGAAAACCAAAAACCAAAACTAAAACGAAAAAGAAAACGCTCCAAGAACAACACAACTGTGCATGAAACAATAAAAAATGAAGCGTTTGGAAGAAACCTAGGATTTTTATTGATAAAGAAGGGGATGCCTTGGGCATCCCCAAGCTTTGACGCTTGTACTTCTTGGATATTTCTTGGGGTGACACGCGTGGCATCCCCAAGCTTGAGCTTTAGTCCATCCTTCATCTCATTACTCATTCCTTCCATACACCTAAAATTTTTCCTTCATACAAAACTTCACACAATCTTTATTAGCAACATTAGAGCACTCAAGATAAATAAGTCTTAAGGTTCAGTTCTAACACCAATAAAATTCCATTAGAACACTAGCTACTGTAGAACTTCCCTCAAAAAGCTCAATTCCCCAAAAGAACTCAAAAAGGAACCAACAAGAAGCAAATGCAGAAAATGGCAGAAATCTTTCAAAACAGACAATCAGGTAAAGACAATTTTTTTCGAAGACCTTCTGTTGCTCAAATCAAAACGTGTTTAACTAACGAAACTTAGATAACAACCGGGGTCAGAAGCATGAAAAATCACGCCTCAAGAAGATGTTCAGAGATTTTACATAAATTTTTACTGTGAAGCACAGAAATATGTTTCAGGACAGCAGCTTTCTCAATCATTACTTCTCTCTCATTAGAGGTTATTCTTGGCACAAAAAGCAAATAAAAAGGATAAGGAGCGATTATTACTGAGGAAATAACTTCCAAGACTCATCTAAAACTTTTGGGTTATCTCCCAATAAGTACTTTTATTTAACGCCTTTAAGTTAGGCATGATAGTTTGAGAAGATGCTCACATAAGAAATATGAATTGAAGTAAAAGAGAGCATCAAGAAGCAAATTCAAAAAACATTTAAGTCTAATCCTCTTCCTATGCATAGGAATCTTGTATGCAAATAAATTCACATAGAACAAAGTGATAGGCATAGGAAGATAAAACAAGAGTAACTTCAAAACTTTCAGCACATAGAGAGGTGTTTCATTACCATGAAAACATCTACAACCATATTTTCCTCTCTCATAATAATTTTCAGTAGCCTCATTAATAAACTCAACAATATAACTATCACAGAAAGCATGCTTTTCATGATCTACAAACACGTAATTTTTAAAAAACTCAAAAATTGTGGGATTAAATCCTTCATACCCACTTTTAACAATTTTAACCAAGATGACTGATCAATCTCATTTTCAATAGTAGTACAATTAATATTATTAACCAATATAGGACCATCATCTAGAGATTTATTATAAACATTTTCAAAAGAATCTACAGGAACATAACATTCATCCTCCTTTAGTAAGCATGTAGGACAATTAAATAATGTAAAGGGTAAAGAGTTACTCTCATTAGATGGTAGGCATGGATAGGTCCATTCTTCCTCCTTTTGTTCATCACTCTCCTCCTCTTTTCATTTAATGAGCTTTCAAGTTCGGCAATTTCTTCTTCCATAGGCTCCTGCAAGGCATTAGTCTCTTCCATTGGTGGAGAGCATCTATTAAGATATTCAACAATATAGCCATTTTCTTCCTTGTAGTTATCAAAGCAAAATTTAAGTATATCATAAACCTCATATTTATAAGGTGCATCATCAATAATTTCAAGCAAATAAGCAAGTTCGAATGCACCCTTGCAAGAAATATATTCTTCAATTTGTTCCACATCATAAAAGTCATAATTTCCCTTAACATAAGAAGATATGGTAACATTATCATTATACTCACATTGAAAAGGGAGGTGTTTATACCTCCTACAACAACATGATTTATCCAAGCAATAAGTAACATTATAAGTAGAGCACACATTTCTAGCAATGGTATTCAATTTATCAATTTGTTCCCATAAGTGTTTCCCTTTTTGTGACAAGCGGTGTTCCTTACAATAATATTTTTGTTCTTCCGTGAACCCACCTTGCTAATAAGATTCAATTTCAAAGAAAACCAACCATTGATAGATGATGGCTCGGTAACGGCACCAGAAAAATGCTGGTGCGGTGTTGATGTAGAGCTCGTTGGGAACCCCAAGAGGAAGGTATGATCAGCACATCAACAAGTTTCCCTCAGTTATGAAACCAAGGTTTAATCGAACCAGTAGGAGCAAGGAAACACCCCAAAGGTGTTACTAGCTGAGCCTTGGCAGGGCGCACTACCGGTGCTAGTAGCGACGTGGAGACCTGCACAACACGACCACGGAACTTTGTCCCCAACTTGCGATGATGTTGTCTATCTCACCATGTTTTGCTGAAAACAAAGGATTAAACGTATCGAATGGAAGGAAGTGAAAGTTTGCAGAAAGTAATCACAAAGCAGTAACAGTATTTAGATTGTATGTAAAGAAAGAGGACTGGGATCCATAGTTCACTAGAGGTGGCTCTCCTTAAGATAGATAACATGCTAGGTGAAAAAATTACAGCGGGGCAATTGACAAACATCGAGAAAGCAATACATGCATATACTAATCATCTTGACTCCATTGAGACTTGATTGGGCATTACAACATTACACATAGACCGCCATCCAACTGCATCTATGACTAATAATCCACCTTCAGGTCATCATCCGAAACCCCTCCAGTATTAAGTTGCATGCAACATATTATTGCTTTACGAATTGCGTGTAAAGTAAACAATAAGATTGTTCTATGAACAAAGGATTGTTGTTTTCTCCCTAGTAGCAACAACACATCTTGTACCTTAGAGATTTCTATCACTTCCCCAGATTACCAGAGGCATGAACCCACTATCGAGCATAAATACTAACTCTTGGAGTTACTAGCATCGACTTGGCCAAGATAGCTACTAACAACGGAAAGCATGCAAGATCACAAATAACAAAGACATGATAGAATCAATAATCAATCTGAAATAGCATCTCAATATCCATCGGATCCCCGTAAACACAACATGCAGAATTACAAATAGATGATCTTGATCATGAACAGAGCTCACAAGATCTAGACATGAAAGCACGAAGGAGGAGAACCAGCCATATAGCTACTACATGGATCCATAGTCAAAGGATGAACTACTCACGCATCACACCAGAGGCTTGCATGGTGATGAAGAAGGCCTCCAGGGTGAATTCCCCTCTCCGGCAGGGTGTCGGGAAGAGCTTTAGATCCCTCCCGATCTAGGGACGGAGATGACGGCGGCTATAGACTCTTTCATGTATTTTTGATCAGGCACTTAGGGTTTTCGTCCCGAGGGCATATTATAGGCGGAAGGAGAGGCCGAGGGGGTGCTGGGGTCGGCCAGACCACCCCCTGGCGCGGGCCAGGCCTGGCCGCGCGGCCAGGTGGTGTGGCCGGCCCCTAGCCCTTCTCCGACTCATATTCTGGCATCTGATGACTTCCGAAAAAATAGGCACTTTGGCTTTTGTCCCGTCCAATTCTGAGAATATTCATTTTCTGACTTTCCTGGAACCAAAAACAGCAGAAAACAGGCAGCTGGCACTATGGCTCTTGTTAATAGGTTAGTCCAAGAAATCATATGAAAAGTATTCCAAAGTGTGGACAAAACACAAGAAAGTAGATAAAACCAAGCATGGAACATCAAAAATTATAGATACATTTGCAATGTATCAACATCCCCAAGCTTAACTCCTGCTCGTCCTCGAGTAGGTAAGTGATAAAAAGAAAGAATAATTTTTGAGGTGACATGCACCATCAAAGACTTGATCAAAGTATTTGTAAAACATTCAAAGCAAGGATCATAGTACTTCAATAATAACATGAAAGATAAAGTTCTAGCAATAAGACAAAGAAACTATGTTGGAACATGAAAAGACACAAACA
Organism: Avena eriantha; assembly: GCA_910589775.1. Classification (NCBI taxonomy): domain Eukaryota; kingdom Viridiplantae; phylum Streptophyta; class Magnoliopsida; order Poales; family Poaceae; genus Avena; species Avena eriantha. Next base: position 480,167,976 of record OU342741.1, on the reverse strand, counting down.
AAAGATTCATGAATAACAATGCTTTGCAAGACGTTTGTTTGTTTCACATAAAGAAAACATAGCATAATGGCATTCAGCTTGTCCCTCATAGAGTAGCAAATATAAATGCATAGGACACCTTCAAAGTTCATAAGTGTGACTAGATACAAATAGTTTAAAACAAGCAATATCAAGTTATGCATCAATCAACTAGTCTTGGGACAATGCACATAGAACTAAGAATGGCCACTATGCTCTCAAAGAAGGTGCATAAAGATAGAAGGTGGAGACTCAATATAATAGTGGAAGAAAGGCCTTCATAGAAGAAAGCAGAGATTCAAGTTTCATAAAGAGCTTCCCAAAATTATGGTACTTGTTAGCTTTCAGCTCTCATTGCCTTTATCATAAGCATCTTGAAGGTGGTTAAGGTTAAAGTGACACAACTAAGAGGATATGCTTGACAAGTTATAAACCGAAATCACATGCCCCTTACTTACGAAGATCAAATCTCATGCTACTCAACTTTAGTCACAAGTAAGCTCTTGGCATTGTAAGTACATGTGTATCATAAAGAACCGCCAACAGGGTACCCCTTGCACATGATACAAGAGCTATCCCATTATCAAAATGACAAGGCAAGCAGACAATGAGCATCTCAGCGATCTTTTTATTTGCTATTTGCATAGGTTTTTATTGAGTATGCTTCATAGAGTGCTAATTATGGTGATGCTGCAAGTTTCCACCATGATTAGGCATGGCTTAGGCTAGCGGCCCAGGCGTTTCTCTAACACACATACAAACTCCATGATCTTATAAGTTCCACTTTTATTTCACACCGTCGGGATCCATAAGCAAAAGAACATGATATCAACGGGGTACAAACTACAAGTGCAATATTGAAAGCATTCCCCATGATACATGGTTCTGCTAAGTTCAACTTATAAAGCGCAAGCATATACGCAACAAACAAGGACCCAATGGTTCACGTTTATTAAGGCCAAGAAAAGTAAAGTGTGCCATCAAGTTCGTGAGAGCTTTAATCACTAGTTTTCTCATAACAAGTTTCATTTGGAAGGTAAACAAAAACATGAATATACTTGGAATAGAATATGCTAGTAGGTAGGTATGGTGGACTCTTTGGAATAACTTGGTTTAGGGAGTTGGATGCATGAGTGGAACTCATACTTGGTTGTGGAGGCTAGCAAAAGACTGGGAGCGACAAACTAAGAGAGCAATAATGTCCATAATCATGTAGAGTGACAAAACATCATTGATCAAAGCATAAAGTGATACTACAAGTTGAAAACTAAAGGATCATAAAGGCTATGGTGACTTGAGATAGTCACAACATGGTGTGAGCATGTGCCAAGTCAGCCCAAATGAAGCATCAAAGGAGAATACCACTATACTATGATTTAATATGCTAAAACAACGCATGATTCATCCAAGGCACATTAAGCAATCTCAATTGTTTATAACAAGTCATGCTACAACAAAGAATACTAAGCATAAAGGCAAAACAATATCAAGCATGGCATGACAAAGCATAGGCCACAGTCAAAAACAAGCTCTTTTTACCACTTAAGCATGAGCTTTCCTACTCATTTCCAAACCAAACCAAACTATTTGAAAACCATTGTATGAAAGAGGGGGTCCAACCAATTTATTCATCAAACTAATCAAACAAAAGCAAACCAAAAACCAAAATGAAAACGAAAAAGAAGACGCTCCATGAATAACACAACTGTGCATGAAACAATAAAAATGAAGCGTTTGGAAGAAACTTGGGATTTTATTGATAAAGAAGGGGATGCCTGGGCATCCCCAAGATTTGACGCTTGTACTTTTGGATATTTCTTGGGGTGACACGCGTGGTATCCCCAAGTTTGAGCTTTAGTCCATCCTTCATCTCATTACTCATTCCTTCCATACACCTAAATTTTTTCCTTCATACAAAACTTCACACAATCTTTATTAGCAACATTAGAGCACTCCAGATAAATAAGTCTTAAGGTTCAGTTCTAACACCAATAAAATTCCATTAGAACACTAGCTACGGTAGCACTTCCCTCAAAAAGCTCAATTCTCCAAAAGAACTCAAAAAGGAACTAACAAGAAGCAAATGCAGAAAATGGCAGAAATCTGTCAAAACAGACCATCAGGTAAAGACGAATTTTTTCGAAGACCTTCTGTTGCTCAAATCAAAACGTGTTGAACTAACGAAACTTAGATAACAACCGGGGTCAGAAGCACAAAAATTCACGCCTCAAGAAGACGTTCAGAGATTTTATATGAATTTTTACGGTGAAGCACAGAAATATGTCTCGGGACAACAACTTTCTCAATCATTACTTCTCTCTCATTAGAGGTTATTCTTGGCACAAAAAGCAAATAAAAAGGATAAGGAGCGGTTATTACTGAGGAAATAACTTCCAAGACTCATCTAAAACTTTTGGGTTATCTCCCAATAAGTACTTTTATTTAACGCCTTTAAGTTAGGCATGATAGTTTGAGAAGATGCTCACATAAGAAATATGAATTGAAGTAAAAGAGAGCATCAAGAAGCAAATTCAAAACACATTTAAGTCTAACCCTCTTCATATGCATAGGAATCTTGTATGCAAATAAATTCACATAGAACAAAGTGACAGGCATAGGAAGATAAAACAAGAGTAACTTCAAAACTTTCAGCACATAGAGAGGTGTTTCAGTACCATGAAAACATCTACAACCATATTTTCCTCTCGCATAATAATTTTCAGTAGCCTCATTAATAAACTCAACAATATAACTATCACAGAAAGCATGCTTTTCATGATCTACAAACACGTAATTTTTAAAAAACTCAAAAATAGTGGGATTAAATCCTTCATACCCACTTTTAACAATTTTATAACAAGATGACTGATCAATCTCATTTTCAATAGTAGTACAATTAATATTATTAACCAATATAGGACCATCATCTAGAGATTTATTATAAACATTTTCAAAAGAATCTACAGGAACATAACATTCATCCTCCTTTAGTAAGCATGTAGGACAATTAAATAATGTAAAGGGTAAAGAGTTACTCTCATTAGAAGGTAGGCATGGATAGGTCCATTCTTCCTCCTTTTGTTCATCACTCTCCTCCTCTTTTCATTTAATGAGCTTTCAAGTTCAGCAATTTCTTCTTCCATAGGCTCCTGCAAGGCATTAGTCTCTTCCATTGGTGGAGAGCATCTATTAAGATATTCAACAATATAGCCATTTTCTTCCTTGTAGTTATCAAAGAAAAATTTAAGTATATCATAAACCTCATATTTATAAGGTGCATCATCAATAATTTCAAGCAAATAAGCAAGTTCGAATGCACCCTTGCAAGAAATATATTCTTCAATTTGTTCCACATCATAAAAGTCATAATTTCCCTTAACATAAGAAGATATGGTAACATTATCATTATACTCACATTGAAAAGGGAGGTGTTTATACCTCCTACAACAACATGATTTATCCAAGCAATAAGTAACATTATAAGTAGAGCACACATTTCTAGCAATGGTATTCAATTTATCAATTTGTTCCCATAAGTGTTTCCCTTTTTGTGACAAGCGGTGTTCCTTACAATAATATTTTTGTTCTTCCGTGAATCCACCTTGCTAATAAGATTCAATTTCAAAGAAAACCAACCATTGATAGATGATGGCTCGGTAACGGCACCAGAAAAATGCTGGTGCGGTGTTGATGTAGAGCTCGTTGGGAACCCCAAGAGGAAGGTATGATGAGCACATCAACAAGTTTCCCTCAGTTATGAAACCAAGGTTTAATCGAACCAGTAGGAGCAAGGAAACACCCCAAAGGTGTTACTAGCTGAGCCTTGGCAGGGCGCACTACCGGTGCTAGTAGCAACGTGGAGACCTACACAACACAACCACAGAACTTTGTCCCCAACTTGCGATGAGGTTCTCAATCTCACCGTGTTTTTCGGAAAACAAAGGGTTAAACGTATCGAACGGAAGGAAGTAAAAGTTTGCAGAAAGTAAACACAAAGCAGTAATAGTATTTAGATTGTATGTAAAGAAAGAGGACTGGGATCCATAGTTCACTAGAGGTGGCTCTCCTTAAGATATATAACATGCTGGGTGAACAAATTACAGCGGGGCAATTGACAAACATCGAGAAAGCAATACATGCATATACTAATCATCTTGACTCCTTTGAGACTTGATTGGGCATTACAACATTATACATAGACCGCCATCCAACTGCATCTATGACTAATAATCCACCTTCAGGTTATCATCCGAACCCCCTCCAGTATTAAGTTGCAAGCAACAGATTATTGCTTTACGAATTGTGTGTAAAGTAAACTATAAGATTGTTCTATGAACAAAGGATTGCGGTTTGCTCCCTAGTAGCAACAACACATCTAGTACCTTAGAGATAGCAACCTGGGGAAGAAGCACAAAAATTCACGCCTCAAAAAGACGTTTTACGGTGAAGCATAGAAATCTGTTTTGGGACAACAACTTTCCCAATCATTACTTCTCTCTCATTAGAGGTTACTCTTGGCACAAAAAGCAAATAAAAATGATAAGGAGTGGTTATTACTGAAGTAATAACTTCCAAGACTCATCTAAAACTTTTGGGTTATCTTCCAATAAGTACTTTTCTTTAACGCCTTTAAGTTAGGCATAAGAAGCAAGAAAAAGAATCAAGTGTTCTCAAATGAAGAAGCATTAAGACCATATTTCTTGTCCTTACCTCTCTTACTTTTATTCTTAACCTTGGGGAAAATATGATTGTTTGGTGGAGAAGAAAGGTGCATAGTCCCCTTTCCCACATCTGTTATTGCTCCAAGGAGTTCTAATAGGGACCTTCCAAGTGTAATTTGTCCTTTTCCTACACATTCAATCACAAGATAATCAGTAGAAATCATTTTCCCAAGGATCTTTGTAAACACTCCTTCAGCTATTCCAATAGGTAATATGGTAGCATTATTAGCAAGAGATATTTCTTTTCCTCCTTTAGTAAGCCCCCAAAGATTCAAAGATTCATAAATATCTTTGGGCATAAGACAAAATTCAGACATGATATCACAACGAGCTTGAAAAGTTTTAGTGTTGATCTCAATCTTTACTGTAGGGAGCCACTTTGATGGTTCAGAATTTATTGGGACATAATTGTGATGTACCCTAAGCGTATTATAGCAATCTTTTAAGCTAGTAGTGCTAGTCGCAAGAGTGTTCAATCTAGCAAATATTCTTGCAAAAGAAATATCACTTTGGCTAGGCAAGTTGTAAGTGAGGATCAATTTATTTATAGCATTAATACCATCATCCTCATTTTATTGGAGGAAATCTCCTCCCACAACAGCATCTAAAGCATATATATAGCAAAGAACAATTCCAAGGTAAAAACTACTAAGGAACAGGCTTTGAGTCATTTTAGGCTCAGTTTTTTCATGTAGATTAGAGATTCTAGACCATGCTTCCTTGAAGCTCTCCTCAATTCCTTGTTTAAAAGTGAAAATAATTTCCTCAGGTGACATAGTGATTAGAACAAGGCTAGACATAGTGGCAACTTAAGAAAGGAACTAATTTTTGTGTGTTTTTGAAATAAGAAAGCAAACTAGTAAAACTAATTTTTTGTGTGTTTTTGATAAACAAACAGGCAAACAAAGCAAAAATAAAAAAAATAACAAAGTAAAGAGATTGGTTATGAGGGACTCCCCTTGTGAAGATGTCCTTTACTCTCCGGCAACGACACTAGAAAAATTCTTGATGGCTCTGTAACGGCACTAGAAAAATGCTGGTGTGGTGTTGATGTAGAGCTCGTTGGGAACCCCAAGAGGAAGGTATGATGAGCACAACAGCAAGTTTCCCTTAGTTATGAAACCAAGGTTTAATCGAACCAGTAGGAGCAAGGAAACACCCCAAAGGTGTCACTAGCTGAGCCTTGGCAGGGCGCACTACCGGTGCTAGTAACAACGTGGCGACCTGCACAACACAACAACAGAACTTTGTCCCCAACTTGCGATGAGGTTGTCAATCTCACCGTGTTTTGCTGAAAACAAAGGATTAAACGTAACAAATGGAAGGAGTAAAAGTTTGTAGAAAGTAAACACAAAGCAGTAATAGTTTGTAGATTGTATGTAAAGAAAGAGGAGCGGGATCCATAATTCACTAGAGGTGGCTCTCCTTAAGATAGATAACATGCTGGGTGAACAAATTACAACGGGGCAATTGACAAACATCGAGAAAGCAATACATGCATATACTAATCATCTTGACTCCTTTGAAACTTGATTGGGCATTACAACATTATACATAGACCGCCATCCAACTGCATCTATGACTAATAATCCACCTTCAGGTTATCATCCGAACCCCCTCCAGTATTAACTTGCAAGCAATAGATTATTGCTTTACTAATTGCGTGTAAAGTAAACAATACGATTGTTCTATGAACAAAGGATTATTGTTTTCTCCCTAGTAGCAACAACACATCTAGTACCTTAGAGATTTCTGTCACTTCCCCAGATTACGAGAGGCATGAACCCACTATCGAGCATAAATACTAACTCTTGGATTTGCTAGCATCTACTTGGCCAAGATAGCTACTAACAACATGCAAGATCACAAATAATAAAGACATGATAGAATCAATAATCAATCTAAAATAGCTCTCAATATCCATCGGATCCCCGCAAACACAACATGTAGAATTACAAATAGATGATCTTGATCATGAATGGAGCTCACAAGATCTAGACATGAAAGCACAAAGAGGAGAACCAGCCATCTAGCTACTACATGGACCCGTAGTCCAGAGATGAACTACTCACGCATCACACCGGAGGCTTGCATGATGATGAAGAAGGCCTCCAGGGTGAATTCCTCTCTCCGGCAGGGTGCCGGGAAGAGCTTCAGATCCCTCCTGATCTAGGGATAGAGACAATGGCGGATACATACTCTTTCATGGATTTTTGATCAGGTACTTAGGGTTTTCGTCCCGAGGGCAATATATAGGCGGAAGGAGAGGCCGAGGGGGTGCTGGGGTCGGCCAGACCACCCCCTGGCGTGGGCCAGGCCTAGCCACGCGGCCAAGTGGTGTGACCGGCCCCCAGCCCTTATCCGTCTCGTATTCTGGCATTAGATGTCTTCCGGAAAAATAGGCACTTTGGCTTTTGTCCCGTCCAATTCCAAGAATATTCATTTTCTGACTTTCCTGGAACCAAAAATAGCAGAAAACAGGCAGCTGGCACTATGGCTCTTGCTAATAGGTTAGTCCAAGAAATCATATGAAAAGTATTCCAAAGTGTGGACAAAACACAAGAAAGTAGATAAAACCAAACATGGAACATCAAAAATTATAGATACATTTGCAATGTATCAATCCTTCACGAGGAGGTGCGAGTGAGAAGGAGTGAGAGGGGGGCCTTTTATAGTAGGAGGGGGTTCCCCTTCATCTCCCTCATTCATATGGTGGTAACCCTCCACATAAACATGCCCCTTCACATTCTTTATCAAAGTCTCCACTTTAAATGCATTGAATTTATCCAAATTTAATGCTCTCTCATTTAATAAAACTCTTTTACTAATTTTATTCAAATTTTTGTTAATTACTTTAATTAACAAACATTCACATAACCCCCTGCAACATTTCAATATCACATGTAGAACCAGTTTCTGCAATTTCACCCGAAACAATTCCGATGTCCATTGAAATTATTCCGGCGCTTTGCAATTCTTTCGTCTAGAACATATTTGCTCCGAATGGTGTTTGGCAACCCTTAATTGTGTCACCCTACGGTTCACGAATAATGCAGACATGATCGAGACCCCTGTCAGATCAATAATCAGAAGCGGGACCTAGAGATCCATACTGACTCCCACACATTCAACGATGACTTGTGTGATCGAGAGAACCTTTAATGATAGTAACTAAATACCTTTGTATTCTGATATATTACATGTCCGGGATTCGATCATCAGTATCTCAATACTTAGTTTGATCTTGTTACTGACATGCACTCTTTTCTCATTCCCGTGATATATCCTAGTGATCACATCACTTGCTTGCAAGCCATCATAATGTGATATCCCGAGAGATCCCAGAGTATATCTATCCATCATCAGGATTGAAAAATTCCACTCTTAATCCATGAGCCTCAACATAACACCTTCGGAATACCCAAACTCATCTTTATAGTCACCCTGTTACGGTGTGACGTTTGATGTTATCAAAGTATTCTTCTGGTGTTAGCAATTAACATGATCTCATGGTCTAAGCATAAAGATTACTTCGTATGATGCTATAGCAATATAAACATAATGACTTTGATCGTAATGCTATACTTCGGATGAATGTTCATCACATCATTCACCAATGTTGTGACCTTATTATTAACAACATCCAATGTCCATGATCAGGAAACCTTGATCATCTTGTTAATGAACGAGCTAGTTTATAGAGTGGCATAACTAGGAACTTTCTATTTGTTTATTAAATAGACATGTATTAAGGTTTTCATATTACTACAATTATAGCATGTAAAATTAACTTTTATCATAAACATGGAATAAGATAATAACAACTTTATTATTGCCTCTCGGGCATATTCCCTTTAGTCTCCCACTTGCACTAGAGTCAATAATCTAGTTCGTAAACTTGCGCATTCAACACCTATGTCTTTATGGTCTTGCATATACGCGTTTGCTAGTGGTAATCATAATCTCCGCATTTTGACACTTTCAGATCCGTGTGTATTTGCATGTCTTTGCGTCTCTATGCATCACTCATTTTCAAATGAGATGGCATTGTATAAATTTGGTCCTTTGCTGAGACCTTTAGTTCGTTTGGGTTAAAATATGTTGATATTATTGTCATACAATATATCTTCATAGTATTAGCCCACTTTGAACCTCACCTAGTTTGATAACAAACTACTTAACACAAATGCCCTCCTTTGCTGCTACTATATCAGTCATATACTTAGCCTTTTGTTGTAGTATCGATCACAGTGTATCAACTTTAGAACTCATCCAAATCCATCATGGAACATCCTTTCCATTACATTGTGCCACCCATAGTCTAAATTGAGATAAATTTAATGTGTATCTTGTGACAAATTAGTATCAATGTAACTCTTTACAAGGACCTATTTGTAACTATTTTTCACCTATACATAACATATTATTAGTTCTTCCAAAGATCATAAGAATATCCTTACTATCGTCCAATGATCATCTTGTGAGTCATTCTAGTATATGCTCATAACATTTAGAGCATAGGACATATCTAGATATATCACAGTATATATTATTGATCAAAATATTCATGTGATTTCACTCATCAAGTGTCAAGAAACACTTGAATCTCGTTTCATTCACCAAGTGTCAATACACTTGAATCTTGATTCAACCTTTTCCGTGCGGCAAGCAACTTTCTTGTCGTTTCCATATTGAACTTATTCAATATCTCATATATGTACGTTTGACATAACCATATTAGCGCCTAAATCTGTCCATATAGACATTGCTACAAAATAATCCAGTTTTGCCCAAGTCTTTCATCGAAATCCAATTTTAATGAAATTCTTAACTTGAATCAATAAAAGATACATCATTTCCAATCAATACCATGTCTTCTACATAATGTATTAGAAATATGTCTCAGCGCTCCCACTTAATTTCTTGCAAATGCAAGCATCTTCATCGTCTCCGATGAAATTAAACTCTTTTAACAGTTTCATCACGGTGAAGATTCCAACTCGGCTATGCTAGATTCAAGCATTGAAGTTTGCACACTGTTTTAGCATCCTTTGATTTAATAAAAACCTTTTGACTGTGTCATATACACATCCTAGGTAACCATTCTATTATAAGAATCTTGTTTTGTTTATTCAACTACCATATATCAAAATTGACATATGTAGTGGTTACTAAAGTAATCCATCTGGAATAGATATCGCTACAAAAGATCAAATCTTGTCGCAGTCAACTCCTTGAACATTATTGCAAACTCTTTTCCGACATGTTGACTAATTCATAGATGTGAAACATCAATGTCCATCCCTTTTATAGATCCAAATACGACCGAAAGGCTTCATGCCTTTTCGGAGGGTCTTCCAAGTTCATAAACTTGATTACTCGTGTATGGAAACTATCACGGATTTTTATGACTTCTAGTCATTTTATGGAGTCAGAGCCCATCATCTCTTCTTTGCATGCAGTCGGTTCATGATTGTCCAAACAATAACGACTTGTTTATCAAATCTCACTATTTGATTCTTACCCAACCCATACAGTTCAATAAGAACTCTAATCTCCGAGATTACAACCTTTGTAGTCATGAGAGCCATGAGCATTGTGGCCGCCTCTAGGACACTTCCCGGTGCTGCGCTACTTAGCACATGTTGCTTAGGTTCATCAACCTAATAAAAGTTCTATTGCCTCCTCCACTTAACTTTTGCGAAAAATTCCTTCTCAAGAAACTTGACGTTCAAAGTGACAAACTCTTTTGCCTTCGGTGTTATGGAGGAATACCCAACTATTTCTTTGGGATAACTGACGGCTCTGAAATATAGCCATCTACGTCCACATTTAAACTAGATAGTAATCATATTTTTTATGAAATATCTCTCTAAACCCTCCCACTAATGCTAATATTCGGAGGGGTATACAATCCTTTGTTCTTGTATTTTTCCTGCGCAGATAATGTCGTTTAAAGGAGGGAATCACTACATTAATGTCAAATATACGATATTTCCTTCGACCAGAAGAAACCAAGAGCCGTCCAACAAAGGCAGACACCGTAACGACCAACTATACGGCCGAAGCAAAAATTCTGACCGTATAGCTCCAGTCATATAGTTGGCGCCGCCTACGTTAGGTCAAACAGAACAACTTTCAGGAAGGGACCCCTATATAAAGAAGTCTCGGGCGACGGGAAAACAGAAGACGCTGTGCCCCAAAAGCCATACCTCGCCAGAAAGCCACCTCCAGATCTCCAAACCCTTCTCCATCTCCATAGCCATCTTCCACCACTTGTAATAGAAGATCTCTTCTCCGATTGGCGACATTGTAAGACTATCTCTATCAATCTTATGATTTTCATTACATTGTTTGTAATTGTTGATCTCATCTCTATGTGTGAGTAATTCTCCTTGGGCTAAGGGCTTCGGCCTAGCCATGTAGCAATTGTGCATGTGATTTATCATAGATGGGATCATGTATTAGTTTGTATGACATGATGATTATTGTATCCTCTTTTGCCACAATCTAAGGACTTGTAAGGTACCCAAGACCCCGAGGTTTGAGCTAGGTATAGGGAGTATGAGTGATGACTGATCTGCAGGTTGGGAACCCCAGTGATAGAAGGAGTAGTACGACTGTATGTGAGGGATTTGCTTGGGATTAACGATGACATCACTATGCATATCATTAGTTCTCTTTCTTCTATGGATGAGACTAGTAGGTTATTGCTATAAGCGGTTGCGGAGGCAATAGCAATTATGGATGCACTGCCCACATATAATTTAACTTGCTCTAACAAGTACACGCATACTTTATTTCTATCTTTTATTTCCATCAGATGTTTTTACACAGCTACGGGTGAAACCGAATGCCCTAGGCCCTCTCTCCATCATCGACAACAACAAAAAGATGCAAGCTACTGGTCCGGTGAAAACATAAAAGGAATTCTAAAACTCCCGAAGGTCCCTTGAAGTAACTTCACCACGCATTCGCTTCTCATGGATTCGATAACCTAGGTCTACTAGGAAAAAAGAGCTATACTACATCCGTAATACGGATCAAATGTATCAACCCTTTTTCTGGCGCCATTTCCCGGGAAACAATAGCTTCCCTGGTGAGGTTATTAGGAACGTTGCTAGTTTTAATTCTTGTTTTTAATTTTGTTAGTTTTTTAGTCTTTATTTGATAAACCAAAAAAATTAGTTAGTCTTTAAATTCTTGTTTTTACTATTATAATTTTTAATCTAAGAAAACCCCAAAACATAGAAAGTATGGCTGGAAACAAGCTTGAGGAGTTTGCTACTCCCAATAATGATTATTTCCGTACCCCTATTACTCAACCAAGAATTGTTGCTGATGACTATGAAATCAAGCGCCATTAGTTAAGTTTGGTTCAACAAAATCAATTTGGAGGCTCTATTGTTGAAGACACAGGTATGCACTTATATACTTTCACTGGAATATGTGATATGATGCGTATAAAAGATGTTGACCCTGATGCGGTCAAATTACGTCTATTTCCTTTCTCTCTAAGAGGAAGAGCTAAAGAATGGTTGCTATCTTTGCCTAAAAATTCTATTACATCATGGGTGGAATGTACTTCTTTATTTATGACTAAATTTTTCCCACTTGCAAAGACTATGCAACTTCGATCTAATATTATTGGTTTTAGATTGGAAGAGCGTGAGTCACTAGCGCTTGCATGGGAGAGGATGAAAGAATGCCTAAGAAAGTGTCCTAGTCATGGGATGGAAGATTGGTTAATCCTCCATTTATTTTACAATGCTCTTAATCATGTGTCTAAGTTGATGCTTGATACTACAGCTAGAGCAACATTCATGGGTAAACATATTACCGATGCAAAGCAGCTGCTAGACAATATGCAAGACAACCATACCCAATGGCATGTTGAAAGATCAAACACGAAGAAGGTGAACTCTGTATCACCACAAGAGAACGAAGATCTCAATGCTAAGTTGGATGAGATCATACTAGCCGTAATAGGTAAGGAAACTCAGGTAAGAGCCACCCCAAAACAAATATAGAAGAAATAGACTTCGTAACTCGTAATGATTATAATCCTGCTTGGAAGAAGAGTTACAATCCTAATTTTCAGAAACATTATGCTAGTCCTACAAATAACTCTAATAATAATATGGGAACTAGTAATGGTAGTCTCCAAGAAATGCTTAAGTCTTTTATAGACTCGCAAAATGAACAAAATAATATTCTAGTCAAAATTATGGAGAACCATGATGCTATGCTTGGTAAATTATCTAACCAAGTTGTTAGTTTGAGAAATGATTTGCAGGCCCTTCAAGAAAGAACAAGGATCGTTGAGGCACAACTAGGTAAGATAAACGAGAGTTAAACTCTCATTCTAGCTAAATTTGCAGGTAAAGCTAAGCCTAGTCCTGTTGAAGAACTCAAAATGATGAGAATCCAAAGGGAGGGCCTGAAGAACTTGATTATAGTAATGCCCTTTCACCAAGATACACCATCGAAGATCTCGTAAAAAGGATCAACGTCAAAATTCCGGTAAGTGAAGGTAATGATGAAGCCATGTATCAACACTTTGTTGATCAAGTAGCAATTAAGGTACGCGAGCTTGAAGAGGAATACAAGAAAATCACTGAAAAGTTACCTGTTAAACTAGATGACATATTTGAGCCTACTATTAAGATAAAGATTGGAACTAATGAGATGGCTGCACTTTGTGATCTAGGTGCAAGCGTCTCAATAATTCCAAAGAGTCTTTTTAACAAGTTAAATCTTGGCTCCTTTGAAATTACTAAATTAAAATTGCATCTAGAATATTCTACCTACAAACAAGCTGTAGGGATTAAGGAGAATACTTTAGTTTACATCAAAGGATGCCCTGCTCTCATTGATTTTGTTATTGTTGACATGCATGAAGATACTGTCGCTCCTATACTACTAGGTCGTCATTTCTTAAGAACTATAAAGGATTTAATTAACCTTCATGAAGGGAACATGAAGTTGAAATTGCCTTCGCGGGATCCTTTTGTTATTCATTTCCCAGGAAGAAGAAAGCAAACATGACGAGAAGGAGGCCATCACTTTGAAGGACAATTACTTTGGAGTGGGTGTTCCACTCATCTAGCCCAAGTAAGTATCATCAATGTCAAGCTATTGACCGTAAAAGAGCTCTCCATGGGAGGCAACCCATGTAAAATTAAGGTTTGAGTTAAGTTCTTAGTTTAAGTTTAAGTTCATGTTCAATAAAGAGTGCTAGAAAACTCCATTTGAGGAGAAGAAATTTGGTAGTGCTTGAATTTCTGCATTATTGATGCTATTGTTGGTCAACAATATTTATCTGTCAATTTTCTGTCAAAAACAAGGTATATCGCTAAGTTACAGGAAAAGAAATAGTTTACGAAGAAACAAATTTTTTTTGATGGACACAGACGGTTTAACGACCAACTATACGACGGGAATAAAAATTCCGGCCGTATAGTTCCGGTCGTATAGTTATCTTTGCCATCAATTTTTTTTGCAATATGTACTGAGAGTTTAATGACCAACTATATAGTGGGAATAAAAAATTCCGGCCGTATAGTCCCGGCCGTATAGATATCAATGCCTCCGTACAATTTCTTTTCTTATGTACTGAGAGTTTAACGACCAACTATACGGCAGAAATAAAAATTCCGGCCATATAGTTCCGGTCGTATAGATATTAATGCCTCCGTACAAATTCTATTCATATGTGTTGAGAGTTTAACGACCAACTATACGGCGGGAATAAAAATTCCGGCCATATAGTTCCGGTCATATAGATATCTAGGCCTTTTGCAAATTTTCTTTCGCGGGGACAGACAGTTTAATGACCAACTATATGGCCGGAACATTTTGTTCTGCCCATATAGTTGCGGTTGTATAGCTGTGCCACCAGGAGGAAGATCTAATATTTTGATAGAACACCAACTATACAGTCGGAACGCATGTTCCGCCCGTATAGTTGCGCCCGTATAGTTGTGTACGACAACAAAATCGCACGGGAAGGTACTCCCAACTCCAAAACTTTAATCCTTTTTCTTTCTTCTACCTCCAAACTCTCTCAAAACCTCAAGGGATCTTCATCCCTACTCAATTTCGTTCAATTTTCTCGCACACAAGTGATCTACAGTATGTTTCTCCTCCGATCCTCCAATTACTTTTAGCAAATTCATGTTCGATCTATTGTCATTATTAATCTAGGGTGAGACCTACTATGAACTTATTGCCATGATTTTCTTACCTAGATTATTATCTTGAGGAGATTATTTAGTGTGCTTAGATGAGGAACATATTATACTTATTGCTGTTGGATCAAAAAGTATTATTTTTGCTTTTTTCAATGTTTTAGAAGATGAACACATGGAGCCAAACATGTGATCATGCCACCGCTAGCGTTTCTCGAGCAATCACCCAGGAATGCATGGTGATATGGTTCAGGGATCAGGCTCATCGCAAACGCTTTAACAAGATCAAGAACCGCAAAGTGAAGGCCACCAAGTGTGCTTGCCCCCTTATATTGAACCAACTCGGTATTTCTAATGACTTCAATTTACTTTGCAATAGAGCTGGCCTACAACACTTTGTGTACAATGATGTACCTACTTATCACCGTTTAACCACTGAATTTATAAGTTCATTACAAAGCACTGTTAAACCGTGGCAAGGCGAGGATACTATTTCTTTCCGTCTGATGAACAACAACTACACCTTAACGTTAGATGAATGGTGTGCATGCTTTAATTTGCGAAATAATGATGTTAATGCTCTACGCGCATCCTTTACTAGCTTAATTCCTTCCCCCGATCAATAGTATAATGGAATGAGCTTTACTAGTAGACTGAACAAGGGGAAGAATATTCAACATCTTGCAATTCGCTATTTGTTCTATGTTATTGCTAACACCTTGCAGGCACGCAATGAGTTCACGAGACTCAACGAGGAGGACATCCTAGTCCTCGCCAAGGCTACTTACATCAACTGCAACCTGTCACTCAACTTGGGCGCCATCCTTGTGCGCTACCTGGAGCAGTAAGCCTCCCAAAGCCAAGGGCCAATCACACGAAGAGGCATCATCACCGTGTTTGCCACTGCACTAGACATCGATCTAGGTGAGTTGCAACCCGTACTAGGTGAGACGCGTGTTGGTTTCTCCACCTTGAGGGCCTATGGAAAATTCACTAGGAGAGGTGGTGTTTATTATCTGCATATTGCTGGAGCTGGGCGTATCTACCCTGCTCCTTTGCCTAATGGACTTTTCTCTATCGAGGAAGGACGTTTGCTATATGTTGTGCAGGTTGAGCAGCACCAACCCGAGGAGGAGATTCCTGAAGAGGATGGACCAAGAGGAGGAGCAAGAAGTTCCTCATCAGGAGGAGCAGCCACAAACTCGGTTCGCAACATACCAAGATTTCCACGGACTTGGAGGGACTGTGGAGAGGATGTACAACCTCTCTTTGAACCTCCGAGAATCAACAAGAAACCTCTCCACTCAATTCGCAAACTGGAGTAACAAATTTTTCCCGCCACCACAATGATTTGAAGGGCTTGCAAAAGCCTAAGCTTGGGGAACTTTCCTCATGTATCTTTATTTGGCGTTCATTTGCTTTTATTTTTCGAGGTTACATTTTTATTTGAGTTTATAAGCACTCGTTATCTTTAGTTCCCCAAGCTTGGTTTCCCCAACACTTTATCTTTAGTTCTTTTTATTTGCTTTTGACATTTTCTAGCCAAGCTTTGCCGCTAATTTTCTATTCTTTATTTCCCTCTCTTAAAAATCACAAAAATATTTCTCCATTTTTCCTTGTTTTCCCTCTTTATTTTCTTTTCGCCTAGAGGTCTTCGTATGTTTGCAGGAGAGTGATCGACTTTGAGTTTCCAAGAAACAAATAAAAAAGGAAGAGAGAAGTGGAACCAAACATGAGAGGTATGCCTTATGACTCCCCAGTTTTGAAGTTTTAGAAACCCATGCTAGTTAGAAGTAAATGTTGAGATATTATATTGGTGGGGTGAGTATTTGTATTATAGTAAGATTGTCGTTTGCATGGGTATTTAATTGGGCTCATTTTGTTCCAGCTCTCGTAATTAACCAAGTCTTGCCTAAAAATTGCTAAACAATTGTAATAAGAAAAAGTCTCACAATTGAAGGCTTGGGTGTTGTAGTGTTTAGTCTTGAAGGTTTATTTCTAGAGACACTTGACACCACTGAAAATGTTGGTTGACTTAATAGCTCCGTTTGAATGGATTTGTTCGATTGAATTAATGTTTAGCGGTTTTTGTGAGCATACCAAAGTTTGACTTGTTAATCATCAGAATGATATAGCTTTATGCGTGTCAAACTTCATGGGATGCCAACAACTCCGCTGGCCTACAAATGATCTTCATGGAGGAATCTCCTAGATTTCGGCTATGAGTTGATTAAACACTTGTAGCAGCAATGCTATAGTGGTTAAGATTCTTGGCACTCCCGGGTAGCTGTGATCATGATGGAATCACTCCTCTGGCTGTTATGAGTAATCATTATGCAAAAGGAACCAAAACCTTAGTGATGCCACAAGTGTCCATCACGGCTCGATAAACTAATAAAAATCTTTGGCATGCTCTCAATTACTTAAAAACTAAAATTCTTGAAGGACAATGAATAGAAAAGTAGTGCTTGCAAAGTCTTGATTCATTGATGTGAGAGAATTGAGATACTCGGTATCGGGAGGCTCTTACAGGCAAAGGAGGCAAGGTCGGTGGTCGGCCAGGGGGCCCAGACCATGCCCTGGTGTGGCCAGGGGGACCCGCACCATGGGGTGGTGTGGCCACCCTGTGGCCCCTCTCAGTCTCGTATTCTGGCTACGTGAGTCTTCCGATAAAATATCAACTTTGGCTTTTCTCCCGTCCAATTCCGAGAATATTGATTTTCTGACTTTCCTGGAACCAAAAACAGCAGAAAACAGGCAACTGGCACTGTGGCATCTTGTTAATAGGTTAGTCCAAGAAATCATATGAAAAGTACTCCAAAGTGTGGACAAAACATAAGAAAGTAGATAAAACCAAGCATGGAACATCAAAAATTATAGATACATTTGCAATGCATCAACATCCCCAAGCTTAACTCCTGCTCGTCCTCGAGTAGGTAAGTGATAAAAAGAAAGAATAATTTTTGAGGTGACATGCACCATCATAAACTTGATCAAAGTAGTTGTAAAACATTCAAAGCTGGGATCATAGTACTTCAATCATAATCATGAAAGACAAAGTTCTATAAATAAGACAAAGCAACCATGTTGCAACATGAAAAGGCACAAACAAAAGATTCATGAATAATAATGCTTTGCAAGACGTTTGTTTGTTTCACATAAACAAAACATAGCATAATAGTATTCAGCTTGTCCCTCATAGAGTAGCAAACATAAATGCATAGGACACCTTCAAAGTTCATATGAGTGACTAGATACAAATAGTTTAGAACAAGCAATATCAAGTTATGCATCAATCAACAAGTCTTGGGACAATGCACATAGAACTAAGAATGGCCACTAAGCTCTCAAACTAGGTGCATAAAGATAGAAGGTGGAGACTCAATATATAAGTGGAAGAAAGGCCTTCATAGAAGGAAGCAGAGATTCAAGTTTCATAAAGAGCTTAAAAAAATTATGGTACTTATAGCTTTCAGCTCTCATTGCCCCTATCATAAGCATCTTAAAGTGATTAAGGTTAAAGTTAACAAACTATGGTGTACATGCTTGACGAAGTATAAGTTAGAAATCTCATGTCCCTTGAATACGAGGGCCGCTCCTCATGCTACTCAAGTTTAGTCACCGGTAAGTTCTTGTCATCGTAAGTACATGTGTATCATAGAGAACCGCCAACGGGGTACCCCCTGCCCGTTGATACGGAAGAATCCCCATATCAAAATGACAAGGCAAGCAGACAACGAGCATCTCAGCAATCTTCTTATTTACCATGGGAATATGGTGCTTTTTTCTCTCTTTCCTCTTTCCTCTTTTCATAATCTCTTTTTTTCTCAATATATGACTCTTTTTTTATAAGAAGAATGCTTCATAGACAACTCATTATGGTTACGCTGCAGGTTTCCACCATGACAGCATGGATTAGACCGGCGGCCCAGGCGTTTCTCTAACACATATACATAACTCCATGGACTTACAAGATCCCCTTTCATTTCACACCGATGACATCCATATACAAAAGAGCATGATTTCAACTAGGTAAAAAGTACAAGTGCAATGTTGAAAGCGTTCCCCATGAAAGAATGGTTCTGCTAATTCCCAACAAATAAGTGCAAGCATATACAACATAGACGACACAATGGTTCAAGTTTATTAAGGGCAAGAAAAGTAAAGTGTGCCATCAAGTTTGTGAGAGCTTTAATCACTAGTTTTCTCATAACAAGTTTAATTTGGAAGGTAAACAAAAGCATGAATATACTTGGAATAGCATAAGCTAGTAGGTAGGTATGATGGACTCTTTGGAATAACTTGGTTTAGGGAGTTGGATGCATGAGTGGAACTCATACTTGGTTGTGGAGGCTAGCAAAAGACTAGGAGCGACAAACTAAGAGAGCAATAATGGCCATAATCATGCAGAGCGACAAAACATCATTGATCAAAGCATAAAGTGATACTACAAGTTGAAAACTAAAGGATCATAAAGGCTGTGTTGACTTTGGATAGTCATAACATGGTGTGAGCATGCGCCAAGTCAACCCAAATAAAGCATCAAAGGAGAATACCACAATACTATGCTTTAATATGCTAAAACAACGCATGATTCATCCAAGGCACATTAAGCAATCTCAATTGTTTATAACAAGTCATGCTACAACAAAGAATACTAAGCAGAAAGCCAAAACAATATCTAGCATGGCATGACAACGCATAGGCCACAATCAAAAACAAGCTCTTTTTACCACATAAGCATGAACTTTCCTACTCTTTTCCAAACCAAACCAAACTATTTGCAAACCAATGTATGAAAGAGGGGGTCCAACCAATTTATTCAGAAAACTAAGCAAACCAAAGCAAACAAAAAACCAAAACAAAAACGAAAAAGAAGACGCTCCAAGAACAACACAAATGTGCATGAAATAATAAAAATGAAGCGTTTGGAAGAAACCTGGGATTTTTATTGATGAAGAAGGGGATGCCTTGGACATCCCCAAGCTTTGACGCTTGTACTTCTTGGATATTTCTTGGGGTGACATGCGTGGCATCCCCAAGCTTGAGCTTTAGTCCATCCTTCATCTCACTACTCATTCCTTCCATAAACTTGGATTTTTTCCTTCATACAAAACTTCACACAATCTTTATTAGCAACATTAGTGTATTTAAGATAAATAAGTTTTAAGGTTCAGTTCTAACACAAAATAAACTTCCATTAGCATACTAGATACTATAGCACTTCCCTCAAAAAGCTCAATTCCCCAAAAGAACTCAAAAAGGAACCAACAAGAAGCAAATGCAAATAATGGCAGAAATCTGTCAAACCAGACGAGCAGGTAAAGACGAATTTTTTCGAAGACCTTTTGTTTCTGAAATCAAAAAGTGTGGAACTAATGAAAGTTAGATAATAACCTGGGGCAGAAGCACAAAAATTCACGCCTCAAACCGACATACAGAGATTTTTCGCGAATTTTTACGGTGAAGCACATAAATCTGTTTCGGGACAGCAACTTTCCCAATCATTACTTCTCTCTCATTAGAGGTTACTTTTGGCACAAAAAAAATAAAAAGGATAAGGAGCGGTTACTACAGAAGTAATAACTTCCAAGACTCATCTAAAACTTTTGGGTTATCTCCCAATAAGTACTTTTCTTTAACGCCTTTAAGTTAGGCATGATAGTTTGAGAAGATGCTCACATAAGAATGATGAATTGAAGTAAAAGAGAGCATCAAGAAGAAAATTCAAAACACATTTAAGTCTAACCCACTTCCTATGCATAGGAATCTTGTAAAGAAACAAGTCATTAAAGCACAAAGCAACAAGCATAGTAAGGGAAAACAAGTGCAACTTCAAGACTTTCAACATAAAGAGGGGAAACTTAATATTATTGAGATGCATAAAACCATGTTTCTCTCTCTCATAATAACTTTCAGTACCATCATGAATAAAATTAACAATATAACTATCACATGAAACATTCTTATCATGATCCACATGCTTATAATCATTATTACTCTCCACATAAACATAGTCATTCTAATTAATTATAGTGGGAGCAAATTCAACAAAATAGCTATCATTATTATTCTCATCACCATAATCATCAAATATAGGAGGCATATTGTAATCATGATTAATTTTATCCTCAATAGTAGGTGGACTGAAAATATCATATGCATCATTGTAATCATCATATATTGGAGGTTTGGTATCATCATAAGAAATAGAATAGCTATCTTCCAAAGCTGGAGAACTAAAAAGATCATTTTCATAGAAACTAGCTTCCCCAATCTTTGACTTTTCCATAGCATTAGCAATAATGGTGCCCAAATAATTCATACTAACAACATTGCTATTAGCATGCAAATAAAGTTCCATAGGTTTTTTAATTTTCTCTTCAAACACTTCATGTCCTAACTTAAGATAAATACTATAAAGCTCTCTAATTTTGTTGTTGTTTTCCATTAAGCCTAACTAGTAAAAACAAGAAACAAAAAGACAAAATTGTAGAATCTAAAAGAAATAACTTCGAACACTCACACCGGAGGATGTGAGTACCTTTTACCTTACCTCCCCGGCAACGGCGCCAGAAAATAGGCGTTTGCCGTGGGAGGTTCTTCTTCTTTAATCCTCTGGTGTGAATACCTTTTACCTTACCTCCCCGGCAACGGCGCCAGAAAATAGCTTCATGTCTATGCACTTCTATTCTTGTAGACAGTTGTTGGGCCTCCAAGTGTAGAGGTTTGTAGAACAGCAGCAAGTTTTCCCTTAAGTGGATCACCCAAGGTTTATCGAACTCAGGGAGGAAGTGGTCAAAGGTAGTCCCTCTCAAGCAACCCTGCAATCAAGATACAAGAAGTCTCTTGTGTCCCCAACACACCCAATACACTTGTTAGGTGTATAGCTGCACTAGTTCGGCGAACAGATAGTGAAATACAAGTGGTATGGATAATTATAAGTGGTAACGGTGCCAGAAAATAGCTTTGATGGCGTGGAAAATACTAAAGTAAAACTGAAATAAAGATAGAATCAAGCAAACATATAACAGATCTAGTTGCAAATGGTGTTTCAATGCTAAGAAACAAGGCCTAGGGATCATACTTTCACTAGTGAACACTCTCATATAAATATATTCTCTTTATGATACTACTCTTAACTACTCTCCGGTTGGACACTCTAATCGATGGTAGGGCTATAACAGCACACCTCAAAGTCCATCTTTCCCATCTAGAAAACCCTACACTGTCACCTTGAGTACTAGATGAGTCCAACAAACACCACAATTTCATAAAGACATCCAACTCCAAATATAACTCATAATAAGTATTTGTAATCTCTATCCTAAGTGCCACCATGGTGTCCATGCTGTCACTTTCACACACATGGGGAGAGCAGAGATCTACTAAAGCACTTGAGTAGCAAGGTAGATCTACTTGATTACAAAGCTCATTATCACAATATGATCATGCATAGAGAGAGAGATGAACACATAGCTACCGGTAGAACCCTTAGCCTCGAGAGAGAACTACTCACTCCTCATCATGGGAATCAGCAATGGTGATGGAGATGGCGGTGGAGATCAATGGAGATGGCTCCGGGGGCACTTCCCTGTCCCGGCAGGGTTCCGGAACAGAGACTTTCTGTCCCCCGAATATCCCCTTTGGTGGCGGCCGCGCTACGGAACTTTTTGTGGCTGGAGGCTTGGTTCTTTAGGGTTTTGGTATCGGGAGGCTCTTATAGGCGAAGGAGGCAAGGTCGCTGGTCGGCCAGGGGGCCCACAGCATGCCCTGGCGTGGCCAGGGGGACCCACGCCATGGGGTGGTGTGGCCACCCTGTGGCCCCTCTCCGTCTCGTATTCTAGCTCCGTGAGTCTTCCGATAAAATATCAACTTTGGCTTTTGTCCCGTCCAATTCCGAGAATATTGATTTTCTGACTTTCTTGGAACCAAAAACAGCAGAAAACAAGCAACTGGCACTGTGGCATCTTGTTAATAGGTTAGTCCAAGAAATCATATGAAAAGTACTCCAAAGTGTGGACAAAACATAAGAAAGTAGATAAAACCAAGCATGGAACATAAAAAATTATAGATACATTTGCAATGTATCAGGGAGAATTGAGATACTCTAGTATATATGCTTTTCATGAAAACTCTCACACTCTTAAACTACATGATTATACTTTACTGTTCAAAGGCAAGCCTATGAGTTGATTACTTGACATGGAATAAAATTTACTCATTTTAATTATCCATGCTTACAATAATTTTATGGCGCTATAAGGATGCATGAACATATGATACGCTTGCCATTACCCTATCTATGCTGAAGTTTTTCAGATTTATGAAAGTGGAGGAAACATGAGACTATTAATCATGAGTAAGATCACCATCTTGTTATTTCAGTTTAAATGCCGAGTTCCTTTTTTATTTTGGTTTTCATGCTTGGGATGGTCAAGTTTAAGCTTGGGGAGATTGATGGCTCTGAAATATAGCCATCTACGTCCACATTTAAACTGGATATTAATCATATTTTTTATGAAATATCTCTCTAAACCCTACCACTAATGCTAATATTCAGCGGGGTATGCAATCCTTTGTTCTTGTATTTTTTCTGCACAGATAATGTCGTTTAAAGGAGGGAATTACTACATTAAATTCAAAGATATGATATTTCCTTCCACCAGAAGAAACCAGGAGCCGTCCAACGAAGGCAGACGCCGTAACGACCAACTATACGGCCGGAGCAAAAATTCGGACCGTGTAGCTCTAGTCGTATAGTTGGCGCCGCCTCCGTTAGGTCAATTAGAACAACTTTTGTGAAGGGATCCCTATATAAAGAAGCCTTGGGCGACGGGAAAACAGAAGACGCGGCGCCCCAGAAGCCATACCTCGCCAGAAATCTGCCTCCAGATCTCCAAACCCTTCTCTATCTCCATCGCCATCTTCCACCATTTGTAATAGTAGATCTCTTCTCCGATTGGCGACATTGTAAGACTATCTCTATCAATCTTATGATTTTCATTACAATGTTTGTAATTGTTGATCTCACCTCTATGTGTGAGTAAATCTCCTTGGGCTAAGGGCTTCGGCCTAGCCATGTAGCAATTGTGCATGTGATTTATCATAGATGGGATCGTGTATTAGTTTGTATGACATGGTCATTATTGTATCCTCTCTTGCCTCAATCTAAGAACTTGTCAGGTACCCAAGACCCCGAGGGTTGAGCTAGGTATAGGGAGTATGAGTGATGACTGATCTACAGGTTGGGAACCCCAGTGACAGAAGGGGTAGTATGGCTGTATGTGAGGGATTTGCTTGGGATTAACGGTGACATCACTATGCATATCATTAGTTCTCTTTCTTCTATGGATGAGACTAGTAGGTTATTTCTATAAGCGATTGCGGAGGCAATAGAAATTATGGATGCACCGCTCACATATAATTTATCTTGCTCTAACAAATACACGCATACTTTATTTCTATCTTTTATTTCCATCAGATGTTTTTGCACAGCTACAGGTGAAACCGAACGCCCTAGGCCCTCTCTCTCCATCATCGACAACAACAAAAGGACGCAAGCTACTGGTCTGGTGAATACACAAAAGGAATTCTAAAACTCCCGAAGGTCCATTTAAGTAACTTCTCTACGCATGCGCTTCCCGTGGATTCGATAACCTACGTCTACTAGGGAAAAAGAGCTATACTACATCCGTAATCCAGATCGAAGGTATGAATAGCCCACAAAGACATGCTTATCCGACTTTGATTGTAAACATTTTACTTATGCCAAGCATACCAAAATTGAATAAAAGACAACTCGGGTTTTATCCCAAACCATAACTCATATGCTGTCATTTCAACGGATCACGATGGTGCTCTTTTCAGTGTAAAAGCGGTAGTCTCTAAAGCTTTAATCTTTAAAACATAATGGCAGTTTTATAAGGGACACCTTTGATCTTACCATGTAAAACAAGGTTCGATTTGATCTCTCGAACATACCATACTTCTATGGTTTATCGGGAAATGCAAATCCATGGAACAATTACTCAAATCTTAGGTGTTTTGCCAAACATGTAACTCAAATATCATCCTTTATGATCGAATCATAAATTATTTATTTTCTCATTACAGTGATTTTCCACTTCATTTTGAAAATGTTTGAACAATTTTCAAATGTTTCATACTTCTTCCTAATATTAAGTAAATATACAGATATATTCACTCAAATTTTCGGAGAAGGCATATGAAGTCGAAAGATCCACCGCACATGGCTACATATAATGGACTATATACATCAACATGTACAATATCCAATAAGTTAGTCATCCGTTCCTCTTTGGCCTATGAATGGAGTTTCAATTATCTCCAGGAAAGTCTCACAAGCTTCAATAGATCAAAATCAAAGATTCCAAATATCCATCAACATGGAGTTTGTTCATGTTTTCTTTCCAATATAATTTAAACGGATATCTCACTTCATAAGTGATCTTTCAATCGTTTTTCTTGCGAAATTTTAGCATTAGTTTTATGGACGTGATTTCTCCAACTAGACTTGTAGAAGTTCATCCATCTTCTATGGAATACGGTAATTATTTGAACAACCATTCTTCTCATAATATCAGAACAAAATAACAATTATTTAAATAAATCTTTAAGGAAAGTTTTGATGTCAACGAGAAACACAATAACACTTTATTTGATTTCGATGAACATCAGCACATATTCTTTTGCTAGTTACTTAGGTCGTTGTAGTTCATGAATTGTGTTGCTTCGTGTGACATTTCACACCAACCAATTCGGTATCTAATACCTAAGAACCACATTGTTTAATAAGCAAAGAATATAGCCATAACATGTATATCATCTATATACCTGAGATGGACATTTCCAGTCTTTTCTTTTCTGCCAAATATTTTATAGATTCTCTTCCAGCATTTCCTTTTCTTTTAAAAGAATCTATCAACATCAATAGTGGCACCATACATATGACACATAGTCCAAAGCGTGTATAGTCAAATACTAATATATTTGGACTTGCACTTTGAAGTTGATCACCATCATCAAATGTTTGGCGTTCTTTCAAAAATCCATTCTTTAGTAATCTATTAGTGTAGTGAACATTTTACATACATCTTCTATTTATCCTTATCATGAAAACTTTCATAATCAAGCTACTATGGCCTATAAGGACGAATCGTGAGTATAATGTCAGTCCCCAAAATCTTTTTGGGAGATTAGGACGGCTAGCGTCTCCAACCTTCGCAAATTGTCATACAAGAGAACATGTATTTTGCCAAATTATACTCTATCATATTGCAACCATAAATATTGTTTCAGATATCACAATATCTTCCACACATGATGGTTTCTGAAACAATTCTTTCAGCTCCTAGATGACCTCGATATTGAACCATATTTTGAATATCAAGAATTATGGAGGCAAGCATGATACTTAGATACTAACACTTGAATTGTTACTCTTGGTTTAATACTACTTATTAAACTTCATGGAGTAAATTGAGTTTGCTGAAAGTTTGCAATAGGACTTCTAAACTTTAGAATGACACTAAAAACAATACGATACCAGTTCGTAAAGTAAATATCCAGAATTCAATAGTTCTATGATCTCAATTATAACTAAGTACAAGGTAGTAAACAGATGCCAATGACTACAACAAACTATGCAAATTCACTTATATTCAGTTTATGATAAATTGAGTTCAACTCTAATCATATTACTACATGAACTCCCACTCAAAAACAACATCCCTCGTGTGATTACATGAACCAAATCCACTACACCAAGTCCGATCATCACGTGACTTGGTGTAGCTACAAAGGCGAACATATATATGGGCATCATATTTACCATATGACTCATGCTTAACCTTTCGGTCCGTGTTCCGAGGCCATGTCTATACATGCTAGGCTCGCCAAGTAAGAACATTAGTACTCGCATGTGTAAAACTATCTGACACCTATTGTATGAAAGCGTAGAGTCAAGTACACCCGATCATCACGTGATGTCTCGAAACATGATCCATAGAACGTTGCATACTTAAGGAAGAACACATTTTTATCTTGATATCTATATGAGGGATCATCTTATAATGCTACTAAAACGCCAAACAAGCAATATAAGAGGCAAACATCAAATGTGTAAAGTGAAATGATATGGTTCTTGCACTTGATCACTATCATGTGCATCGTGGTATGTCTTTATCATTCCTTCACTACAAGAAAAGTTTCCTTTCGCAACGACTTGGCGCGACGGTGGTCGTAGAAGGCGCGTCTTTCGTGAAGAAATTCTTGACTCGGTCTTGGCCGATGGAAAACTTTTTTTTCCGGTTTCGCGGCCCTCTACTACGATGGATCTGCTAAAAACATGGAGGAAGCTCGGCCAGCGCGTGGCCGAAGCAAGATTTTCATTTCCTTCCTTGATGTTGACTCGCCGAAGTCTTTTGAGGCATGTAGGTCCCGAACGTCAGTGTCTCTAGTGGACCATACTTTTCGGTCGCGCCTCCCTAATTTGAACTCGATAACGTTGCTCGAGGAATCTGTTGTTTAGTTAGGTTGCTAGGTCCCACATGTCAGCCTCTCATTAGAAGGATCGTGTGTATGATGGAATTTTTTTCCTTCGCTCGCGCTACCATGTGCCGAAGTTGATAGTGCTGATCGATGCATCTACCGTTTAACCAACCTCCTGGGACCAACATGTCATCCTCTCATTAGAAGAAACGTGTGTATGATGGAATTTTTTCCTTCGCTGGCGCTACCCTGTTCCAAAGTTGATAGCGCTGCTCGATGCATCTACCGTTTAACCAACCTCCTGAGCCCCACATGTCATCCTCTCATTAGAAGAAACGTGTGTATGATGGATTTTTTCCTTCCCTCGCGCTACCCTGTTCCGAACTTGATAGCAATGTTCGATGCATCTATCGTTTAATCACGATGTTGGGCCCCACATGTCATCCTCTCATTAGAAGAAACGTGTGTATGATGGATTTTTTACCCTTCGTGTTCCGAACTTGATAGCGTTGCTCGCTACATCAGACGTTTATTCAGCCTGGTGGGTCCCTTATGTCAGCCTCACAATAGAAGAATCGTGGGTATGATGGAATTTTTTCTTCTCTAGCACTACCCAGTTTCGAACTAGATAGCGCTTCTCGATGAATCTGCCATTTCCTCACGCTGCTGGGTCCCCCATTTCAGCCTCTCATTACAAGAAACATTTTCATGTTGAACCTTTTTCTCGCTCGCGCCTCCCTTTTTCGAACTGACTACGTTAGATATGCATTAGATTCAATTTTAAACTGTCATTTAAAATAGTTAACATAATGTTTTTAGCAGATCAAAAGGTGGGACTTGTACCTCATTATGTGTACTAGCAAGGGGTACAAAGATCAAGAATTGTTTCTATTAAGTTTTGAGTACTATGACTAGCCAAAGTAGGCATGAGAGTTAAATTTGCCAACATGACCATTCCTCCTTTTTAATTCTTTTTGATTTGATTTTCTTTAGGAAAATCTTGGGAATGATGTAGATGATGTTTAAATCACCTAAGAAACATTTTACAAGCGTTGGATCACACAACCAGGGCAATTCAAAACAACTCTATTTTAAATGCACACATATATGAATGCTTTCATTTTAACTTTGAAAAAGTTTTTGTTAACCCTAAATTTGATTGATTTGATCTTTATAAGCTTGGATTGAAGTTTTGGGATGTTAAAAACCTTCCCCCCTTAAACAAAAATCTCGTCCCGAGATTTACAAAGAAAACTAGGAAGTAAAGAGATCTGGGAACTCTGTCCTAATGTAATCTTCTCGCTCCCAAGTAGCTTCCTCCTCGGTATGGTTGCTCCACTGAATCTTGAGAAACTTGATACTCCTAGTCCTGGTGGTTCTGTAGGCTTCTTCTGAGATACGGATGGGTACTTCTCGATAGGTCAGGTCCTTTTCGATTTCCACAGCTCTGTGATCGATGTTCTTGAAAACTTTTGTCTTCTCGGGCACTTCCAGACATTTGTGAAGTAACGAGATATGGAACACATTGTGGATGGCTGACATCTCTTCAGGCAGTTCCAACTGATACGATACTTATCCTCGACAGTTCAGAATCTTGAAAGATCTGATATATCTAGGGGCTAACTTTCCCTTCAGACTAAAGCGTTGAGTTCCTTTCAAGGGTGAAACCTTGAGATATACAAAATCTCCGACATTGAAAGTCAGGTCTCTCCTTCTTTTGTCAACATAACTCTTCTGTCTAGATTGGGCGGTCTTGAGGTGCTCACGGACTTTGTGAACTTTCTCTTCTGCTTCTCGAAGAATGTCGGGTCCAAAGATTTGACTCTCTCCTACTTGTGACCAATTCAAAGCGGTACGACACTTTCTTCCGTATAGGAATTCAAATGGTGCCATCTACAAACTAGCTTGATAACTGTTGTTATATGAGAATTCTGCGAAAGGTAGGCAGTCTTCCCATTTTGATCCATATTCCAACACACAAGCACTAAGCATATCTTCTAGGATTTGGTTGACTCTCTCAGTCTGTCCATATGTTTGCGGGTGATACGCGGTACTGAAGTTCAACTTGGTTCCTAAACCTTCCTGTACTTTCTGCCAAAATCTTGAGGTAAACTGGGTTCCTCGATCTGATACGATGGTCTTGGGGGTTCCATGCAGACTAACAATCCTAGCAATGTATAGCTCTGCTAACTTTGCACTCTGGTAAGTGGTCTTGACAGGTATAAAATGGGCTACCTTGGATAGTCTATCAACTATGACCCAGATTGAGTCATTTCCCCTACTAGAACTAGGTAAACCGGTGATAAAGTCCATTCCAACAGAATCCCATTTCCATTCCGGAATCTGTAATGGCTGCAAAAGTCCTACAGGTCTCTGGTGTTCTGCCTTGACTCTTTGACAGATGTCACATTTGACGATGTAGCTTCCGATCTCTCTCTTCATCTTGTGCCACCAAAATTGCTCCTTCAAATCCTGATACATCTTTGTTCCTCCGGGGTAGATAGAATAAAGAGTAACATGGGCTTCCTTCATGATAACTTCCTTCAGCTCCGAATCTGCAGGCACACAGATACGTCCTTTGTACCACAATACTCCTTCTTCGTCTTCGGTGAATCCAGGTACCTTTCCTGTAACAATACGACGTTTGATTCCGTCGATACTTTCATTCCCCTTCTGGGCTTCCTTGATTTGGCTAATCAAAGTGGGTTGAAGTTCAATGGTAGCTAAGAATCCTTGGCTAACTAATTCAGTCCTGAACTGCTCCGACTCCTCATACAAACTTGGTTGCTTCTCCTTGATCATGGTGTTAAGCTTAGACGGCAATCTGCTAAGAGCATCCGCTACCACATTGGCCTTGCCGGGGTGATAGTGAATGTGAAGGTCATAATCCTTGATTAACTCTATCCATCTTCTCTGCCTCATATTCAGCTCCTTCTGAGTGAAGATATACTTCAAGCCTTATGATCTGAGTAAATCTCACAGTGATTACCCATCAAATAATGACGCCAGGTCTTCAGTGCTAGAACTATAGTTGCTAGCTCAAGATCATGGGTCGGATAGTTCTGCTCATGCTGCTTTAGTTGTCGAGACAGATACGCGATAACTTTGCCTTCTTACATCAATACGCATCCTAGACCATTTGCTCGACGAATCTGCCATTTGCTCACGCTGCTGGGTCCCCCATTTCAGCCTCTCATTACAAGAAACATTTTCATTCTGAACCTTTTTCTCGCCCGCGCCTCCCTTTTTCGAACCGACTACGTTGCTCGATGCAGCATCTGTGTAAGGTCGCGCTGCTGGGTCCCACATATCAGCCTCTTTGTAAATGAGACATGTGTATGATGGACATTTTTTGGCCATGTCCGCTGTTTTGACCTTGGCAACTTGCTGGGTGTCAACACCCGGATTTTTAATCCCAGATGCCCATTATGCCATACCTTGCAATCCTAGGATTACCATTTTTGCGAGACATAACGGATTGGATATCACAGTACATCATCCATTACAAACCATACATAAGGTCTTACACAAATAAGGATCTCATGATCCAGTCTTAATACAACAATCAGCGGAAATAAAAGATGAGCGTAGCGGTGGGGTCCATCTTCAGGGGCACAGGCAATGCTGACGAAGGCAGATGGTCCTAGTTATCATAGCCGTCCTGTTGGCCATCATCTTGATAGTATCCTTCATAGTCTGGCCATGATAATAGCCAGGGACAAAATCCATGAGTACTCTTTAAGTACACGCAAACTACCACTAACAAGTATTATAATTCTAAGCTAAAGCGCTAACTCTATGCTTAACTATAAAGTTAAGTTTGAAACCTAAGCTGAGTTCAGAAGCAAAGAAAGATAAGATAAAACTCTAGAATCACTTAAGTTGGGGAAACTATTGCCATAAACACAACCCTGTTGTGGTCAAATCAAGATTCATCATTCTTTCCAAAGTATTTAGAAAACATCTGAAAACGAAACAGTATGGCCATTCCAACTGTCCATAACCGCGGACGCGGCTATTCGAATAGTTTGACACTCTGCAGAGGTGATACACTTTCACCACAAGATTCGATACATCTGTCAAGGATAACCCTGAATCATCATACTTAGTATGTAGATAATCAAACGTAACCTTCCCGTTACACACCCTAGTATAAGCACCTCTCCTATGAGCATGGCCTCCCAACCATGACCATCAGTCATCTTGGGCACTGCATAGGTGGACAACATTGAGAGGTAGCCTCAGCTCAAACCTCTCCCATGAGGGAACTAATACTAATGCATATAAATTTCTAGCTAAGCGTTACCCAATTCAGGTAATGTGGTTGTACGGTAAATTTGGAAATGGTATCGCATCCGAATCCAACCATCAGTTTTATAAAAGGGTTAAGGCTCATGCCTCAACATTTTCATCATCATCACCCATTTGTGTTGCTCACACATGTCAAAACATCTCAATAGAATGACTCATCATTCTAAGGTTTTCATAATTCATTTTCACCAAGTATTCCCATCTAAAGTGACTCAAGTTTTTGGATCTACTCTAAACTACTAAGTTAAGAGTGTTCACTAAGGTGGTAAAGATGGGTTCAATCTCATGCCATGGAATGACATCTAAAGGGTTCTAAATAAGTCAAGTTTTATACTTTTTATGCTACCTTCAAAACAAGTAAAGGACTTTGTATAAACTAAGAGGGTAAAACTTGTAACTAAGACTTGGAGTACCAATAGTCAAAGGGGTGTGATCAAGGCATACTTAGGGCTTCTTTGCTAAACCATCTAGTTTGATCCTAGCTTGTTAAACACTAAACTTGCAAGTGCTAGCTTGCATTGTTAAAGGTGGCTTGCACTTAGATAGTGCTAGCTTGCTAATAGTAGCTTCCCTTGGTTGGTGTAGTGGTTGAAGTTTTCTTCTTCTTCTTCTTCTTCTTCTTGGTAGAACTCCTCCTCCTAGAGAGCTTGGTCGGTACTATCGTCTATAAATACATAGGGAGCCCACAATCACCAAACAATACTTAACTAGGCTAAGTGGCATTCTAAAACACACCTTTGATGATCTATTATCATCACAACCATCACAAGTTTAATTCAATAGTTTCATCCTTTTTATTTTAGAAAAGTAATTTCTACTCATTGAAAAATTAACTAATATTTAATATTCACCACCAAAATATGGGATCATGTCGACACATGTCATCACCACATATTCTAACATGTGGGAATGAAATTTAAAGGTTGGGTCAACATTACTTTTGTTCAAGTTCATTAGTAAATGATTTAAAGTGACTAGAAATGCCTATATAGCATTGTTTTGGTACTAGTCCATAGTCACTTCATGTAAACCTTAATATTATTACATATTTGGATAGATATGGTGAAATGTGAGTTTTGAGAGTTGGAATAAACTCAAAAGCTAACTTGGTTGATTTTATAAAAATGTTGCAAGTTGCAAATGCTTCTGTCTTCTTATTTTTATTAGGAGAGATCTATAACTCTAATTGAATTAAATCCAACGGGCTTGGATAGATTACTTCCATACCTTTCAGGCAAAATTAGTTTCATGCAATTTGGATTTGTCAAACTCACAGAATTAAATTTTGAAATAGTGGACAAAACTAGATTTAACTAAAAAGAAAAATCCAGATTTGAATGTGTGGGCTAGCGCGGGAAAACAAATGGGCCGGCCTAGTGGCGCTCCGCGGTGCGGGGTCTCAGCTGACCGGGGGGTCCCGCTTGTCAGCGGCACTTAACACGCGAAACGGTACGCGCGCTGTGGGCCGTAGGATTAGAAGCGACATCTACAGCTGAGGGTCGTCGTCGACGACGAACAGGTCGCCGGCGAGCTCGAACCCTAGCGGCTCGGTGGGGGTCTACGGGGGGCATACTAGGGCTCCAGCGGGGTCGGCGAGGCGGGCAAACGACGTGGAAGACGACGGCGAGGCGAGGCGTGGTCGCGGCGGAGCTTGGGGTGGTCGCAATCAACGGCGCCCTTCTCCTCCTGCCGCGGCTGCTCTGGCTCCAATTCCGGAGAGGCAGAGCTCGCCTTGCTTCGGATAGAGGTGGGGAAGGTTCAGAGAGGTGAGGGGAGTGGAATGGTGTGGAGAGGAGAGGCTGGGGAAGGCTCCTTTTATAGGCCCGACGGTGAGACCAAGCAGGATGGGCGGTCGATGGTGGCGACATGGCTACGGCGAGGTAGAGGCATGGCAAGGGGTGGCTATCGATGGGCGGTTCCCTGGTGGTGCTCTAGGACTTAAATGCGGCTGTAGGGGTGGTGGCACGCGGTCGGGGCGAGGTGGCGCTCTGCGCGGCAGAAGAGGCGGTGTCCACGGCGAGCGGTGGCTGTGAGGCGTTGGGGGGCAAACGGGGATGTCTAGGGTGTTCTCTAGGTCGAGGCGGAGCGGTGGGCGCGGGCTGGTTCCAGGGGGCAGTCTGTGCGAGTGGGGACAGGGCGTGCTCTGGGGGCGGCGTCGGCATGCTCGACCAGCTCTAGGCGCGGCGGTTCGTGGTCCCTCTGCCCTCTGTCTCTGTCCTAGGGCTGGTTGGGCGGTGGAGGTGGACCACAAGCAAGTTGCTAGACATGAGGAGAGAGGCTGGAGAGGGCTACTGCTGCGAGTGCACTGTCGGCTGGCGAGGTGGTGCTCGGCATGGCATGGCAGTGCAGCTAGGGGGTAGGGGAGATGCTGGTTAGGCTCTGGTTAGATCAAGAGGGGATAAGGGGATTAAATGGGGATCAATTGGGGGCAAAACCCTGTAGTAAACAGTGAGCTAGGATTAGAGGAGAGATTATGCATGCCAAGTGTTTGATTAAATGGCCGCATGAAAGAAAGTTTTGAATTTTGGTTTCAAAATTTTTGAGTGATCTCCACTAGTGATAGGTAGTCTCTGGTTGCAAGGGTTTTGAAAGTGGAGCTCAAAAAGATGGGTTTTGAAATAGGGGTGATCTATGCATATGCATTAGATTCAATTTTAAACTATCATTTAAAATAGTTAACAAAATGTTTTTAGCAGATCAAAAGGTGGGCCTTGGTACCTCATTATGTGTACTAGCAAGGGGTACAAAGATCAATAATTGTTTCTGTTAAGTTTTGAGTACTAGGACTAGCCAAAGTAGGCATGAGAGTTAAATTTGCCAACATGACCATTCCTCCTTTTTAA
Source organism: Avena eriantha (assembly GCA_910589775.1). Classification (NCBI taxonomy): domain Eukaryota; kingdom Viridiplantae; phylum Streptophyta; class Magnoliopsida; order Poales; family Poaceae; genus Avena; species Avena eriantha. The sequence continues at coordinate 480,133,380 of OU342741.1, read as the reverse complement.
TTCTTTTTGATTTGATTTTCTTTAGGAAAAGCTTGGGAATGATGTAGATGATGTTTAAATCACCTAAGAAACATTTTACAAGCATTGGATCAGACAACCAGGGCAATTCAAAACAACTCCTATTTTAAATGCACACATATATGAATGCTTTCATTTTAACTTTGAAAAAGTTTTTGTTAACCCTAAATTTGATTGATTTGATCTTGATAAGCTTGGATTGAAGTTTTGGGATGTTACACTGGGTCCCAGATGTCAGCCTTCTTTGTGTAAGAAACGTGTGTATGCTACAAAAAATGTAAAAGAACAACAGAGATTATACTATATATTATATATTTATATTGAAAAAACTAGGAATATAACTCAAGACTTCAACAAATGGGATCTGCATGTGCTTCCCCTATGCCAGAACCATCTATGTCACTACTGGAAAAGATTACATTTAGAAATGTTGAAATCACTTAAAATGAAAAGGCAGCGACCCTAACAACTTGGCATAAAAAATGCTAAATGATCTACACAAATATAACATGGGTAGGAGAAGCTTGTCCTATACTTTATCAGAATGGCACGGAAATACTAAATTAAGACAATTTTGGGCGATACAAAAAATAACTTGGGTCCAATCTTGTGAAGCAATGGGCTTCTTATCATGGGCTCCTTACCGAAACTTCTTTAGTGTGGTTCATGCTTAAAAAACCAAGTAACAATGTGTTGAGGATTGGCGGCCCACGGCCAACCTGAATTCGTAAGGATAAATTAGCGTGGTTTGGACAAAGTTGGGTAGAATGTAGTACTATTTTCTAATAACCTCCTCACTGGAAATTCAATGTACTCAATATGTCAGGGGTCGGCAGTCCACCTGACCTAGCAGGCTAAATTTGCAAGGTATCTAATAACCTCCTCATTGAAAATTCAATATATCTTTTCGCTAGGTTCTTAGTGAAAATTCAATGTAGTTTGTACCCCATCCTCAAAAAATGTTGTTGGTACCCTAAAAAATATATACTATGCTCACCAAGAAAGGATAATAAAGGGATTTTCTGAAACAATAATACGAGAAGTTTTTTGTCTGAAGTGGGGTTGAAATATTTGTTTTCATAGGCCGAGTAGTAAAAATATATTGTACTGAAGGTTGATACGTCGTAAACGTATCTATAATTTTTGATGTTCCATGCTTGTTTAGTATCTACTTTCTTATGTTTTGTTCACACTTTGAGGTATTTTTATACATTTTCTGGAACTAACCTATTAACAAGATGCCACAGTGCTAGTTGCCTGTTTTCTACTGTTTTTGGTTTCAGAAAAGCTAGCAAGGATATATTCTTGGAATTGTACGGGACAAAAGCCAAAGTCAATATTTTACCCGAAGCAACACGGAGTACGGAGGGGAGACAAAGTGGCGCACCAAGGTGGCCACACCTAGTGGTGGCGAGGCCTGGGGGTGCGCCACCAGGGGTGTGGGCCCCTGGTACTCCACCGAGCTTGCCCCTTCGCCTATAAAATCCTCCTAGGATGAAAACCCTAAGTACCCAATCAAACATCCAATCAGAAATACACGGCAGAGTCTGTAGCCACCGCCATCTCAATCCCTAGACCGGGGGGATCCGAAGCTCTTCTCGGCACCCTGCCGGAGGGGAGAGATCACCCTGGAGATCTTCTTCATCACCATGACTGCCTCTAGTTTGATGCGTGAGTAGTTCATCCTTGGACTATGGGTCCATGTAGTAGCTAGATGGTTGGTTCTCCTCCTTTGTGCTATCTTGTTTAGATCTTGTGAGCTCTGTTCATGATCAAGATCACTATTTGTAATCCTACATGTTGTGTTTCAAGGGATCCGATGGATATTGAGATGCTATTTCAGATTGATTATTGATTCTATCATGTCTATGTTATTTATGATCTTGCATGCTTTCCGTTGTTAGTAACTATCTTGGCCAAGTAGATGCTAGCAACTCCAAGAGGGAGTATTTATGCTCGATAGTAGGTTCATGCCTCTTGTAATCTAGGGAAGTGACAGGAATCGCTAAGGTTGTAGATGTGCTGTTCTTACTAGGGAGAAAACAACAATCCTTTGTCCATGGGACAATCGTATTGTTTACTTTACACATTTTGCTTAATGTAATTATCTGTTGCTTGCAACTTAATACTGGAGGGGGTTCGGATGATAACCTGAAGGTGGATTATTAGTCATAGATGTAGTTGGATTACGGTCTATGTATAATGTTGTAATTCCCAATCAAATCTCATAGGAGTCAAGATGATTAGTATGTGCATTGTATGCTCTCTCGAGTCTGTCAATTGCCCCGCTGTAATTTGTTCACCCAACATGTTATTTATCTTAAGGAGAATCACCCCTAGTAAACTATGGACCCCAGTCTGTTCTTTTACCATCGATATACCATCTACTTTTTACTGTTTATTGTTTACTTTCTGCAAACAATTACTATCTTCCACACAATACATTTAATCCTTTGTTTTCAGCAAAACCGATGAGATTGACAACCTCACTGTAAGTTGGGGCAAAGTTCTGTGGTTGTGTTGTGTAGGATTCCAAGTTTGTAGCAACACCTTGGGGTTGTTTCCTTGCTCCTACTGGTTCGATAACCTTAGTTTCATAACTGAGGGAAACTTGCTGATGTGCTCATCATACCTTCCTCTTGGGGTTCCCAACGAGCTCAACGTATCATGAGCCATCAAGCCTTTTTCTGGTGCCGTTGCCGGGGAGTTAAGGACAACTTCACAATGGGAGTCCTTCACAAACAATTTGTTTACTTTTTTTTGTTTTGCTTAGTTTATTTTTGCTTTGTTTGCTTGTTTCTTTTTACAAAAATTAGTTGTGCTGGTTTGCTTCTTTATATCAAAAACACAAAAAAATAGTTCCTTCTGTAGTTGTCACCTCGTTCTTGGATCACTATGTTGATCCCTAAGTTCACCCTGAAAGACCTTTCAGTAGGTAGTGGCTCCATAATTGGTAAAACTAATATTGAAGAATTATTTAATCATGTTAGCAAGCATGAGGATATTGAGGATAGATGCTTAGCAGAACTTGCTCAAATTATGAAATTGCTGCAGTTTCTTTAGTTCACATGTTGGAAGCTAGGTTTGTTAACCTTAACCCCATGATGCAAGTAATGTTTCTTAAACTGAAAGATATTGAAGATACTGAAAAGAGAGATTTCATTCTAGAAACTTTGCTTAAAGAATTCTATGATGTTGTTAAGGAAGCTAGAAAAGTCTTTGATTGTTATAATATGCTAGGCTCATGTGTAGATGTTATTGGTACATTAGATCAGAAGGACAAAAAAAACCCAAGGTAGAATAAATTAAAATACCAATACCTTTTAAACTTGTAGGAATGCATGAAGCCTTAGAAAAGAATTTTGATTGCATTGTTCCAAAAACCCGTTTGATGAAAATAGTGAACCTAAGAGTATTGAGAGAGGATCATCTGGAAATTATTTGGATGAGATACCTTGCCTTGTTGAAGATATTTCTGGTATTGATCTTGATGCTTCTTCATTTGAGAATACTTGAATCTTGCTTCCTATGCCTAGCTCAAAGGCGTTAAAGAAAAGCACTATTGGGAGATAACCCAAATTTTTATTCAGTAAGTTTTTCTTTTCTTGAGTCTTGGAAGTTATTGCCTCAGTAATAACCTCTACTTATCTTTTTTGTGTGGTTTTTGTGCCAAGAATAACCTCTAATGGGAGAGAAGTAAGACTTGGGAAAGTTGCTGTCCTGAAACAGATTTTTGTGCTTCACTGAAAAAAATCGTGAAAAATCCCTGTACGTCGGATTGAGCTGTAATTATTTTCTTCTGCCCCAGGTTGTTATCCAACTTTCTTTAGTTTATCACTTTTCGATTTTAGCAATAGAAGGTTTCTGAAAAAATTGGTTTTTACCTGCTGGTCTGTTTTGACAGATTTCTGCCATTATTTGCATTTGCCTCTTAATCTCTTTCTCTTCGAGTTCTCGCCAATTACTTGAACTTTTAAAAGTAATTGCTACAGTAGCTTGTAATTTAATGGAAGTTTTACTTGTGTAAAACTGAACCCAAAAGACTTATTATCTTGAATACACTAATGTTTCTAATGAAGATTATGTGTAGTTTTTGTATGAAGGAAATTTTAAAGTGTAGGGAAGAATAATGTGATGAGATGAAGTATGGACAAAATCTCAAGATTGGGGATGCCACCCATGTCACCCCAAGAAACATTCAAGAAGTACAAGTGTCAAATCTTGGGGATGCCCAAGGAATCCCCTTCTTCATCAATAAAAATCTCAGGCTTTCTTCCAAACACTTCATTTTTATTGTTTCATGAACAATTGTGTTGTTCTTGGAGCGTCTTCGTCTTTGTTTTTAGTTTTCTTTTGCTTAGTTTTCTTAACTAAATTGGTTGGACCCCCGCATTCATACATAGTTTTCAAATAAGTTGATTTGTGTTGGAAAAGAGTAGGAAGTTGCATGCTTAGAAGTGGTACAAAAGGAGCTTGTTTTGACTATTGCCTAGACTTTATCATGTCATGTTTGATATTGCTTTGACTTTATGCTTAGTTATTATTGCTGTAGCATGACTTGTTACAAACAATTGAGATTGCTTAATGTGCGTTTAAAGAATCATGCATTGTTTTAGCATACAAAAGCATAATATTGCGGTATTCTCCTTTGATGCTTTATTTGGGTTAACTTGGCGCATGCTCACACCATGTTAAGGCTATACCAGTCACCTTAGCCTCTATGATCATTTAGTTTTCGACTTGTCATATCACTTTATGATTTAATTAATAATGTTTTGTCGCTTTGCACGATTATGGCCATTATTGCTCTCTTAGTTGGTCGCTCCCAGTCTTTTGCTAGCCTCCACATGTACCAAGTATGAGTTCCACTCATGCATCCAACTCCAAATAAAACCAAGTTATTCCATTGAGTCCACCATACCTACCTATTAGCATTGTTTCTATTCCAAGTATATTCATGTTTTTATCTACCTTCTGAATTAAACTTATTATGTGAAAATTAGTGATTAAAGCTCTCACAAACTTGATGGCACACTTTACTTTCTTGCACTTAATAAACTTGAACCATTCTGTCCATCTATGTTGCGTATACGCTTGCGCTTTATAAGTTGCGAATTAGCAGAACCATGTTACCATAGGGAACACTTTCAACGTTGCACATTATTTAGTTGATATCATGTTCTTTTGCTTATGGATCCCGGAGGTATGAAATAAAAGGGGAGCTTGTAAGCTCATGGATTTTGTATATGTGTTTGATAAACGCCTGGGCGTCTAACCTAAGCCATGCCTAATCATGGTGGAAACTTGTAGCATAACCGTAGTGAGCAATCTATGAAGAATCCTCAATAAAAACCTATGCAAATAGCAAATAAAAAGATCGCTGGGATACTCATTGTCTATTGCCTTGTCATTTTGATATGGGATAGCTCATGTATCATGGGGCAAGGGGTACCCCGTTGGCGGTTATCTATGATACACATGTACTTACAATCACAAGAACTTACTCGTGACTAAAGTTGAGTATCATGCGGTTCGGTACCCGTAAGCAAGGGGCATGATATTTTCAACTTATAACTTGTCAAGCATATCCTCATATTTGTTCACTTTAACCTTAGTCACCTGAAGATTCTTATGATAGAGGCAATGACAGATGAAAGCTAATAAGTACCATAATTTTTGGAAGCTCTTTATGAAACGTGAATCCCTGCTTCCCTCTATGAAGGGACTTTCTTTTACTTTTAGGTTGAGTCTCCATATTCTATCTTTATGCACCTATTGAGAGAGCATAGTGGTCATTGTTAGTTTAATGTGCATTGTCCCAAAAGTGTTGATTGAATCATAACTTTGATATTGCTTGTTCTTAAATTATTTGTATCTAGTCACCCTTATGAACTTTGAAGGTGTCCTATGCATTTATGTTTTGCTATACCATGAGGGACAAGCTGAATACCATTCTTATTATGTTTTCTATATGTGAAACAAACAAATGTCTGATGACCCACAAGTATAGGAGCTGTATCGCAGTATTTTCTATAAGTAAGAGTGTTGAACCCAACGAGGAGTAGAAGGTTTTGACGAGTGGCTTGGAGCAGGAATTCTCTGTAAATACTTAGCAAATGGATTTTTAGGGTTTTTGATAATGCAGATAAATAAAGTATGAGTAAATAAAAGACAATAATATTAAATGCAGCAAGTGGCCCAATCCTTTCTTTGGCAAAGGACAAGCCAGTTGTATTACATAAGAAGACCAAACGTTCTTGAGGACACATGCGAATATCGACAAGTGCTTTCGCTTCATATAGTTGATTAATCTTCTTTAGTTTGATAAGTGTTGTGTGGGTGAACCTGTGCTAATGTACTGACCTACCTAGGACTAATACAATAGAATTTTCTTTTAGCTAATGATACTTATTCCATTTCTTTTTAGGAATTTCAATATAAGAAGCAAAAGCCTTAAAATAATTTCTAATACTTTGAGAATCAAGACCATAAGGATTACTAATATTACGAAAGTCATTAGTTCCCATAAAAGATTTAATGCATTCATAATCATAATTTATACCTGACTTTGTTCCTTTATCATTCTCACATGCTTCAGCATTGTCTTGAATACTGTCTAGAAGATCCCATTTAGCTTCTTCTTCCATGTGTGTAAATGATCGAACACAAGAAGCATCCAATAGATCCTTATCATGAAGAGAAAGTCTTGCATAAAAGTTATTGATAATAATATTATTAGGGAGCTCATGAATAGGACATTTGAGCATTAGTAACTTCAATCTCCCCCAAGCTTGAGCTGTACTCTCTCCATCACGACGCCAAAAGTTGTATATTTGATTCTGATCTTTATGAATCTCACTAGGAGGATAAAATTTTGAATAAAAGAGAGGTACAACTTCCTCCCATTCAAGAGCTTGACCATTCTTCAGCAGCTTATGCCATTCCTCAGCTCTTCCTTTCAGTGATAATGAGAATAACTTCTTCTTGACTTGATCTATTGTAATACATGCACACTTGAACAACCCGCATAATTCTTGTATAAAGAGCAAATAATCACCGTGATGGACAGTTCCATCTCCAAAATAGTAGTTATCCATAACACGATCAATAATTCTTGTAGGTATCTTGAAAGTAACATTTTCAGCAGGTGGAGGTTCATCTACTACCTTAGGAGTGGTAGTAGCATTATGAAATAAGAAACTAAGTGAATTATCCATATTGAAATAAAGTAACTAAGAGAAATAGACAATACACACAGTAGAAGTTTCCTTTACCAGTTCCACTCTCCAATAGCGCTTCACTCCCCGGCAACGGCGCCAGAAAATAGTCTTGATGACCCACAAGTATAATGGGTGTATCGCAGTATTTTCGATAAGTAAGAGTGTCGAACCCAACGAGGAGCAGAAGGTGTTGACGAGTGGCTTGGAGCAGGAATTCTCTATAAATACTTAGCAAACGGATTTTTAGGGTTTTTTGATAATGTAGATAAATAAAGTACGAGTAAATAAAAGAAAATAATAATAAATGCAGCAAGTGGCCCAATCCTTTCTTTGGCAAAGGACAAGCCGGTTGTATTACATAAGATGACCAAACTTTCTCGAGGACACATGGGAATATCATCAAGTGCTTTCGCTTCAAATAGTTGATTAATCTTCTTTAGTTGGATAAGTGTTGTGTGGGTGAACCTGTGCTAATGTACTAACCTTCCTAGGACTAATACATACTTGTGATTATACCCCTTGAAAGCATCCACAACTACAAGAAAGTAATTAAGATAAAAACCTAACCACAGCCTTAAACTTTGAGATCTTACACTCCCTTGTGCAAAGGTTTTCTAATGGGGTTCAGGTTCCAATCGCTCCGACACCCCCTACGATTAGTAGCCAAATACACAATCCATTCCCCTAGGCCCATAAAGGTGAAGTATCATGTAGTCGACGTTCACATGACACCACTAGAAGAATAACACCACAACTTAAATATTAAACTATTGAATCTTTCTCAACACAATTCCACTACTAACAACATGACTTCTCCCATGTCCTCAAGAACTAAACGAACTACTCACAAGACATCATATGGATCAAGATCAGAGATGAAATAATGATAAGTAACAATCTGAACATGAACAATAATTCAATGGTTCCACTCAATAGCATCAACTACAACAAGTAATCAATACCGGGAAAGTTTCCCCTAAGAACTATGCAAGATTCAACCCAATTGTTACAGCGGTATGGAGTGGTGATGATGGTGCTGGTGGAGATGATGATGGAGATGATGGTGATGATGATCCTTATGAAGTCCAGCTTGATTCTGGTGTTGATGGCGATGATATCCCCTCTCCAAGAAGGAATTTCCCTGGCAGATTTCCGGCTGCCGGAGAGCTCTTTCTGTCTCTGTAGTTTCTGCCCCGCAGAGGTGGCAGAACCTTTCTACGGTCGCTCCCCGCGTCTTAGGGTTTCGGGAGGATTTTATACGCCAAAGAGCAGAGCTAGAGGTGGGCCAGGGTGGCCACACAACCTGGTGGCGCGGCCTAGGGTGGCCCGCGCTAGGGGTGGTGTGGGCCCCCTATGGCCCATCTCCGCTCCCCTTCTGGCTTCCTTCGTATTCTGGAAAAATAGGATTTTCCATATATTTTCCGAGATTTTCTGATCTTCGCGAATTTTGCCTCCAAACAGTGTGTTTTCCATCAGAATCCTGACTTCAGCGGTTCATCCTCCAAAAGTCATCAACCATGCAAAACAGATGGAATAACATAAGTATCATCTCTTAATATGAAATATATCAATGAATAATAGTAAATTATGATATAGAATAGTGATGCAAAATGGACGTATCAACGTCATTCAAAGCATTGTTATTCATGAATCTTTTGTTTGTACCTTTTCATGTTACAACATAGTTGCTATGTCTTATTGTTGGAACTATATCTTTCATGTCTATGTTAAAGAACTATGATCCCAGCTATCAATGTTTTACAAATACCTTGATCAAGATTGTGATGGTGCATGTCACCTCAAAAATTATTCTTTTTATCACTTACCTACTCGAGGATGAGCAGGAGCTAAGCTTGGGGATGTTGATACGTCGTAAATGTATCTATAATTTTTGATGTTCCATGCTTGTTTAGTATCTACTTTCTTATGTTCTGTTCACACTTTGAGGTATTTTTATACATTTTGTGGAACTAACCTATTAACAAGATGCCATAGTGCGAGTTGTCTGTTTTCTGCTGTTTTTGGTTTCATAAAAGCTAGTCAGCAAATATTCTTGGAATTGGACGGGACAAAAGCCAAAGTCAATATTTTACCCGAAGCAACACGGAGTCTAGAGGAGAGACGAAGTGGCACACCAGGGCGGCCACACCTGGTGGCAGCATGGCCTGGGGGCGCCACTAGGGGGTGTGGGCCCCTGGTACTCCACCGACCTTGCCCCTTCTCCTGTAAAAGCCTCCCGGGATGAAAACCCTGAGTACCCGATCAAAGACCCAATCATCAATCCACGAAAGAGTCTGTAGCCTCCGCCATCTCAATCCCTAGATTGGGGGATCCGAAGCTCTTCCCGGCACCCTTCCGGAGGGGAGAGATCACCCCGGAGGCCTTCTTCATCACCATGACTTCCTCTGGTGTGATGCGTGAGTAGTTTATCCTTGGACTATGGGTCCGTGTAGTAGCTAGATAGTTGGTTCTCCTCCTTTGTGCTATCATGTTTAGATCTTGTGAGCTCCGTTCATGATAAAGATCATCTATTTTTAATCTTACATGTTGTGTTTGCGGGGATCCGATGGATATTGATATGCTACTCCAGATTGATTGATTCTATCATGTCTATGTTATTTATGATCTTGCATGCTTTTCGTTGTTAGTAACTATTTTGGCCAAGTAGATGCTAGCAACTCCAAGAGGGAGTATTTATTCTCGATAGTTGGTCCATGCCTCTAGTAATCTGGGGAAGTGACAAGAAGCGCTAAGGTTGTAGATGTGTTGTTGCTACTAGGGATAAAAGAGCAATCCTTTGTCCATGGGAAAATCGTATTGTTTACTTTACACACTTTGCTTAATGCAATTATATGTTGCTTGTAACTTAATACTAGAGGGGGTTCGGATGATAACCTGAAGGTGGATTATTAGTCATAGATCCAGTTGGATTACGGTCTATGTATAATGTTGTAATTCCCAATCAAATCTCTTAGGAGTCAAGATAATTAGTATGTGCATTGTATGCTCTCTTGAGTCTGTCAATTGCCCCGCTGTAATTTGTTCATCCAACATGTTATTTATCTTAAGGAGAATCACCTCTAGTGAACTATGGACCCCAGTCCATTATTTTACCATCGATATACCATCTACTATTTATTGTTTACTGTTTACTTTCTGCAAACAATTACTATCTTCCACACAATATGTTTAATCCTTTGTTTTCAGCAAAACCGGTGACATTGACAACCTCACTGTAAGTTGGGGCAAAGTTCTGCGGTTGTGTTGTGCAGGATTCCAAGTTGGTAGCAACACCTTGGGGTTGTTTCCTTGCTCCTACTGGTTTGATAACCTTGGTTTCATAACTTTGGGAAACTTAATGTTGTGCTCACCATACCTTCCTCTTGGGGTTCCCAACGAGCTCAACATTTCCTGAGCCATCAAAGGTCGATGGTCCACTGATGGCTCAATGCACGGCGCCTAGAAAAGTGCTGGTGCGTGGTTGATGTAGAGCTCGTTGGGAACCCCAAGAGGAAGGTATGATGAGCACAGCAGCAAGTTTCCCTCAGTTATGAAACCAAGGTTTAATCGAACCAGTAGGAGCAAGGAAACACCCCAAAGGTGTTACTAGCTGAGCTTTGGCAGGGCGCACTACCGGTGCTAGTAGCAACGTGGAGACCTACACAACACAACCACAGAACTTTGTCCCCAACTTGCGATGAGATTGTCAATCTCACTGTGTTTTGCGGAAAACAAAGGATTAAACGTATCGAATGGAAAGAAGTAAAAGTTTGCATAAAGTAAACACAAAGAAGTAAACAGTTTGTACATTGAATGTAAAAGACAAGGACTGGGATCCATAGTTCACTAGAGGTGGCTCTCCTTAAGATATATAACATGCTGGGTGAACAAATTACAGCGGGGCAATTGACAAACATCGAGAAAGCAATACATGCATATACTAATCATCTTGACTCCTTTGAGACTTGATTGGGAATTACAACATTATACATAGACCGCCATCCAACTGCATCTATGACTAATAATCCACCTTCAGGTTATCATCCGAACCCCCTCCAGTATTAAGTTGCAAGCAAAAAATTATTGCTTTACGAACTGTGTGTAAAGTAAACAATATGATTGTTCTATGAACAAAGGATTGTTGTTTTCTCCCTAGTAGCAACAGCACATCTAGTACCTTAGAGATTTCTGTCACTTCCCCAGATTACCAGAGGCATGAACCCACTATCGAGCATAAATACTAACTCTTGGAGTTGCTAGCATCTACTTGGCCAAGATAGCTACTAACAACGGAAAGCATGTAAGATCACAAATAACAAAGAAATGATAGAATTAATAATCAATCTGAATTAGCATCTCAATATCCATCGGATCCCTGCAAACACAACATGTAGAATTACAAATAGATGATCTTGATCATGAGCAGAGCTCACAAGAGCTAAACATGAAAGCACAAAAGAGGAGAACCAGCCATCTAGCTACTACATGGATCCATAGTCCAAGGATGAACTACTCATGCATCACACCGGAGGCTTGCATGGTGATTAGAAGGCCTCTAGGGTAAATTCCCCTCTCCGACAGGGTGCCGGGAAGAGCTTCAGATCCCTCCCGATCTAGGGATGGAGATGACGGCGGCTACAGACTCTTTCGTGGATTTTTGATCGGGTACTTAGGGTTTACGTCCCGAGGGAAATATATAGGCGGAAGGAGAGGCCGAGGGGGTGCCGGGAGCGGTCACACCACCCCCTGGCGCGGGCGAGGCCTGGCCGCACGGCCAGGTGGTGTGGTGGCCCCCTGGCGCCTCTCTGTCTCGTATTCTGGCACTTGATGACATCCGGAAAAATAGGCACTTTGGCTTTTGTCCCGTCCAATTCTGAGAATATTCATTTCTAACTTTCCTAGAACCAAAAACAGCAGAAAACAGGCAGCTGGCACTATGGATCTTGTTAATAGGTTAGTCCAAGAAATCATATGAAAAGTACTCCAAAGTTGGAACAAAACACAAGAAAGTGGATAAAACCAAGCATGGAACATAAAAAATTATAGATATATTTGCAATGTATCAACATCCCCAAGCTTAACTCCTTCTCTTCCTCGAGTAGGTAAGTTATAAAAAGAAAGAATAATTTTTGAGGTGACATGCACCATCAAAGACTTGATCAAAGTATTTGTAAAACTTTCAATGCTGGGATCATAGTACTTCAATCATAACATGAAAGACAAAGTTCTAGGAATAATCAAAGAAACTATGATGCAACATGAAAAGGCACAAACAAAAGATTCATGAATAACAATGCCTTGCAAGACGTTTGTTTGTTTCACATAGAGAAAACATAGCATAATAGTATTCAACTTGTCCCTCATAGAGTAGCAAATATAAATGCATAGGACACCTTCAAAGTTCATAAGAGTGACTAGATACAATAGTTTAAAATAAGCAATATCAAAGTATGCATCAATCAACTCGTCTTGGGACAATGCACATAGAACTAAGGATGGCCACTATGCTCTCAAAGTAGGTGCATAAAGGTAGAAGGTGGAGACACAATATAATGGTGGAAGAAAGGCCTTTTTAAAAGGAAGTAGGGATTCAAGTCTCATAAAGAGCTTCCGAAAATTATGGTACTTATAGCTTTCAACTCTCATTGCCCCTATCATAAGCATCTTGAAGTGATTAAGTAAAAGTGAACAAACTATGGTGTACATGCTTGACGAAGTATAAGTCAGAAATCTCATGTCCCTTGTATACGAGGGCCGCTCCTCATGCTACTCAAGTTTAGTCACCGGTAAGTTCTTGTCATTGTAAGTATATGTGTATCATTGAGAACCGCCAACGGGGTACCCCTTGCCCGATGATACGGAAGAATCCCCATATAAAATGACAAGGCAAGCATACAACGAGCATCTTAGCATTCTTCTTATTTACCATGGGAATATGGTGCTTTTTTCTCTCTTTCCTCTTTTCATAATATCTCTTTTTTTTCTTTTTCTTTTTTCTCAATATAGGACTCTTTTTTTTATAAGAAGAATGCTTCATAGACAGCTCATTACGGTTACGCTGCAGGTTTCCACCATGTCAGCATGGATTAGACCAGCGCGCTAGGCGTTTCTCTAACACATATACATAACTCCATGGACTTACAAGCTCCCCTTTCATTTCACACCGACGACATCCATATACAAAAGAGCATGATATCAACTAGGTACAAGTACCAAGTGCAATGTCGAAAGCGTTCCCCATGAAAGCATGGCTCTGCTAATTCCCAACAAATAAGTGCAAGCATATACAACATAGAAGACACAATGGTTCAAGTTTATTAAGGGCAAAAAGTGAAGTGTGCCATCAAGTTCGTGAGAGCTTTAATCACTAGTTTTCTCATAACAAGTTTAATTTGGAAGGTAAACAAAAGCATGAATATACTTGGAATAGCATAAGCTAGTAGGTAGGTATGGTGGACTCTTTGGAATAACTTGGTTTAGGGAGTTGGATGCATGAGTGGAACTCATACTTGGTGGTGGAGGCTAGCAAAAGACTGGGAGCGAGAAACTAAGAGAGCAATAATGGCCATAATCATGCAAAGCGACAAAACATCATTGATCAAAGCATAAAGTGATACTACAACTTGAAAATTAAAGGATCATAAAGGCTATGGTGACTTGAGATAGTCATAACATGGTGTGAGCATGCGCCAAGTCAACCCAAATAAAGCATCAAAGGAGAATACCACTATACTATGCTTTAATATGCAAAAACAACACATGATTCATCCAAGGCACATTAAGAAATATCAATTGTTTATAACAAGTCATGCTTCAGCAAAGAATACTAAGCATAAAGCCAAAACAATATCAAGCATGGCATGACAAAGCATAGGCCACAGTCAAAAACGAGCTCTTTTTACCACATAAGCATGAACTTTCCTACTCTTTTCCAAACAAAACCAAACTATTTGCAAACCAATTGATGAAAGAGGGGGTCCAACCAATTTATTCAGAAAACAAAGCAAACCAAAGCAAACGAAAAACCAAAATAAAAACGAAAAAGAACACGCTCCAAGAAAAACACAATTGTGCATGAAACAATAAAAATGAAGCGTTTGGAAGAAACCTGAGATTTTTATTGATGAAGAAGGGGATGCCTTGGGCATCCCCAACCTTTGACGCTTGTACTTCTTGGATATTTCTTGGGGTGACACGCGGGGCATCTCCAAGCTTGAGCTTTAGTCCATCCTTCATCTCATTACTCATTCCTTCCATACACCTGAAATTTGTCCATACAAAACTTCACACAATCTTTATTAGCAACATTAGTGCACTCAAGATAATAAGTCTTAAGGTTCAGTTCTAACACCAAATAAACTTCCATTAGAATACTAGATACTGTAGCACTTCCCTCCAAAATCTCAATTCCCCAAAAGAACTCAAAAAGGAACCAACAAGAAGCAAATGCAGAAAATGGCAGAAATCTGTCAAAACAGACCAGCAGGTAGATACAAATTTTTTCGAAGACCTTCTGTTGCTCGAATAGAAAAGTGTTGAACTAACGAAAGTTATATAACAACCTGGGTCAGAAGTACAAAACATTACAGCTCAATCCGACATACAGAGCTCTCTCACGAATATTTACGGTGAAGCACAAAGATATGTTTTGGGACAGCAACTTTCCCAATCATTACTTCACTCTCATTAGAGGTTACTCTTGGCACGAAAAGCAAATAAAAAGGATAAGGAGTAGTTATCACGGAGTTAATAACTTCCAAGACTCATCTAAAACTTTTGGGTTACCTCCCAATAAGGACTTTTCTTTAACGCCTTTAACTTAGGCATAAGAAGCAAAGAAAGAATCAAGTGTTCTCAAATGAAGAAGCGTTAAGATCAATACCAGAAATATTTTCAACAAGGCAAGGTATATCATCCAAATAAGTTCTAGAGGATCCTCTCTCAATGCTCTTGGGTTCACTATTCTCATCAAAAGGGTTTGCAGGAACAATCCAATCAAGATTCTTTTCTATGGCATCATGTATTGCTACTAGTTTAAAGGGTATTGGTATCTTAGTTTCCTCCCCATTAGGTTCGGTTTGTTCATCTTTTCTCGGGTACCAACAACATCTACATATGAGCCTAGCATATTGAAACGTTCAAAAACTTTCTAGCTTCCTTGGCAACATCATAGAACTCCTAAAACAAAGTTTCTAGAATAAAATCCCTCTTTTCAGGGTCTTCAATTTCTTTAAGCTTAAAAAAACATTACTTGTATTAAGGGGTTGAGGTTAACAAACCTAGCTTCTAACATGTGAACCAAAGAAGCTGCAGCAATCTCATAGTTTGGAGCAAGTTCTGCAAGGGATGTATCCTCAGTATCTTCATGTTTGCTAACATGATTAAAGAATTCTTCAATATTATCTTTCCCAATTATAGAACCACTACCAATTGAAAGGTCTGTAAGGGTGAATTTGGGGATAAACATGGTGAGCTAAGGAAGAGGTGACAACTAAAGGAGACTTAATTTTTGTGTGTTTTTGAATAAGAAAGCAAACTAGTAAAACTAATTTTTGTGTGTTTTTGAATAAAGAAAACAAGCAAACAAAGAAAAAAGAAACTAAGCAAAACAAAAACAACAAAGTAAAGAGATTGGTTATGAGGGAATCCCCTTGTGAAGATGTCCTTGACTCCCCGACAACGGCGCCAGAAAAATGCTTGATGGCTCAATGCACGACGCCCAGAAAAGTGCTGGTGCGTGGTTGATGTTGAGCTCGTTGGGAAGCCCAAGAGGAAGGTATGATGAGCACAATAGCAAGTTTCCCTCAGTTATGAAACCAAGGTTTAATCGAACCAGTAGGAGCAAGGAAACACCCCAAAGGTGTTACTAGCTGAGCTTTGGCAGGGCGCACTACCGGTGCTAGTAGCAACGTGGAGGCCTGGACAACACAACACAGAACTTTATCCCCAACTTGCGATGAGGTTGTCAATCTCACCGTGTTTTGCAGAAAACAAAGGATTAAACGTATCGAATGGAAAGAAGTAAAAGTTTGCAGAAAGTAAACACAAAGAAGTAAATAGTTTGTAGATTGAATGTCAAATACAAGGACCGGGATCCATAGTTCACTAGAGGTGGCTCCCCTTAAGATAGATAACATGCTGGGTGAACAAATTACAGCGGGGCAATTGACAAACATCGAGAAAGCAATACATGCATATACTAATCACCTTGAATCCTTTGAGACTTGATTGGGAATTACAACATTATACATAGACCGCCATCCAACTACACCTATGACTAATAATCCACCTTCAGGTTATCATCCGAACCCCCTCCTGTATTAACTTGCAAGCAATAGATTATTGCTTTACGAACTGTGTGTAAAGTAAACAATACGATTGTTCTATGAACAAAGGATTGTTGTTTTCTCCCTAGTAGCAACAGCACATCTAGTACCTTAGAGATTTCTGTCACTTCCCTAGATTACCAGAGGCATGAACCCACTATCGAGCATACATACTAACTCTTGGAGTTGCTAGCATCTACTTGGCCAAGATAGCTACTAACAACGGAAAGCATGCAAGATCACAAATAACAAAGACATGATAGAATCAATAATCAATCTGAAATAGTATCTCAATATACATCGGATCCTCGCAAACACAACATGTAGAATTACAAATAGATGATCTTGATCATGAACGGAGCTCACAAGATCTAAACATGAAAGCACAAAGGAGGAGAACCAGCCATCTAGCTACTACATGGATCCGTAGTCCAAGGATGAACTACTCACGCATCACATCGGAGGCTTCCATGGTGATGAAGAAGGCCTCTAGGGTGAATTCCCCTCTCTAGCAGGGTGCCGGGAAGAGCTTCAGATCCCTCCAGATCTAGGGATGGAGATGATGGCGGCTAAAGACTCTTTCGTGGATTTTTGATCGGGTACTTAGGGTTTACGTCCCGAGGGCAATATATAGGCGGAAGGAGAGGCCGAGGGGGTGCCAGGAGCGGCCACACCACCCCGTGGCGCGGGCCAGGCCTGGCTGCGTGGCCAGGTGGTGTGGTGGCCCCCTGGCCCGTCTCCATCTCGTATTTTGGCACTTGATGACATCCCGAAAAATAGGCACTTTGGCTTTTGTCCCGTCCAAATCCGAGAATATTCATTTTCTGACTTTCCTGGAACCAAAAACAGCAGAAAACAGGCAGCTGGCACTGTGGCTCTTGTTAATAGGTTAGTCCAAGAAATCATATGAAAAGTACTCCAAAGTTGGAACAAAACACAAGAAAGTGGATAAAACCAAGCATGGAACATCAAAAATTGTAGATACATTTGCAATGTATCATCCACCTGGCCTGGCTATACCTACGCCGGATCCAAAAGAATGAAGTTGGAAATGGAGAAAAGTGACTGATATTGCGACTTTATGATACATAGCGAACATAGCGAGGAACTTGGGCAGCGCAGGATTCGGACATGGAAAGTACTAGAGGGAGTTTGACTGGTTGACATAAAATCATGTCATATCAAGTCTTACAGCATGCAATCATATTTTCGGCAACGCATATATTTCGAGATCGTTTGAGTGGCTATGAATCAGCATAAGTTCCCAATCGATTTGATGTACTCAAAACCTTGTAATCATGCCATATAAACTGTTGGCGATAGACACACGGTGGCCTTGACTTGCCAGCCTCAGACAGCTCGGGTAAGCACCAGCTTAAACTGATCACTCGAAGTTGTATGCTTCCATACGATGAAATTAGTACATGCTGCAATTAGTGCCAACATGTGGCATTGTCATCATGCAAAAAGGCTCAGTATTAGCACATTTAGTTCATAGTTTCAAACACAATAATACAACCAGTTTGTACACTAGCATAGATAGTACAATGTCAGCACATCAAAGCTTGACTTGTTCATTTCACATATAGAAGAATGAGCAAGGATACATACTATATTGAACAAGTAATTTCATGGTAGCGCCAAAAGTATGCCATGTATCAGAGACAATATGGGGTCTGGGTAAACATTTTTTCCTTTTTGGAAGGGTGAGCATTAACTCTTTTTTTAGAATAATCGGCATAAAAATTTGCGGCTATCATCCTAGGGCATCTCGGCCTGCTTTAGCGTACCGAGCCAAGATCAATTATGGCCCAGTTAAGTCCTGTTTCGTGGCCCTATAAGAAGTAGTGACCTACTTTTCCCTGTTCGCTAAGAGGAAAGGAGGAATATCACTCTCAAAACACAAAGCTGCATGAGGTGCGATGGTTCAAACAAAAGGTTCACGAGTCGCATATATACAATCCAGTAACAATACTGAAAACTATAGTACATAAATCACGCTACGAAATAAGCACCGCTACATGGATTATATCATGGAAGGCAACACTAAATACAAAAGAATGGCATGGCTAGTTTAAATTGATTCAAGTTGGCCACTAAAACCAGTGTACTAACAGTCAACTGTTGAACCACTATGCAAAAAAACATGTCACAACGATACACCAGAAAGATCCACAGCTTAGTCTAGGGACGTCACAACGAGCCTACCACACCTAAATTAGGCCTAAACCAAATTGCCACTTGTCACACATAATTCCAACCATCTTTGTAAAGGTTGATAACTGCCACAGGCTCACCTTCAGTTGGCTACATGTTGTAGCATTTAATCTGAGAGAATTGTATTCCACGAAAGCTCCTGTATGTTGTGTACACACAGTTTTTCGTCATGAATGGGAACAATGTGCCATAAGCAGCCATGCATCTGCGTTTCTTCATCATCTTGTAAATGATTGGATAATTGAGACCGAGAAACAGAGAGTTGTCCCCCAGGCTGTTCAGCTGCCTCCAAACAATGGCCCCTGGAGGTCCGGCAGAGCTAGGATCCTCTTCAAAAATGTAGACACGAGAGGGAGGATATAGGCATAGGTTGGTCCTATTTTGAGCATGAGGAATGATTTCACCATCTTCACCATGGGCAACCCCCATGCCATACATTGTAATTATGATCATCAAGCATTCACCATCAGCGGATCGAGCGAGGAACCGCATGCCTGGCCGATCATTTAGAATAGGTGTTGTGATTACAAAAAGAAACTCCTTGTTTCCTACAATATCCGAATTCAAAGACAAAAAGTGCATTACTAGCATACATATTCTAACACCAGCATTCTTCATTGTTAATGCTAACAGTGTGAATATGCATACTCAATAAATTAACAACATTAGGAATTGCATTTCTTACTCTGCTATTCTGAATATTTGGATTTCTTGCTTATCGTAGTTTCCTAATTGTTGTAAGTTTCAAAAGAGGAAGCGCCACTTTTTATTGATATAGAGGCATGTCCACTTGAATCCTATAGGATTAGATGCCTATAGTATTTTGGATCAAGTTGTGTTTGATTGCACGGGAAACTAAAGGAATTGTACAAAGAGGTTGGAGTGGATGGAAATTTTCCTCCAAAATAGAGTGCAAAGGAATCCTTTGAAGGAATTCATGAGGATTCTACTCTTTTGAATCATATAACATTTTATAAAAAAATAAGGATCCAAATCCTACAAAAATCCTACACAATTCCTCTGAATCCCTGGGCAAAATCCAATAAGGAAAGATTGGTGTCCTACAAAAAAAAGCAGTGACCTAATTTTCCCTGTTCGCTAAGAGGAAAGAAGGAATATCACTCTCAAAACACAAAGCTGCACAAGGTGCGATGGTTCAAAAAAAAGGTTCACGAGTCGCATATATACAATCCAGTAACAATACTGAAAACTATAGTACATAAATCACGCTACGAAATAAGCACCGCTACATGGATTATATCATGGAAGGCAATACTAAATACAAAAGAATGGCAGGGCTAGTATAAATTGATTCAAGTTGGCCACTAAAACCAGTGTACTAACAGTCAACTGTTGAACCACTATGCAAAAAAACATGTCACAACGATACACCAGAAAGATCCACAGCTTAGTCTAGGGACGGCACAACGAGCCTACCACACCTAAATTAGGCCTAAACCAAATTGCCACTTGTCACACATAATTCCAACCATCTTTGGAAAGGTTGATAACTGCCACAGGCTCACCTTCAGTTAGCTACATGTTGTAGCATTTAATCTGAGAGAATTGTATTCCACGAAAGCTCCTGTATGTTGTGTACACATAGTTTTTTGTCATGAATGGGAACAATGTGCCATAAGCAGCCATGCATCCGCGTTTCTTCATCATCTTGTAAATGATTGGATAATTGAGACCGAGAAACAGAGAGTTGCCCCCAGGCTGTTCACCTGCCTCCAAACAATGGCCCCTGGAGGTCCAGCAGAGCTAGGATCCTCTTCAAAAATGTAGACACGAGAGGCAGGATATAGGCGTAGGTTGGTCCTATTTTGAGCATGAGGAATGATTTCACCATCTTCGCCATGGGCAACCCCCATGGCATACATTGTAATTATGATCATCAAGCATTCACCATCAGCGGATCGAGCGAGGAACCACATGCATGGCCGATCATTTAGAATAGGTGTTGGGATTACAAATGGAAGCTCCTTGTTTCCTACAACATCTGAATTCAAAGACAAAAAGTGCATTACTAGCATACATATTCTAACACCAGCATTCTTCATTGTTAATGCTAACAGTGTGAATATGCATACTCAATAAATTAACAACATTAGGAATTGCATTTCTTACTCTGTTATTCCGAATATTTTGATTTCTTTCTTATCGTAGTTTCCTAGTTGTTGTAAGTTTCAAAAGAGGAAGCGCCACTTTTTATTGATATAGAGGCATGTCCACTTGAATCCTATAGGATTAGATGCCTATAGTATTTTGGATCAAGTTGTGTTTGATTGCACGGGAAATCAAAGGAATTGTACAAAGAGGTTGGAGTGGATGGAAATTTTCCTCCAAAATAGAGTGCAAAGGAATCCTTTGAAGGAATTCATGAGGATTATACTCTTTCGAATCATACAGCATTTTATAAAAAAATAAGGATCCAAATCCTACAAAAATCCTACACAATTCCTCTGAATCCCTGGTCAAAATCCAAAAAGGAAAGATTGGTGTCCTACAAAAAAAGCAGTGACCTACTTTTCCCTGTTCGCTAAGAGGAAAGAAGGAATATCACTCTCAAAACACAAAGCTGAACGAGGTGCGATGGTTCAAAAAAAGGTTCACGAGTCCCATATATACAATCCAGTAACAATACTAAAAACTATAGTACATAAATCACGCTACAAAATAAGCACCGCTACATGGATTATATCATGGAAGGTAATACTAAATACAAAAGAATGGCAGGGCTAATATAAATTGATTCAAGTTGGCCACTAAAACCAGTGTACTAATAGTCAACTATTGAACCACTATGCAAAAAAACATGACACAACGATACACTAGAAAGATCGACATCTCAGTCTAGGGACGGCACAACGAGCCTACCACACCTAAATTATGCCTAAACCAAATTGCCACTTGTCACACATAATTCCAACCATCTTTGGGAAGGTTGATAACTGCCACAGGCTCACCATCAGTTGGCAACATGTTGTAGCATTTAATCTGAGAGAATTGTATTCCACGAAAGCTCCTGTATGTTGTGTACACACAGTTTTTAGTCATGAATGGGAACAATGTGCCATAAGCAGCCATGCATCCGCGTTTCTTCATCATCTTGTCAATGATTAGATAATTGAGACCGAGAAACAGAGAGTTGTCCCCCAGGCTGTTCACCTGCCTCCAAATAATGGCCCCTGGAGGTCCAGCAGAGCTATGATCCTCTTCAAAAATGTAGACACGAGAGGCAGGATATAGGCGTAGGTTGGTCCTATTTTGAGCATGAGGAATGATTTCACCATCTTCGCCATGGGCAACCCCCATGCCATACATTGTAATTATGATCATCAAGCATTCACCATCAGCGGATCGAGCGAGGAACCACATGCCTGGCCGATCATTTATAATAGGTGTTGGGATTACAAACGAAAGCTCCTTGTTTCCTACAACATCCGAATTCAAAGATAAAAAGTGCATTACTAGCATACATATTCTAACACCAGCATTCTTCATTGTTAATGCTAACAGTGTGAATATGCATACTCAATAAATTAACAACATTAGGAATTGCATTTCTTACTCTGCTATTCCGAATATTTGGATTTCTTGCTTATCGTAGTTTCCCAGTTGTTGTAAGTTTCAAAAGAGGAAGCGCCACTTTTTATTGATATAGAGGCATGTCCACTTGAATCCTATAGGATTAGATGCCTATAGTATTTTGGATCAAGTTGTGTTTGATTGCACGGGAAAACCAAAGGAATTGTACAAAGAGGTTGGAGTGGATGGAAATTTTCCTCCAAAATAGAGTGCCAAGGAATCCTTTGAAGGAATTCATGAGGATTATACTCTTTCGAATCATACAGCATTTTATAAAAAAATAAGGATCCAAATCCTACAAAAATCCTACACAATTCCTCTGAATCCCTGGGCAAAATCAAAAAAGGAAAGATTGGTGTCCTACAAAAATCCTATGTGATTTCTATAATCCGAGGAGGGCCTAAATGTACAAATAAATAAAGAAACCCGGCTTCATTGTGTTGCACTCACAATCGAGATGCTGGTTAATAGTACCTTTCATATTCTGACAATGAACGAACTTACTAGTGCAGGGATGCCGTCATACATTATATTTTGGCAAGGTATATTATTGGTACTAATTCATTACTGGCAATGGTTCATTCATTTTGTTAGGACATAAAGCATATGCTCATTCAGTCATACGAAAGGTAAAACATAAACAAGGTAGTTAAAGAAGAACTTCACTAAATCACTCACAATGTATCATCATGGAACTAGAATTACCTTCTGATGTGGGATCCCAACAGTAGGTGCAGCCTTGAATTGCGACCGCATAAATGAGGCCACCGTGTTCAATGGCATCATAGTACCGTCGTCTTCCATGACCTGAATGCTCCAGACATCTCCAAACTTGGCTACCGCCTTCTAGGTAGGCGATTTCACCGTCGAACAACGCGAGGAGCTTATAGTCTATTTAACCCCAACTTCTGTGGGCACTCTGCAGATTACGATCTTCAACAGCTCAAGAGATCCATCCCACGACTTATTGAACTTTTATCCATACCTGTGGGTTCGCCAAAAAAACTTTTGAAATGTGAATGAGTTTAGAAATGACTACATGATATGTTGCAAACGTATCTATAATTTTTTATGTTACATGCTTGTTGTATATGTACTTTCTTCTGTTTTGTCCACACTTTGGAGTATTTTTACACATTTAATGGAACTAACCTATTAACAAGATGCCATAGTGCCAGTTGCCTATTTTCTGCTATTTTTGGTTTCAGAAAATCTAGTAAGGAAATATTCTCATTATTGGACCGGACAAAAGCCCAAGTCAATATTTCACTAGAAGGAATACGAAGTCTGGAGAGGAGACGAAGAGGGGAGCCAGGCCGGCCACACCTGGTGGTGGCACCGCCAGCCTTAGCCGCGCCACCAGATGGTGTGGGCCCCCTGGTACTCCATCGACTTTGCCCCTTCGCCTATATATTGCCTCCGGGACGAAAACCCTAAGGACCCGATCAAAATTCCACAAACGAGTCTGTAGCCGCCGCCTTCTCCATCCCTAGATCGGGAGGGATCTAAAGCTCTTCCTGGCACCCTGCCGGAGGGGAGAGATCACACTGGAGGCCTTCTTCATCACCATGACTGCCTCCGGTGTAATGCGTGAGTAGTTCATCCCTAGACTACGGGTCCATGTAGTAGCTAGATGGTTGGTTCTTCTCCTTTGTGCTACCATGTCTAGATCTTGTGAGCTCCGTTCATGATCAAGATCATCTATTTGTAATCTTCATGTTGTGTTTGCGGGAATCCGATGGATATTGAGATGCTATTTCATATTGATTATTGATTCTATCATGTCTATGTAATTTGTGATCTTGCATGCTTTCCGTTGTTAGTATCTATCTTGGCCGAGTAGATGCTAGCAACTCCAAGAGGGAGTATTTATGCTCGATAGTGGGTTCATGCCTCTAGGAATCTGGGGAAGTGACAGAAATATCTAAGGTACTCGATGTGATGTTGCTACTAGGGAGAAAACATCAATCCTTTGTTCCTAGAACAATCGTATTGTTTACTTTACACACTTTGCTTAATGCAATTATCTGTTGCTTGCAACTTAATACTGGAGGGGGTTCGGATGATAACTTGAAGGTGGATTATTAGTAATAGATGCAATTGGATTAAGGTCTCTGTATAATGTTGTAATGCCCAATCAAATCTCATAGGAGTTAAGATGATTAGTATATGCATGTATGCTTTCTCGGTGTCTGTCAATTGCCCCGCTGTAATTTGTTCACCCAACATGTCATCTATCTTAAGGACAATCACCTCTAGTGAACTATGGACCCCGGTCCATTCTTTTACCATCAATCTACAATCTATTTACTGTTTTCTGTTTACTTTCTGTAAGCAATTACTATGTCCACGCAATACGTTTAATCCTTTGTTTTTAGCAAAACCGGGGAGATTGACAACCTCACTGTATGTTGGGGCAAAGTTTTGTGGTTGTGTTGTGCAGGATTCCAAGTTAGAAACAACACCTTGGAGTTTTTTCCTTGCTCCTACTAGTATGATAACATTGGTTTCATAACTAAGGGAAAACTTGCTGTTGTGCTCATCATACCTTCCTCTTGGCGTTCCCCAATGAGCCCGACGTGTTGAGTTGATCATCAAGCTCTTTTCTGGCGCCATTGCCGGGGAGTCAAGGACATCTTCACAAGGGGAGTCCCTCATAACCAATCTCTTTACTTTGTTTTATTTTTTTTCTTAGTTTATTTCTACTTTGATTGCTTGTTTCTTTTTTCAAAAACACCAAAAAATTAATTTATATTTTAAGTTGCTATTATGTCTAGCATTGCTCCAATCACTATGTCACCTGAGGAAACGATTTTTACTTTCAAACAAGGAATTGAAGAAAGTTTCAAAGAAGCTTGGTCTAGGATGTCTTAATTACATGCAAAAACTAAACCTAAAATGACTCTAAGCTTGTTGCTTAGCAGTTTTTACTTTAGAACTGCTCTATGCTATAGGTATGCTTTGGATGCTGTAGTAGGAGGAGAGTTCCTCCAATGCAATGAGGATGAAGCTTTTAATGCCATAAAGAAGTTGGTCTCAACATATAACTTGCCTAGCAAATCTTATTCCTCCTTCATAAACATATTTGCTAGATTAAACACTCTTGAGGCCAACACAACTAGTTTAAAACATTGCTATAACATGCTTAGAGAGCATCATGAATATGTTCCAATAAATTCTGAATCTTCAAAATGGCTTCCTATAGTAAAAGTTGTTATAAATAATGAAACTTTTCATGCTCAATGTGATATCATGTTTGAATTATGTCTTATGCCTAAAGATATCTATGAATCTTTAAATCTTTGGGGACTTTCTGAAGGGGAGAAGAAATATCTCTTGCTAATAATGCCACGATATTACCCATTGGAATAGCTGAAGGAGTGTTTACAAAAATTCTAGGGAAAGTGGTGTCTACTGATTATCTTGTTATTGAATGTGTAGGAAAAGGACAAATTACACTTGGAAGATCCCTACTTAAACTCCTTGGAGCAATAATAGATGTGGGGCATCATGCACTTTGCTTCTCCACCAAACAATCATACGTTCCCCAATGATAAGAATAAAAGCAAGAGAGTTTTGTATGAAGGAAAATTTAAAGTGTAGGGAAGAGTAATGTGATAATATGAATTACGGACAAAAGCTCAAGCTTCGGGATGCCACCTGTGTCACCCCAAGAAATATTCAAGAAGCACAAGCGTCAAAGCTTGGGGATGCCCAAGGCATCCCCTTCTTCATCAATAAAAATTTCAGGTTTCTTCCAAACACTTCATTTTTATTGTTTCATGCACAATTGTGTTGTTCTTGGAGCGTCTTTGTTTTCGGTTTTAGTATTCATTTGCTTAGTTTTCTTAAATAAATTGATTGGACCCCTCATTCATACATAGCTTCAAATAGGTTGATTTGGATTGGAAAAGAGTAGGAAAGTTCATGCTTAAGTGGTATAAAAGGAGCTTGTTTTTTTACTATGACTTAGACTTTATCATATCATGCTTGATATTGTTTTGGCTTTATGCTTAGTGATTTTTGCTGTAGCATGACATGTTATAAACAATTCAGATTGCTTAATGTGCCTTCAAAGAATCATGTGTTGTTTTAGCATATTAAAGCATAATATTGTGGTATTCTCCTTTGATGTTTTATTTGGGTTGACTTGGCGCATGCTCACACCATGTTAAGACTATACCAAGTCACCATAGCCTTTATGATCATTTAGTTTTCGACTTGTAATATCACTTTGTGCTTTATTAATAATGTTTTATCGCTTTGCATGATTATGGCCATTATTGCTCTCTTAGTTGGTCGCTCCCAGTCTTTTGCTAGCCTCCATACCAAGTATGAGTTCCACTCATGCATCCAACTCAAAATAAAACCAAGTTATTCCAAAGAGTCCACCATATCTACCTATTAGCATTTGCTATTCCAAGTATATTCATGTTTCTATATACCTTCCAAATTAAACTTGTTATGTGAAAACTAGTGATTAAATCTCTCACGAACTTGATGGCACACTTTACTTTTCTTGCACTTAATAAACTTGAACCATTATGCCCATCTATGTTGCGTATATGCTTGCGCTTTGTAAGTTGTGAATTAGCAGAACCATGCTATCATGGGGAACGCTTTCAACATTGCACTTTATTTAGTTTATATCATGTTCTATTGCTTATGGATCACGGCGGTGTGAAATGAAAGGGGAGCTTGTAAGGCTCATGGAGTTCGTCTATGTGTTAGAGAAATGCCTGGGCGGCTGGTCTAATCCATGCCTAATCATGGTGGAAACCTGCAGCGTAACCATAGTGAGAAATCTATGAAGCATCCTCTATAAAAAAGAAGCCTATGGAAATAGGAATGAAAAAAAGAAAAAGAGAGATACCTATGCAAATAGGAAATAGAAGGATGCTGAGATGCTCATTGTCTGCTTGCCTTGTCATTTTGATATGGGGATTCTTCCGTATCATCGGGCAATGGGTACCCCATTGGTGGTTCTCTATGATATGAACTTACAATGACAAGAACTTACTTGTGACTAAACTTGAGTAGCATGAGGAATGGTACTCGTAAGTAAGGGGCATGAGATTTTCAGCTTATAACTTGTCAAGCATATCCTCATATTTGTTCACTTTAACCTTAATCACCTAAAGATTATTATGATAGGGGTAATGAGAGCTGAAAGCTAATAAGTACCATAACTTTTGGAAGCTCTTTATGAGACTTGAATCCTTGCTTCCTTCTATGAAGGCCTTTCTTTTACTTTTATGTTGAGTCTCCATCTTCTATCTTTATGCACCTATTGAGAGAGCATAGTGGCCATGCTTAGTTTAATGTGCATTGTCCCAAAACTTGTTGATTGATTCATAACTTTGATATTGCTTGTTCTTAAACTATTTGTATCCGATACGTCCAAAAGGTATCTACTTTCCCGAACACTTTTGCTATTGTTTTTCCTCTAAACTTGTGTGAATTGCATGCAACTAACACGGACTGACATTGTTTTCAGCAGAATTACCTTGGCGTCTAGTTTTTGTGCAGAAAATCAACTATCAGGAAAAATCCCAGAAAATATGCCAAAAATCCTATTTCACCAGAAGACTAGCGGAGCCAGAAGACGAGACGGAGTAGGGCCACGAGGGGCCCTCACGACCTGGTCACGCGGGCCAGGCCAGGCCGCGCCTAGGGGTAGTGTGGCCGCCTCGGTTGCCGCCTCGGCCTCCCTCTTCACCTATAAGTTGCCTCCTGACCTAAAAACGCGGGGGGTTCGACGTTTTTCCAGAAAGAGTTCCGGTGCGCCGCCACCACCAGATTCCGCGATTCAGAACCAAAAACTCCATTCTGGCACCCTGTCGGGACGGGGAATTGGAGGAGATCGTCGCCATCATCATCACCATCGGTTCTCCATCGACCATCCATGTTTCCCCCATATATGAGTGAGTAATCCCCCGCTGTAGGCTATGGGGATGGTAGGGATTGGATGAGATTGTTCATGTAATGGCATCGGATTGTTAGGGCATGGTCCCTAGTATCTACTATTAGTGCTTTTTGACTTTGTTGCAACTTGTTATGCTTAATGCTTGTCACTAGGGCCCGAGTGCCATGATTTCAGATCTGAACATGTTATTGATTCATTATGATAGTATTGTTTTTGGTCTTACCTGCAAGTTGTATACACATGTTGTTGTCCGGAACTAAAGGCCCCGAAGTGACAGAAATTGGGATAACCGGAGGGAATGGCTTTGATGTGAGGATCACATGTGTTCACGGAGTGTTAATGCTTTGCTCCGGTGCTTTTTTTTAAAGGATCACCTTAATTGCCAGTAGTTCCCTTGAGGCCCCGCTGCAAACGGGCTGCAGGACAAAAGATATTGTGCAAGTTCTCATTGCGACCACGTATGACTATATATGGAACACATGCCTATGATTATTTAGTACTTGGATGCTTTATCTTATTTATCCGCAAATGCCCTATGTTCTGATTGCTATGTGAATTGTCTTGTCCATACAACGCCCGTCCATCCATCCATATGCCTACCGCGCTTTAATCCTACTGTTTATTGTAATTCTTACTACTGTCTTTACTTTTACTGCTGCTGTTACTTTACTATTGCTATTACAAAACTGTTGCTACTAATAAACTGCTGTGAGCAAGATAGTTTCTAGGTGCAGCTGAATTGACAACTAGGTTGTTAAGGCTTATAAATATTCTTTGTCTCCCCTTGTGTCGAATCAATATATTGGATTTCACTTCCCTCGAAAATACTGTGATACACCCCCTATACTTGTGGGTCATCAAGACTATTTTCTGGCGCCGTTGCCGGGGAGCATAGCTTTATTTATCAAGTTCAGTTGGAATCACTATTGTTCACTGCCATCCATCCATCATGTTTAAGTCTCATGATGGCAAGGTTCCTATTTTACCATCCACCACAAAAAGAGGTACGGTTCTGGACACCTCTGTTGCTCTTGATTCACCATCTATTATGAGTAAGCTCCTTACACCACCACATACACATGCTACACACACTGCTACTACTGCTGAATTTGAAACTTCTGATACTTATGATGCTGCTTCTAATGTGCTTGATAAGAGTGGTTCATTAGGTCATTTCCTAGATGCTACGATTGCTAGAACTATAGCTGGAAATACTGAAACTCCTAATGAAGACACTACTACACCTATCAGTTCACCTGAGTGTAGAGAAAGCTATGATATTGAAGACGGTTATATAGAGATGGCCGATGAATTTATTAAAGAATGTCAAAACACCCATGATAGGACTGCTGTTAAGAGTCTCCTTGAGAGGCGTACTATAAAACCCAAATTGTCTCCTAATGCTAAGTTTGTTGTATCTCCCATAAACATTAAAGATAAGGATTATGATTTCTCTCTTGATCTATCTTACATAGCTATTGTTGAGAAAGAACCTTTTTGTGGGACTAAGAATGAAAGTGCGGTAGCACATATGACTGAGCTTTCCACTTTGCTACAATTTTCCCTTTTTCACTGAAAGGTGAAGCTAAAACTTGGTTTAATAATTCACCTCCTGGATTTACTAAGTTAAAACTTGGTTTAATCATTTTCAAATGGTTCAAACTCAAATTGATCAACTTATTAAAGTACAAAAATACTTGCTAGTTAATGCTGCTAAAGAAAAACATGCTTATGAAATTAGAACTAGAAGTGCTGCTGCTACCCAGGATCCTCTATATCCTGAGGGGCATCCTAAAAGAATTGTGCAGGACTCTCAACAAGCTGAAAATAGTGGTACTACTCCTAAGAAAAGAAAGAAGAAACATAAAACTATTATAGAACCTTCTAAACCTGCTAAAGATCCTAAGGAAGAAAATGATGTTCCTGATAAAGAAAAGTTGAAGAAGAACCTAAAAGCACACTAAGAATACTAAATACACTAAAGAAGATTCTGTTGCTAAGAAACATGGTAGTGAAAGAGAGCCTTGGGTCCAAAAACCCATGCCTTTCCCTGATAAGAAACACAAGTCAAGGGAAGACGACCACTATAATAAGTTTTGTGAATGGATGAAACCTTTATTCTTGCAAATTCGTTTGGCTGATGCTATTAAATTGCCTCCTTATTCAAAGTATATGAAGGATATTGTCTCGAATAAAAGGAAGATCCCTAATGAAGAAATGTCTACTTTGCTTGCTAATTATTCCTTTAATGGTAAAGTTCCAAAGAAACTTGGAGACCTAGGGAATCCAACTATCCCGTGCTCTATTAAAAATAGTTATGTTAGAACTGCTTTGTATGATTTGGGAGCAGGAGTTAGTGTTATGCCTTTTTCTCTCTATAAGAGACTTCAACTTGAAAAACTATTACCAACTGATATATCTTTGCAAATGGCTGATAAATCTAGTACTATTCCTGTTGGTATATGTGAGGAAGTACCTGTTCAAGTGGCTCATAATTGCTTGATATTAACTGATTTTGTTGTGCTTGAAATGCCTGAAGATGATAATATGTCTATTATTCTTGGGAGACCTTTTCTTAATACTGCAGGAGTTGTTATTAATTGTAATCAAGGAAAGGTGACTTTTAGTGTTAACGACAAGGAGCATACTATCTATTTCCCCAAAAAGATTGATAGGACTTATGGTTTCAATTCAATAGAACATGTTGAGGGCATTCAAGTTGGAGAAATATATTGTCCCATACCACGAGAAAAATATGAAACTATTATGATTGGGACCATTGCTATCAAGGTTGAGGTAACATAACCATTAGTGGAATACAAAGTTTTGCTTCATACAAAATTGTTTTGGTAACAAGAACTGATCAACCTTGTTAACAAAAGGATTTCAATGAAAAAAACAATGTTTTCACCATGATTATCTTTGCTTACTTTTATTTTATCCATTTTAGTTTTTGCTTTCATTTAGTTTAATTTTCTGTTGTTAGTTGCTTGCATATTAGGATGTCTTAGAACTTCTGAAGTTTTAGCTTTGTTTTGTTTTTGTATCATTCCAGAAACTCTTTTCTGTCAGAAAATCATTCATCTATACCTGAAAATTGCAAAAATAAAGTGTCTCAAAAAATTCGAGAAAATTCATATTAATTTTTTATGTGAAAAAGGGGTAGAGAAGTGCCTAGAGAGTACCAGGGGGCCCACTAGGCAGGCACACCACCTGGTGGCGCGGCCAGCCCAAGGGCGCGCTTGGCCATGGTGTGGGCCACCCCTGTCCCTCCACTTACTCTCTCACTTGCCCCTTCTCTCTCTCTCTCTCCCAAGAAAACATCAGTTCTTTGCTCGAAATCGCGTTCTTGCTGTTCTTTCCCACGATTTTTTGATCTCCTTGCTCAGCCCATCTTGCTGCTGAAATTTGGACCATTTGTTCTCCGGTGTGTGACTCCTCCGTTTCTCCAAGTAGATTTGTGTTTAGTGGTTTATATCTTGAGTATTTTGCTGCTGTAGGTGACAGGTTATGGGAGCTTGTAAGCTTGCTCAATGCTTAGAGATATTGTTTTGATGCATGTTTAGGCCTCTTACAAGTCCCCATGAGTAGTGCCCTTCATTATATATTCACTTTGCAATCACTTGTTTAATGGATGTTTAAATTTCAGAATATCAAAGATGACAATCACACCTTTGGAGAAATATTTGAGAGGGACACACCTAGGAGGTCAAGGCCCTCAATATCAGCCTCTCAGTTTAGGCCTTCATACAATGAAGATCTCATTGCACCATGCTTTGGCAATGAAGGAGATGAGGGGGATGCTCATCCATCTACATGTCCTTGTTATACCTTCTTGCAAGTTGTAGGGATACTCGATGGTTTCTTACTATTGGTTCAGAGGGTCGGTTTGACCTCATACATGGAAGATGAGAGTGAGCAATATGCCATGCTCACCAAAACTTTCATTGAGAGTTTCATTTTCACTAACACCCCCTATCAGTCAACTGTTTCTTTCAGAATTTATAATCTGCTGTTTACCATGCCATTAGAAAGATTTTGCAGCATTATAGGTATAGGCATGACGGGGACCATGAAGAAGATCCAAGGGCGACCCGCTGATTTGCTGGAGCTCTATCGAAGTGTGACCAATGACGATGACCGCGTAGCTCAGCGCGGGAAGATAAGAAACATCCAACTCCCAGCTCTTAGATTCTTTGCTTATTATCTTTCTACTAGCATTCTTGGTAGGGAGAATATGAGTAATATCTCCAATTATCATTTAACCTTCCTAGCTGCTGCACTTAATAATGATACTCGGTACAATCTTTGCTCTCTCATTGCTCGCCGCCTCGCTGCTAGGGGACCTATTTATGGGGGAATTATTGCTTCATGTATGGTTACTACGTTAGAGCTTTCTGTGGATCCTAATGATATTATATTGGCACCACAAAGGTTTGA
Source organism: Avena eriantha (assembly GCA_910589775.1). Lineage (NCBI taxonomy): Eukaryota > Viridiplantae > Streptophyta > Magnoliopsida > Poales > Poaceae > Avena > Avena eriantha. The sequence goes on along the minus strand of OU342741.1, from coordinate 480,100,642 downwards.
TCTTGCTTCCATGAAAACACATCAGTTCATCACTTCTGATTCTGATATGGACAGTTTAGTATACAAGATGTTGTTTACTGACGGGGATGAAAGGGATATTCCTTTGCCGCAATCTACTTTGTTCAGTGTTCACAAGAGGCCGTGGTTGCGCTCCAAGGCGGAGGTGGACGAGAAGCTTCGCTTGCTTGGCTTCCACAGATAGCACCAGGAGGATGTACCCTCCTACGATTACTCTGCGCACTACGGTGGGGCGTCCTCGAGCTTGCACCAGGACGAGGGTACCTCCCCACCGTACTACGGAGGCGCTCCATCTTGGCCAGCTTGGGATTAGTACCCACTTAGGCCAAAAGCCTAAGCTTGGGGGGAGGTACACCGACATCACACTCATCTCCATATCGTGTTTAGTCGGTCTTTGTATATTCATGTTTTGTTCTCTTTTTAGTTTTCATTCTCTCTTTTTTTTGCTTTCTAAAACACAAAAAGACCAAAAATATTTCTGTTGTTTCTCTTTGTTTGCTTCTTCTTCTTTTTGCCTTGGTTTGCTTTTCCCATTTTTCTTTGTCTTAATTATTCGAAAAACCCAAAAATATTTTTCTTTGCTTGTTTTTCCCTTTTGTTCTTGCCTTTGAAAATTAAAAACACCAAAAATATGTGTTGTTCTTCTTTGGTTTTGTGAGTTTGTTGCAGGGTTCAGCAGTCCTCAGTGGAATTTGGTTTCATGTTATTATTCAAGCCACACAAGTGAAGGGCAATAATGAGGATTAATGACAACTTGAGGTGTGGTAAGAGGTTAGTAACGAACTCTACTTGTTTTCATTTTTGTACATATACTCATCATTATGGGCATGCTTAGTCTGGTCATGTAGGGTGTATGTTATTTATGGATGCTTAGTAGTTCTTGATTTCTTATGATTAGCTCCTTCTTGCTAATAGTCCATAGCATGTCTTGAGGACAAGCAATAAGCTAAGCTTGGGGGGGAGTTGATACGTCCAAAACGTATCTACTTTCATGAACACTTTTGCTATTGTTTTCCTCTAAACTTGTGTGAATTGGATGCAACTAACACGGACTGATGATGTTTTCAGCAGAATTACCTTGGTGTCTAGTTTTTGTGTAGAAAATCAACTATCAGGAAAAATCCCGGAAAATATGCCAAAAATCCTATTTCACCAGAAGACTCATGGAGCCAGAAGACGATATGGAGTAGGGCCACGAGGGGCCCACACCACCTGGCCGCGCGGGCCAAGCCAGGCCGCGCCTGGCGTGGTGTGGCCACCTCGGCTGCCTCCTCGGCCTCCCTCTTCGCCTATAAGTTGCCTCTTGACCTAGAAACCAAGGGGGATTCGAAGTTTTTCTAGAAAGAGTTCCGCTATGCCACCACCACCAGATTCCGCGATTCGGAACCAGAAACTCCGTCCTGGCACCCTGCTGGGATGGGGAATTGGAGGAGATCATCACCATCATCATCACCATCGGTTCTCCATCGACCATCCATGTTTCCCCATATATGAGTGAGTAATCCCCCGCTGTAGGCTATGAGGATGGTAGGGATTGGATGAGATTGTTCATGTAATGGCATCGGATTGTTAGGGCATGGTGCCTAGTATCTACTATTAGTGCTTTTTGACTTTGTTGCAACTTGTTATGCTTAATGGTTGTCACTAGGGCCTGAGTGCCATGATTTCAGAGCTGAACATGTTATTGATTCATTATGATAGTATTGTTTTTGGTCTTACCTGCAAGTTGTATACACACATTGTTGTCCGGAACCAAAGGCCCCGAAGTGATAGAAATCGGGATAACCGGAGGGAATGGCTTTGATGTGAGGATCACATGTGTTCATGGAGTGTTAATGCTTTGCTCCGGTGCTCTATTAAAAGGAGCACCTTAATTGCCAATAGTTCCCTTGAGGCCACGCTGCAAACGGGCTGGCAGGACAAAAGATGTTGTGCAAGTTCTCATTGCGATCACGTATGACTATATATGGAACACATGCCTATGATTATTTAGTACTTGGATGCTTTAGCTTATTTATCTGCAAATGCCCTATGTTCTAATTGCTATATGAATTATCTTGTCCATACAACGCCCGTCCATCCATCCCTATGCCTACCGCGATTTAATCCTACTGTTTACTGCAATTGTTACTACTGTCTTTACTTTTACTGCTGCTATTACTTTACTATTGCTATTACAAAACTGTTGCTACTGATAAACTGTTGTGAGCAAGATAGTTTCCAGGTGCAGCTGAATTGACAACTCAGTTGTTAAGGCTTATATATATTCTTTAGCTCCTCTTGTGTCGAATCAATAAATTGGATTTCACTTCCCTCAAAAATACTGCGATACACCCCCTATACTTGTGGGTCATCAGTATCTAGTCACCCTTATGAAATTTGAAGGTCTCCTATGCATTTATGTTTTGCTACACTATGAGGAACAAGCTGAACACCATTCTCATTATGTTTTCTATATGTGAAATAAACAAACAAACAAACAAACAAACGTCTTTCAAAGAATTGTTACTCATGAATCTTTTATTTGTACCTTTTCATGTTACAACATAGTTGCTATGTCTTATTGTTAGAACTATATCTTTCATGCTATGTTAAAGTACTATGATCCCAGCTATTAATGTTCTACAAATACTTTGATCAAGATTATGATGGTGCATGTCAACTCAAAATTTATTATTTTTTATCACTTACCTACTCGAGGACGAGCATGAGTTAAGCTTGGGGATGTTGATATGTTGCAAACGTATCTATAAATTTTGATGTTCCATGCTTGTTTTATATCTACTTTTTTATGTTTTGTCCACACTTTGGAATATTTTTACAATTTTTCTGGAACTAACCTATTAACAAGATGCCATAGTGCCAGTTGCATGTTTTCTACCGTTTTTGGTTTCAGAAAAGCTAGTAAGGAAATATTCTCGGAATTGGACCGGACAAAAGCCCAAGTCAATATTTCACTAGAAGGAATACGAAGTCCGGAGGGGAGACGAAGAGGGGAGCCAGGCCGGCCACACCTGGTGGTGGCGTGGCCAGCCCTAGCCACACCACCAGGTGGTGTGGTCCCCTTGGTACTCCACCGAAGTAAACCCTTTACCTATATATTGCCTCCGGGATGAAAACCCTAAGGACCCGATCAAAATTCCACGAAAGAGTCTGTAGCCGCCGCCATCTCCATCCCTAGATCAGGACAGATCTGAAGCTCTTCTCAGCACCCTGCCGAAGGGGAGAGATCACCCTGGAGGCCTTCTTCATCACCATGACTTCCTCCGGTGTGATGCGTGAGTAGTTCATCCCTGGACTATGGGTCCATGTAGTAGCTAGATGGTTGGTTCTTCTCCTTTGTACTACCATGTCTAGATCTTGTGAGCTCCGTTCATGATCAAGATCATCTATTTGTAATCTACATGTTGTGTTTGCGGGTATCCGATGGACATTGAGATGCTATTCCATATTGATTATTGATTCTATCATGTCTATGTTATTTGTGATCTTGCATGCTTTCCATTGTTAGTAGGTATCTTGGCCGAATAGATGCTAGCAACTCCAAGAGGGAGTATTTATGCTCGATAGTGGTTCATGCCTCTAGGAATCTGGGTAAGTGACAAAAATCTCTAAGGTACTAGATGTGATGTTGCTACTAGGGAGAAAATAGCAATCCTTTGTTCATAGAACAATCGTATTGTTTACTTTACACACTTTGCTTAATGCAATTATCTGTTGCTTGCAACTTAAACTGGAGGGGGTTCGGATGAAAACCTGTAGGTGGATTATTAGTCATATATGCAGTTGGATTATGGTCTATGTATAATTTTGTAATGCCAATCAAATCTCATAGGAGTCAAGATGATTAGTATATGTATGTATGCTTTCTCGGTGTGTGTCAATTGCCCCGCTGTAATTTGCTCATCCAACATGTCATCTATCTTAAGGAGAATCACCTCTAGTGAACTATGGACCCCGGGTCCATTCTTTTACCATCAATCTACAATCTATTTACTATTTTCTGTTTACTTTCCGCAAGCAATTAGTATCTTCCACACAATACGTTTAATCCTTTGTTTTTAGCAAAACCGGTGAGATTGACAACCTCACTATAAGTTGGGGACAAAGTTTTGTTGTTGTGTTGTGCAGGATTCCAAGTTGGAAACAACACCTTGGAGGTGTTTCCTTGCTCCTACTGGTTCGATAACCTTGATTTCATAACTGAGGAAAAACTTGCTTCTGTGCTCATCATACCTTCCTCTTGGGGTTCCCCAACAAGCTCGACATGTTGAGTCGATCATCACTACATGTAACTCGGGGAACCCTAGCTGTCTAGTAGCATTACAGGTTATATACTGGATGTGAGGCGGCCTCAATGCCACAAGTATCCATCGATAGAAGGTCGATTACTCGATAGGTTTAGATGTTCGCTAGGCGCTAGGCCCTGCCCTGGTCCACTGCGGCGAGCCAGCCACCATTCATGCCAGCCCAGAATTTTTCGTGCATGAAGGGCAGGATGGCGGTGCATCGAGGATGGTCGAGGGGCACCATGTTCTACACCATGTCATGCAGACGATGTACCCTCGTATCGTCATAGTGCTCGTCGAACCAATAAGCAGGCCGAGGCATCAGTAGGCAGGGTTCATTCCAATGGTGGAAAGTCAATTTCGTACCTTCGTTGTTGGTGATACGATCGTACAGCAGCTTGCAGCATGCGGCTAGCCTGACGGTGCTGGAAATGTCCAGACGTTGAATGATGAGTTCGACATCGTTTGCGCTGAGTTGGTCCCACTTGCATCGCTCGCTGAGCTTTGAATTGGCCATCACAGCCGGATAAATTTAGGCGGATGCCAAGTGCGGCTGGGGTTTTCTACAGGAGGAGGGGAGCGTTAGGAATGGGTGAGAAGAGAGAGCATGGGAGAGACCGTGGGCGGAGTGGGGACTGGTGACACTACAAGGAATGTGCTAACTGGTGACCCCAAATATTGGTCATAAAAAGGTCATAGTAATTCATTTATGTCCTTTGTATGACCAAAAGTAGTAGGTCACATACCAATAGTCACTATAGACAACTAACGACCTTTTTTTTAAATTGGTCATGGACAACCATGACCAAAATAGAAGGTCATAAAGTCCATGACCAAATGGTCATGGGTAATCTACCATGTCCACGTCAGACCGTCCTACGTGGCAAGCCTACATGGCAAGAATGTAGCCCAATCCATGATGGTCATCTTGCTGGGCCAAGCACAATAATTTGGCCCATATGCTAGAGCCAAAATTTTCCATTATTTTTTATTTTCTTTTGTATTTTAGAGCTGGTCCCATTTGTCATGTCACCCAGCAAGTTCAATTTGTCAGGTCAATTCACTAGTCCCACTCTAGGTCAACAAGTAGGTCCCACTTATCATTTTTAGTTTTACTTTATTTAAACGTGGGTCTACCACGTGTGCTTTTAATGTCTCACAAGTCAGTTCACAAATGTGCAATAACATATATTTTGATTTAAATAAAGCAAATAATTTGATTTACAATCATACACAGTACATATCAGTTTGCTAAAATATAGTTTCAAATACAGCTAGTTGTCAAAATAACTAGCTCCAATGAGCTAGAACACATTCACAATACACATCAGGTTGTCAAAATAAAACTTCAAGTTGGGAGCAGGTTCTATTCGGCACTTCTTCATCCTCGAGCTCTTGTACGCCAATTTTGAATGAATGAAGATATCTGTAGGTTACAAATTAGAAATAGTTAGGAAGATATAGAAATTTCTAGACAGCCAGTATACAAACATATAACTGTAGAACAGCCATAAACTAAACTGCAGAACTTTCTAGAATAAAAATTACAAAACTAAATTCATGGCATGAGAGCTAAGTAGCAGGAGTTGCTATTGTATATTGATCGACTGAATATGGTACATAATAGTATTATAATATATAGTAGAGACTAACTACCACCGAATCCAGAGGCACAACCAGGTGCATGGATAAGATACTATCTATCTGGCCCTAATGCTAGCAAGACTAAGTAATGTAATGTTACACATCATGTACAATAGTACTCAAAACTGAGAGATAATCTCACTTTGAGTTGCATGGAGTTGATCTAAGGGAACGGGGGATGGGAAAACGCTACTGCAGAAAGGCTTATAGTCTCCACGTAATTAGTGATAGGCAAAACTATGCCTGTCACTAGTAAGTATTACCAGTGACAGGCAATGATAAGCATGTCACTAGTACATAACACTAGTGACGGGTGTACAAAAGTGACTGTCACTAGTATTTTTGTGGAGGCTAACTAGATGGAAAAAAAATACTTAGTGACATACATCTATAAATGCCTGTCACTGAAAACAACGCTATAATTGGTGACAATCTTAAAATATGACTGTCACTAGTATTTTTCATGGAGCCTGGCCTCCGTACCAAAATTCTTAATAACGGGCATCTTTAAATTCCTGTAATGCGAACAGGCGGCGTGTGGGTTGTAGTTAGTGGAAGATTTCTGGTGGTACGAGACCGGGAGTATGTCAAAGAATTCTTTGTGTCTCTCTCGCTTTATTCTTCTCACCGAGTGTACATTATTAGTAGTTCCCAAACACAAGAAGTCCAATCGGTAGAACTAGTCTACATCTACATTATTAGTCGAACCATTAGAAACGATCCCGCAAACAGTTTCCCCACTAATCGTGCAAACAAATCCCTCGACTCACCTAATAAAAACAATATCCCTCGACTCTGCCATCCCCTAACGCCACAGCCCACTGCGCGGTAAACCGGTGCTTGACAACGCCGCCTTGCTCGATGCCACCGCCAGATTGCCCAGGCCGTTGTCGCCGTCCCACTGCTGTAGCAGCCTTCGCGCGCCGGCACCCGACGCTCTCAACCGCCGATGCCAGCGCGCTTCCGCAACCGTTCCGCGCTCCCCATCGCCGACGTAGCCATCCCCATCGTCGCTGCAGCCCTCCCTCTATCGCCGCCCTACCGTCCCTCCCAGGCTCCCGCCCCATCCCTCCAGGAGACCGCGATAGTGCTCCCAGACTCCTGCCGCAGACGCCATCGAGACCCGACCCGCAACATCGCCCGGAAGGGAGGCCGAGACCTACATGCCGGCACCGCGCCACCCTACACAGGGCGGACGCACACAACTCCACAACTTTGGGCGCTGGATTTCGACCACCCGTTCCCGCACTTTCTTTAGGATCGGCATCTTAAATTTAAACAATACCTGTTGCATCAGTATCAGCAGCATCATAAACCGGTTAATCGACCTGCTTTTCAACGAAAACAATGGAGACTCTTTCTCTCTCACATGCAGAAATATGTACCTTCAACGCATAAACTACTCAATCTTATTGTAGGCGATAATGGTAGGTTATATCCTGGTTTCCAATAAAGTTTTGTTGTTCTAAGAATGAAGAGGTGGATAAGATTTGTGTATGTGGAAGATCCAATCCATTTTACAAGGTCCTGATGCTTTCGCTTTCTTGTTTCATGATTTTAGTGGTCTAATCTGTTGTTGAATTTATCTGAGATTCTATTTTGCCTACAGTTTCTAAAGCCCATGCAGATGCACAATCCGCCAGATTTGCCCATTCATTACCATTTCTTTCCATTTCAGTTGATAACAACACTTTAATAGAACTTTATTTATGTTACAAAGCTATGGGATTGGGTTCCAGCTGTAAGCTGATAATTCACTTATTTCCCAAATTTCAATTTGATCTGAGTAATCGTTGTTGGCCGAGCAGTAGGAGAAGTTGCTCCAGAAGATCGACACGTTTAGGGTCCAAGGATGGGGTGTCGGATGCCGAGGACCTCGGTACCAAGTTCTCCTACTACGAGTAGGTAATTTGTTTGTTTGTTTGACTGTCTGTGGAACTGAGCTGCGCAAATATCAGTCAAGTCTTGATAATTAATCAGATTAAAATCTTTTTTTGTTCATTAATGTGGAAGTGTTTGCAAATATGTTTGTGAAGGATACCATGAGATTCTATGTTGGATCCCTGGTGGTTTGAGGGAAGCAATGGAGGATGTTGAGATTGGAGGCTATTTACTGCCTAATTAAGGTCCATCTCCCGGTAAGATAAACTTCATAAACAAAAAATAGGAATATTGTTTGAAAAACAAAACAAGCTTTTGGCGGTAGCACATACTTCAATTGACCTTACTACTACTCCCTACGGTCCATATTAATGGACTTAACTTTGTTTTGATTCATATATATCTAGTCAAGTTTTTAAACTAGATCCACTTGTATGTAGGCAAAGTTGATGCCATTAATATGGATCGCAGGGAGTAAAAAAAGTATTTGGAATTAGTTTAATAATCTTCTTTCAAAACGATTGTAAGCAAAGCCAAGGCAAGATCATAAAAAATGGACTGATGTTAATTGGATCACGATACCTTCTTTGTTCAGGTTTTGCTCCTCGTTGGCCTATGTTCAGATAGGCCATCACTGAGACGAGTTCATGCATTGATTTAGGTCCCCACAGTAGAAATCTGAGCATGCCTATATTTGAAAAAGGTATAATGACAAAGACCAATTAGAAACTTGCTGATAGGTATAGCTTGCATGTGTAGAGAAATATATCAGTGGGGATTATCAATTTAGTTATTGTAGATTCAATTTTACTATTAAATGCTTATTAGAATCTGGAGTATCTTTATACGCTCACATTGTATGCATATCCTTGCACTGAAATTCTCGCAGCTCATGAAAACCTTGTGCTTTTCTTGTACAAAATGAGAAGATGGCATACGCAAATGTAGCTGAATATTCAGACGGAGAGAAACTACTCATTGAATGGAACTATGAGTAGTATCTATTAGTCTAGTTGTTCTTATTTTTCTAGTTTATTTTCATCGGTGATGTTACTGATGTATAAATATAAGTTGCATTCTATGCAATTCGGATCAACTTTGAACTTTGGCTAGCACTATGGTTTTCCAAATTACTATTTTTATGCCTTGTAAGAGCGTGGTCGAAGAAGTATGGAAGTATGAGAATTCTATAACTACCAAAAACTTTCAATCTTTTCATTGGAATACTTTTTTTAGTTAATAGTTAATTTTTTTTGTTACGTAAAAAATATATTGCTAATCTAATTCTAATTATAGTAATAAAATTAATTTTATTAAACTTTTTTGGAGGTTGATAGTTTATTTATTGGGGAAGAGTTGATCCTTCTCTTCTACACTTTAAAATTGATGATCTCGAGCCATCCGTTGAGAATGGAAATTTAATAATAAATAAGTCATTATCATCCACACCATGACCCAGGTTGTGATGTAAATTAAGGATATATTACACTATAGTTTTTGTATTTGCTCAGAAAATGATTTGATTTTCTATAACATCTTATTGTGCTATCTGGAATATTCATGGAAGTTAACTTTTTTTATTATTGAAATTCAAACCAGTGACAGGCAGGATAATGGGCATGTCACTACAAGCCTCCCTGGATTTGTGGCCTTCGATTGCGACCAGTGACATGCATCTCATTTTCCTGTCACTATTATACACATACTAGTGACGGGCACATGTAAATGACTGTCACTAGTACACATACTAGTGACGGGCACTTGCATGTCACTAGTAAGCTCATACTAGTGACTAGTTATTAGTGACTGGCGCTTTGCCTGTCACTAATGGGCCTTTTGAGCCTGTCACTGATGGTGTATTCCGTAGTAGTGAAAGAGGGGGCATTTACCAGTATGAGGTCGAATAGGGTGGCAAAGTCGACCTTGACGAACTTGGCTTACTCAGGTATCATCCAGCATTCTAAAATTAGTAGCAAAAGACAATATATGAGACTATCAGAGTTATAATTGTTGGCACAAGCACCATGTCAAATTATAGCAACTACAGCACTACAAGCACAGTAATATGCTTCGACCAACTTATTCAATAGAATTTATATATGTTAACAATGGAATCATAAGTTGCATAGTGTACTACCTTGATGACCTTGGCACAATCCAAATGATATCTGGCGTGCTTCCCCACGATTTCAGTAGGGTAGGCGACAACCTCCAAGATACCATCATGAACAGATGTTGAAGCGAATGAACTGGTACATTTTTTACATAGATGATCTAGAATAGAGTGCACATATTTTTTAGTAAAAGCAAGTTTCATAAGCATGAATCTCAAAACTTCCAAGCAGCCGAACTCAAGTTTGGATGCAAATAAAGAAGGCTAGATTTGTAGGTTTAACAGCAGTAATACTTTGACAACTTGCAACAAGGTTATCCCAAATAAAAAAACTACTACCTATTGCACAATTTTGCAGTCCTTTCAAGGCATGTAGATGCCTGAGCCTGATACAGTGAAGGAGAGATTGTCCTCCTTCTATGAAAATACAAACTAGATTTTAACACCCATTAATATTCAGAGTTGCCTTAAACAAACAGCAGGCCTACTGAAACAATATTCACTAATTTTATCACATGCTAGCTTTGGGACTTCCTCTACCTAATTGGTATGGGAGACATCTAGGCTAGCATCTATGTTCCAGATGTTTTGACAGCTACAAAACTATACTAGACATGGATTTTGTATTTAGAGGCAAAACTATTGATATCCCTAAGCCGTACCGACATCACCTGCATCCCCGGCCCTCTTGAATGTCTTCAAGACAAGACCAGAAGCTTGCAGCATCAGCTTTTTTAAGCATCTACAAAAAGTATAAATGAGTTACATTCATCTTTTCTCGATAATTAAATATGCAAAGATAAAAATGGCACTTCGCATATTCTGTCCATCAGGATATTCATCTACAAAAAGCTGGCACAATTCAATATTATCTAAAGAAGTGATACAAGAGACAAATATATTTTATTGTCCACATGATATTTTCCAATACGAACCAAAACATGCAGCAACGATTTTGATTCCGTGGAAGTTTGCATATCGGTTTCCCAGATCACGTGTCCATCATAAAGATTAACAACATCTGAATATACATGTTCAAAATCATACAGTTACATACATGTTGCTTAGCAGCAAACTGAAGTTCACATAATAATGCAATGAATATATGTACGAAAATGAAGAAAGAACAAGTTCTCAGATAAACATTTTGAACAACAATTGATATCATGACTCTCATAGTTAGGCCACATAATCACAGGAAATCACACTTCAGGACATAAGCATTATTCATCACTCTCCTGTATGGGAAAATGCCAACACAATTTGACTTTTCATAAGAATATATTAAATTAGTGAGCTCCACATGTTTGCTAAAGGGTTACAGGAACAACAAAGATGTCTCGCTACCTTTCCCAATGTGGGATAGCACCTACCAGCCCTTTCCACCAATCACACTTTAGGACATAAGCATTATTCATAATGAATCAACAACCTCCCCAACAAGATCTTGACATTCTTCAGGACTAACAACATGTAGACTAGCGAAGCAAACAAGCAACATTTCATTTTTATATCTACCCAGATTGTTTTTGTCACTCTAAGAGAGACCAAAACTCATGAAAGGTATTGTAGGAATCAGGTAGAATAGTTTTCTATGTAACTTCTTTTTCTTTGGATCAATACACACCTGGCTTGCACCTGATGCGAGTCCTCGCGGGGGTTGCAGATGCGGGCGGCGGCGTCCTCGCGGAGGATCGCAGGTGCGTGCAGGCGACATCCTCGCGGGAGGGGGTCGCAGGTGCGGGCTACCAGCGCGTGGCCTCACAGGTGCAGCGGGCGGCGGGCGATGCAGGTCGGGCGGCATAGGCCGACGGTGGGCATCACATGTGCGACAGAGGAGGCCAGCGTGGGGCCTCGCAGGTACAGGCAGTAGCCACCTGAACTACCCCAAGCATCTTCCGCGCGAGGATGTCGTCGTTGTCGGTTCACAAAGAGATAGAATGCCACCAGCACCTTCCGCGCGTCGGCCTCCCACTTCGCCGCCGCCGCTGATGCCATCACTGCAACCAGGAGGTGGGTTCCCTCGCTTCGGCCTCTACCCCCTGGATCGGGCGGCAATGATGGTGGGACAGACCAATTCAGGGACGAGGGCAACGAGGGGCGGGGGCGGGGCCGACCGAAGTTTCTACTGCGAGCGGCGGCGCGATTGTGAGAGAGGGGGAATGAAGTGGCAGCGGGGTCTAGGATGAGGACCGACGGGATTAGGGTATGGGAGTGCATGTCCCTCTCGATCGCGAACTGGACGGGTGGTGTCGAGGATTTTACTAAACTAGCCCTAATCATCTCTGTGGTGCATGACTAGGGGAAGTGTAGGGCGTTTTGGTCGTTTCACGTTGAAAGCGTGTTGGGGAGGAGAGGCGGGAGAATCTGGCGCTGGGATTTTGTGAGCAGGAGCTGAAATTTTGGGCATTGGATTGAGGCCACATGGATGGCTGAGATCTGTTGCAGTGGGGTGATTCATGGGTCGGCTGATCCTTTGTTCTGATTGGCTGCCTTTATTATGTGGGATTTCGTGTGACTTAACGGGGTTAGTAGGGTTATGGAATGTTAGCAGAAGAGATGGACAATTGATGGAATGTTAACGGGAGAATGAAGTATCCCACTTTATGAAGTGGAAACATATACAAAGCCCAAATTTCAAACTGAAATCGACCTTCTAATGGCCTTTGGGCCGTTGGCCCACTCGGTAAACAATAGAGCAGTGAAAAAATGTAGCGGAGGCCTTCCTTATCAGCGTTCCAGGCCTAGATACATGTACATATGCTTCAAGAAGGTCGCACGGGTTAAACCTAACAGGAACGTGGACGTGGTTCGGTGGTTGTGTTCCTTTCGGATCCCTTGTGTGTATGGGTCGTGGGTTTGAATCCCAAGCGATCTTTTTTCTCTAATTAAATCCCACATGAGGCAGTTTTCTTTCCATGTTTCAGTTATCAGTTTCCTATGTCGATCGAAGTAGTTGGTCCTGTCTGTCAGTTATGTGGTGATGGTTGGTTGGCGGTGGATGAGTTCCATTAAATTGACTAGTCACGTGACACATAACAAATTGCTTAGGTGGCTATGCAGTCATCATTTTGTTGGTAAAAATATATTGTTATTAGATGTCACGACCATTTAAATTGGTCGTAATCAGTTAAAAATAAGGTCCTAAACAAGTTCTATCCATCTACGACCATTTCATGGAAAGAAACTATGACCTTTTGGATAAAAATGGTCGTAGTGGTTTAGCGTATTGATCCTCCCAAATGCGTTATGACCAAAATGGTCGTTAGGAGAAGATCATTAGTTAACACATTTTTTGTAGTGTGAAGAAGATGGACAGGCAAAGAAAAAAATAAGGGAGGATATTTTACTTGCTTGCTCTGTCTAGTCAACAGCAACATCGAGGACACCGCCGCCTAGACTTCACTGTCTGTTAGACTAGCACACCACGCAGCTAGTAATTTGACAATACTTCTACTTACTACTATGTATCAGAGGTGCAGTATTGTCTAGTCATATCAGTTTGACCAGAGGGTTTTCTTTTTACAGCTTTCATTTCAACATTGTGTAGTATTTTCAACGGAAAATAGGAGGACAAACTACTACTAGTAGTAGTAGCCACGACATAGACACATGTACTTTCATCTTGTTCCCCTACATGTAGAAGTCGTAGCATAGAACCGAAAATATATACACCGGATATAATGCATAGTACGGGTGTGTCTGTGGTATTTTTGGCATGTTGCATGTGTTCATATATGTTCTAGTACAAGGTACATGGAATTACACGTGTACAACATGCAACCACACAGCAAAATGAGAGACGTGCACGGACACCAGATTTTACTCAAGTCAGGCAACGTGCATGACTCTGTGTGGCTCTGATTCACTAACATGTGGGCCCCATTTAGGCCAGCCCCACCTGCCAGTGAGAATCTGCATGCACCATGCGCTTGGAACCACTGGTACATCCACGAAGGAAATTACAATTTGCAACTAGTTGCACCGGCAACAAGCTGTTGCATGTGGCACTTCCAATTTTTCAGAAAATATAAAGTAAATCAAGAACATAGATCATATTTATATAGTTCATCTATAAATTTCCATCCTAAAAATATTACTAGTACATGGCCTGGCCACCACAAAATAAACAAATGAACACAAGATATTGTTCTCTTAGATTTTTTCTTTTTCATTCACACAGGTCACATAAGATCTTATTGTGGGACCGAATATTGTAGATGCACAAGATACAACATAGCATATGTTCCGGATTTATTTCACATTTTTTGAGAACTCGAAAGTGCAACAAATAATAAAGGGGTGCGGGCGCAACGAGTTGCAGAATATTCAACCCGCACTGACTAAAACTATGGCTTGCATACCGAAGGAGTTTGATCAAATCGCAGGCTTTGCACTATATTGTGGCGAAATGAGTATTAGAGTACAGCAAGTTAACGGCTGAGGCCATACGATACAAATAAAGCAAAGGAAATAATTCAAGATACACAAATCCCTATTCCATATGATCTCCCTTGAACCGTTAATTATGCCAGTTCCAATCCTTCGTGTTGGCCAAGCTTGGGACGAACCACAATGGAGTCTCCCGCCAATTCCAGCCAATGTTTTTTTAGGAAAATTCTAGCCAATGTTGGTTGAGAAACCAATAGCGGCGTCTTGAGCATTCATACTGAAGCGACATATTTCAGGACGAATATTAAATCCACCGAGACTAACTGCATGAGGCGAGGTGTATACACAGTTGCTCCTCGTTAGATCTCTAGGGATAAGTCCTGTCGCGCCAACTGTAATGGTAATCAGATAGTTCAATCCAAGAAAGATAGAAAATGCTCCAAGGTTTAAAACCCTCCGCCATTGTCTCGGTGGAAGTAACCTACTAGTGTCCATCGAGAACACATACCAGCAAAACCCAGTAGAATAGGTGTAAATATTGCGACCGTGATGATAACTAACATTTTCAGCCGCAGGATAACCACCATAAGTAGTGTCATACCGCCTAGCACTAACGCCCAGAGTATTGATCAGAATAAGGCTACCACCATCAGGAGATCTTGCTAACCACCACAGATCAGGACTGTACTCACGATTACCATCTAATTCAGGTGGCACCGGAAGGCGCACAGGACCTTGTAAGGAAAGCACATTCAGAGGTCAGCTGAGCAAAATTTGAATGATGAAGCTTGAAAATTTAAGGATGGAAATTTTACCCCATGCCCGAGGATCCCATGCATAAACATTGCCAATCTGAGTTACAGCATAGACAACTCCCTTGTGGATAATTGAATCGCGGTAGCTGAACAAGCTGAAATGGTTCTCAATAACCATCCACATACCATGAGAACCATCAAGGAAGGCAATTACCGTGCCGAAGATGGCCAGGACAGAGAAATCCTTATAGTTCCCAGCAGTTGTGGGAACTCGGCAAATGGCTATCTTCGGTAGATTAGTAGGCTGACCAGCCACGATAAACTTAAGTACCTCGGGTGTGGCCTCAAAATCGAAGATTGCTGGTAGAGGAATCCGGCGATGAGTGAACACATTCACAAGCTCCCAGTTCCATGCGAGGCCAACAATGTCGATCCAATCTCCATGGGTGCATGCCCACTTCTTACCCTCACAATCTGGCATCACAGCATCGGAGGAGGACCTGTCTAGTGGCGTCAGCTTGCACAAGGTCCACCCGAACTTCTTCTGTATCTTTTGCTTGCCCCTGCCGCAATAGTAGCTGCCCCTGTAGAACTACTTCATGCGATTGTCGCGGTAGAAGACATTGTACTCACGCGGTACCTTAGTTGGGTGAGTGTGAAGAACACAGGGGAGACCAAACGGATGAGATTTCGACAGGGATGCACTATATGTTGCTGAGTAAAGATAACGTTTGCAGTAGGCGGTGAGGCTCGCGACGGTGGTGACGTCGCATCTGGCTGAGATTTCTTCAAGGGGGGCATCGAAAAACACCCTAGAAGTGTCATTGTCATTGATCAATTGGGCCATCGCAAGGAAGAGCTTGAGTAGGTGGGGGTGATGGCGTTTGGTTTTGATTGGGGTTTTGGAGGAGAGAGCGAGCGGTAGATGGCAGGGCGAGACGGAAAACAGTCTATCAAACTGGGCGCTGGAGCTGATCCTAAAGTGGCATCGCGGCGTTGGAGCATGCATGTATTGGTGTGCTAGTGGTAATGGTCATCGCCGGGAAGCTGGAGGTGAAGTGAGGATGGAGATCGAGGCAAAGAGAAATATGGAATGAAATAAAACCAAGCATTCCTTCTTTCTCTCTACTAAATCTATTGTGCCTATCGAACTGGGCTACAAAGATGCTCCGAAAGCGGCATGGCGACGTTGGTGTGTGCTAAAGGTGGGCGAGTGGGGATCAGCGAGAAGATGGAGAGGAAGAGGACGGAGAGCAAAGGAAAATAGAATAAATCAATTGAAATCGTACCGCCTACCGAGAGTGGTTTTTCTCTCTTCTCTGTGTTTCCTGGTGCCTATCGAGTAAATAGATCAGGCCTTTCTAGGAGTAGTACAACATAGCTAGCTTAGCACGGGATGGAGTTATACTATCCTCTCAAATAAATGGTCATGGCAGAGAGATGGTTTGGAGTATACTCGGAGCTCCTCTTGCCAAAAGTAATAATCCTTGGGTCTTCTACATTCATCATCTTATGCAGGCACATTTCGAACAAGTACTACTATACTACTACTGTAACTAATAAACACATAAAGGTTCCACCGGTAATTAAGGAACCAAAACTGGAATACTACTACTCTCGAACTCTTGTGTAGTACAACAACAAAATGCTCACAAAATGGGCTACCAGTACCATCTGTACACCCACACGCTGCCACCTCAAATAAGCTTGCCTGCCACACTGCCAATTTCCTCTCCCCTGTCGGCCTCTACGCCCCCATTACCGGACCCCAAATCAAACATCTCTCAGTTCAGTAAAGAAAAAAAGTTGACAATCTCTCGAAAAAATCAACCATCCACCAAAAGAAAATCCATTGTCTAATGCTTCCCGTGCATTATGAACGGACGGTCACAATTGCTCAAGTGTCGCGAGGGAGTAGTCGTCTGAGCTACTCGTTGTAGCTCCACAAAAGCCCGCGCCTGGAAGCGGCAGAAGAATTTATTCTCTGTCAGTGATGAAAGAAGATCGATGATATACAGTACCAAATCAACAAGTCAGTGGCTTTATCCGTCTGACCAGTGAGAGCTGACACGAGTGGTGAACATCTTGAAGCGCAGCGGAACAGGTGCCTTTAAGGCATACATCGTACTGATTTAGGATGGTCATATAGTGCTAAATAGATTTAGACTAGTAACTTGCATATGTACCTTCATAGTGGGTAACAACATGGTGTAGTGTCACGCAAAGGCCTAATTAATTAGGTTGTACTCCCTCCGTTTAGAAATATAAGACGTTTTAGCTTTGTGAATCAAATGTATCTAGATGTCTCTTAGTGTATGGGTTCGTAGAGGTTCAGAGTGAACCTATAAACTAAAAGGCGTCTAGATACATTCATTTCACAAAGCTAAAACATCTTATATTTCATAACGAAGGGAGTAGAATCATATACTACTAGTCTTGGTATGTGTGATGTTATGGTAACTAGCTAAGTTATTACGTCACTTTATTTTTCCATTAATTAACTCTGAAAAGACATTTAATTTGAGACAAGTATCTACGCTTACTTGTAGTTCAAGTTTGTCAAGATGCAAAATCTTAGGAAGAAGTTGAACCTCTTGTTAAACTTCTCTCTAGTTTTTGATACAGAGTATATTAATTGACTGTCCGATGGGTGCCTCCAAATGGTTTTTCTTAAAACTTTCGAAGCAACCTACAATTTACTTGTAGTTCAAATTTGACCTAATTTTAATGAATCTACATAGAGTCATTCAAGTGGCGGAGTTAGCTAGGAAGTTTGAAAACTCATAAAACATAGGAATCGTTAGTAAAATATGTTGGTCCACTATATATCTCTACTACTATAATGGAACAGTTTTGAATTGGATCCATAGCACCAATCCTGACCGTTGGGCTGTTAGATCCAATGGTTCAGAGAAGTTGGATTCGTGTTGAATAGTACCTAGAGGAAACTCCTCCATGTTCTAGAACCATCATTTCACCACCCCCAAAATTTCATAGCACAATAAGTTTTATTATCAATATGTGTAGATAGTTACTATTAATAGACTTAATTTATGCATTTTGGGGGTGGTGACATGATGGTTCTAGAACATGGTGGAGTTTGCTCTAGGTCTGTACTATTCAACACACGAATCTAGTTGCTCTGAACTATTGGATCTAACAGCCCAACAGTCAGGATTGGTGCTATGGATCCAATGCAAAACTGCTCCACTATAGTAGTAGAGAGAATAAAACTTATTGTGCTACAAAATTTTGGGGGTGGTGGCATGATGGTTCTATAACATGCATGGTGGAGTTTCCTCTAGGTACTATTCAACATGAATCCAGCTTCTCTGAACCATTGGATCTAACAGCCCAACAATCAAGATTGGTTCTATGGATCCAATTCAAAACTTCTCCATTATAGTAGTAGAGATAGAGATATCTTATCTTACCTCTTACCAGTATATAGTGTACAAATAACTTTGAATATTGACCGTTGGATCAAGACTCGCGAATCCCAACATTTGCACGCGTTGGATCTTCTTTTTCATTCTAGCATCTAGAAGATTCTATTGATAATCTTCAGCATAATGAATGGATGCAAAAACCACAAAACACACTTCCCCATCATACTAGGATATTCTCCCTTGTATCTAATAATCATTGACTTATGCATGATCTTATCTAATCTTATCTTAACACTATATAGTGTACGAATAACTCTGAATGTTGACCGTTGGATGAAGATTCAAGAATCCCAGCATTTCTAGCTGTTGGATCTTCTTTTCCATTCTAGCATCTAGAAGATTATATTCATAGTCTTCGGCATAAGGAATGTTATGCACAAATCTCAAAACACAATTCTCCATCATACTAGAATCTTCTCCCTTGTTTCTCTAGACCATGTTATCAAAAATTTCATGTGCTAGGTAGCTAATAATCTTTCATTTCTACATGACATCCAAAGTACAAGGACCAAATATACACCCATACTTTATAGATGTTGATCAAATTTATAAATTATTGTGCTTTACCAATTACAATTTTATATAGTGATGATATGTCATACGTCTACTATCTCAGTCTCACGCGCAAGGCATGTGCAACTTACTAGTATAGTGATGATATGCCATATGTCTACTATCTGAGTTTCACGTGCAAGGCACATGCAACTTACTAGTATTAGTAAGTTGCACATGCCTTGCACATGAGACTCAGATAGTAGACGTGTGGCATATCATCACTATATACAATTATAATTGGTAAAGCACAAATAATTATAAATTTGATCTAGTAAGTTGCATGTGCCTTGCATGTGAGACTCAGATAGTAGACATATGATAAATCATCACTATATACAATTATAATTGGTAAAGCACAAAAAATTATAAATTTGATCAACATCTATAAAGTATGGGTGTATATTTGGTCCTTGTACTTTGTATCATCATGTAGAAGTCAAAGATTATTAGCTACCTAACACATGAAATTTTGATAACATGGTCTAGAGAAACAAGAGAGAAGATTCTAGTATGATGGAGCAGTGTGTTTTGAGGTTTGTGCATAGCAGTCATTATGCCGAAGACTATCAATAGAATCCTCTAGATGCTAGAATAGAAAATAAGATCCAATGGCTAGAAATGCGGGGATTCGTGAGTCTTGATCCAACAGTCAACATCCAAAGTTATCCGTACACTATATATTGGTTTGTAATGAAGACTATCAATAGAATCTTCAAGATGCTAGAATGGAAAAGAAGATCCGATGACTGGACATGTTGGGATTCACGAGTCTTGATCCAACGGTCAATATTCAAAGTTGTTTGTACACTATATAGTGGTAAGATCATGTAGAAGTCAATGATTATTAGCTACTAGTAAGTTGCAAGTGAGACTCAGATAGTAGACGTATGACATATCATCACTATATACAATTATAATTGGTAAAGCACAACAAATTATAAATTTTATGAACATCGTCTATAAAGTATGGGTGTATATTTGGTCCTTGTACTTTGTATCATCATGTAGAAGTCAAAGATTATTAGCTACCTAACACATGAATGTTTTGATAACATGGTCTAGAGAAACAAGGGAGAAGATTCTAGTATGATCGAGAAGTGTGTTCTGTGGTTTGTGCATAGCATTCATTTTGTCGAAGACTATCAATAGAGCGAGGTGCTTGAGAGTTAATACGGTCGGTGGAAGTACAAGTTACATCAAGGACCTCATAAAGAATGAAAATTGCATCCAAGTCCATGCATTTAGCATAAGGACCCTGAAACTGAGCAATGAAGTACTGTGTTTTGAAGTTTGTGCATACTAGCGTTCATCATGCTAAAGACTATCAGTAGAATCTTTCTAGATGCTAAGAATGGGAAAGAAGATCCAACGGTTAGCAATGTTTGGATTTGCCAGTCTTGATCGAACTGTTAATGTTCAAAGTTAATCTCTACACTATATGTAGTGGTATGATATTGTAAGAGATAAGAGACAAGATAAGAAGTACTGCAAATGGCCAATCTAATGGTAGTTCTCGTAAAAGCGAGGTGCTTGAGAGTTAACACGGTCGGTGGAATTACAAGTTACATTGAGGACCTCATAAAAAATTAAAATTGCATCCAACAAGTCCATGCATTTAGCACAAGGACCCTTGAACCGAGTAATGAAGTACTATGTGTTTTGAGGTTTGTGCATACTGGTGTTCATCGTGCTAAAGACTATCAGTAGAATCTTTCTAGATGCTAAAAATGTAAAAGAAGATCGAACGGTTAACAATGTTTGGATTTGCCAGTCTTGATCCGACGGTCAATGTTCAAATAAGTTAATCCCTACACTATGTAGTGGTGGTATGCATGGTATTGTAAGAGATAAGAGACAAGATAAAGGTAATATAAGAAGTACTGCAAATGGCCGATCTAATGGTAGGTCTCGTAGGAGTGAGGTGCTTTGAGAGTTAACACGGTGGGTAGAATTACAATTTACATCAAGGACCTCATAAAAAATGAAAATTGCATCCAAGTCAATGCATTTAGCACAAGGACGACCCTGAAACTGAGCACTGAATGAAGTGTGTGTTTTGAGCTAGAGGTTCACGCATACTAGCGGTGGTCATCGTGCTAAAGACTATTAGTAGAATATTTCTAGATGCTAAGAATGGAAAAGAAGATCCAACCGTTAGCAATGTTTGGATTTGACAGTCTTGATCCAACGGTCAATGTGTTGGAGATATGCCCAAGAGGCAATAATAAAAGTGATTATTGTTATATCTTTGTGTTTATGATGAATGTTTACATCACATGCTATAATTGTATTATTAGGAAACACTAATACTTGTGTGTTTTGTAAACATAAGAGAGTCCCTAGTAAGCCTCTTGTTAAACTAGCTTGTTGATTAATTGATGATCATGGTTTCCTGATCATGGACATTAGGATGTGATTAATAACAAGGTTATGTCATTAGGAGAATGATGTGATGGACACACACCCATAGTAAGCGTAGCATAAGATCAAGTCATTAAGTTCGTATTGCTGTAAGCTTTCAAATACATAGTAACCTATTCCTTCGACCATGAGGTTATGTTAATCACCATCACCGGATGGATACTTTGATGACATCAAACGCCGCTTCGTAACTAGGTAGTTATAAAAGTGTCATTGGGTCTTCTGAAAGTATGTGTTGAAGCGCATGAACCAAGATTGGGATTTGTCCATCCATATGACGGATAGATATGCTCTGGGCCCTCTCGGTGGAATGTCATCTAGTTAGCTTGCAAGCATGTGACTGGGTCACAAGGGATGACATATCACGGAACGAGTAAAGAGTACTTATCAGTAACGAGGTAGAACTAGGTATGGAGATACCGACGATCAAACCTCGGATAAGTATTGTATCACAAGACAAAGGGAATTAGTTTCGTATGTAAGTGGTTCAATCGATCGCAAAGTCATCGTTGAGTATGTGGGAGCCATTATGGATCTCCAGGTCCCGCTGATGGTTATTGATAGGAGATGTGTCTCTGTCATGTCTACATATTCACGAACCGTAGGGTGACACACTTAAGGTTCGAAGTTGTTTTAAGTAGATATGGAATATGCGTTGGAGACCGAATGTTGTTCAGAGTCTCGGATTGGATTCAGGACATCACGAGGAGATCCGGAATGGTCCGGAGAATAAGATTCATATATAGGGGATCATTTTCTAAGTTAGGAAATGTTCCGGAGTGTTAGTATGAGGATTCTAGAAGGTTTCGGAATGTTCCGGAAGGTTCTAGAAGATATCTTGGACTTTGCTTGAAAACCAAGATAGGGATCAAGGAGTCCTGGTGGGTCAAGATACGGAGTCGTGGGGCAGGACTCCTCCCCCCACCTCCAATCCGCCGGCCTACAAGGGAGGGGAGTCCTACAAGGACTCCCCCTCCCTAGGCGCCTCCCTTCTTTAAATAGAGGGGCAGGGGCGCCCCCTCCTCCCCTGCTCCCATAACACCCAATCTCTTCCGCCTCTCTCCTCCACCTTCTTCTGCACAGGCATAGGCGAAGCCTTGCAGAATTCTCTACTCCACCACCACCACGCCGTCGTGCTGCTGGGATTCCGTGGAGAAGATCTACTACCTCCGCTGCTCGCTGGAACGGGAGAGGAAGGTCTGCTTCGACTCCGCACGTGTGACCGGCTGCGGAAGCGCTGCCGAAACGCGGCGCCGGAAGGATCGTCCACTTGACCGACTACGGAAGCGCTGCTGGAACGCGACGCCGGAAGGATCGTCCACACGATCTTGAGATCGGCAAGTGATCGACTACATCAACCACGAGATCGAATCTCGTTAACGCTTTCAGATCTACGAGGGTTAGTTCCTATCTATCTCGTTGCTCATGTCTAGTAGATTAGATCTTGGCTTTTATCTAGATTAGATCTAGGTTTTGTTCGTTCTTGCGGTAGAAATTTTTTGTTTTCCATGCTACGAACCCATCAGTGGTATCAGAGCCGTATCTAAACGTAGATCTGTTGCACGAGTAGAACACAATGTTTTTGTGGGCGTTGATGCTTTTGTTGTCGGTGTCTTAGCATGTACTTTGCATCTTGCGGCATGGTGGGATGAAGCGGCTCGGGCTAACATTACATGTCATCGCACATGAGACTTGCTCCACGCTTGACGTGCAACTTGCTTTGCACAAGTGGCTTTGCGGGTGTCTGTCTCTCCCACCATAGTTAAGATTCAATTTACAATGAGCATCTTGACAACACTTGTATCAACGTTGTGGTTCTTGTTCGTAGGTAAGATCGGTCTTATGCGAAAGCCCCAAACCACGTAAAATTTGCAAAGAAAATTAGAGGCGTCTAACTTGTTTTTGCAGGGGTTTTGTGATGTGATATGGCCAACATGTGATTGTGATTGTATTTGATGTATGCAATGATCCTTGTTGTAATATGGCAACCGGCAGGAGCCTAATGGTTGTCTTTAATTCTGTTAAGACCTGCGTGTCTATTCATCTTGTAATAGCTTTATTCCAAGTAGTTGTAATAGTTGCTGGTGATGATGGAAAACCATGAAGCGGCGCCACTGACCTTGACGCAATGCTGGTGATGATGGAGATCATGTCCGTGCTTTGGAGATGGAGATCAAAGGCGCAAGAAGAAAAGGCCATATCATATCACACTAATTATGAATTGCCTGTGATGTTAATCCTTTATGCATCTTGTATTGCTTAGATCGCGACGGTAGCATTATAAGATGATCCCTCTCACTAAATATCAAGTAATAAAGTGTTCACCCTTAGTTGGCACCGTTGCTAAGACTCGTCGTTTCGAAGCATCTCGTGATGATCGGATGTGATAGATTCTACGTGTGCATACAACGGGTGCAAGCCAGATTTGCACATGCGGAAACTAAGGTTATCTTGACGAGCCTAGCATGTACAGACATGGTCTCGGAACACGGAATACCGAAAGGTAGAGCATGAGTCATATAATTGATATGATGAACATGAAGATTGT
Organism: Avena eriantha; assembly: GCA_910589775.1. NCBI lineage: Eukaryota > Viridiplantae > Streptophyta > Magnoliopsida > Poales > Poaceae > Avena > Avena eriantha. The sequence goes on along the minus strand of OU342741.1, from coordinate 480,076,577 downwards.
TCGCCGATGAAACTACATCTTCTCTCGTGAAGATCAGACTTGGTGTAGTGGACTTGGTTCGTGTAATCACTAAGACAATGTGAGGGATGTTGTTTTGAGTGGGAGTTCACCTAGTTAGTTTAATAATTAAATTTGAACTCAATTTATTATAAACTTAGTCTAAACTACTTGCAAATTGTTGTAGATTATGGCGACCCCCTCCATCAATTTCAATGCGTTCCTAGAGAAAGAAAAGCTTAAAAACAATGGAAGCAATTTCACGGACTGGTTCCGTGGACTGAAGATCGTCCTCAGGGCTGGTCAGTTGACCTATGTGCTCGATGCACCGCTAGGTGACCCACCTGCAGATAATGCCACCGATGACGAAAAGAATGTTTTCGCCACTCGGAAAAATCATTACTCCACAGTTCAGTGTGCCATTCTGTACGGTTTAGAAGCAGAGCTCCAACAGCGTTTTGAGCACCACAACCCGTTCGAGATCATTAAGGAGCTCAGGCTAATTTTTGAGACTCGCGCGGCCATGGAGAGCTATGAGGCCTCCGAAAAGTTCTTTAACTGTAAGATGGAAGAAGGAAGCTCCGTTAGCGAGCACGTGCTCACCATGTCTAGGTACGCTAAGAAGCTCCAAGAGTTGGGAATATCGATTCCTAATGAATTGGGGATTCATCGTCTCCTTCAATCACTGCCACCAAGTTACAAGAACTTTGTGATGAACTACAACATGCACTGCATGAACAAGACGTTGCCTAAACTGTCGTCCATGCTGAAAACTGCTGAAGTGGAGATCAAGAAGGAGCAACAAGTGTTGATGGTCAATAAGACCACCAATTTCAAGAAACGGGGCAAGCCTAAGAACAAGGGCAACTTCAAGAAGGACGGCAAGAAAGCTGCCGCACCTGCTAAGAAGCCCAAGGCTGGTCATAATCCTGAAACTGAGTGCTTCTACTGCAAGGGTGCTGGTCACTGGAAGCATAACTGCCCCAAGTACCTGGCGGATCAGAAGAACGGCAACATCAAGAAGAAAGGTATATTTGATATATGTGTTATAGATGTGTATCTTACTAGTAATCGTAGTAGTGCCTGGGTATTTGATACTGGTTCGGTTTCTCATATTTGTAACTCGAAACAGGAGCTGCGGAATAAACGAAGACTGGCAAGAGACGAGGTGACGATGCGCGTTGGAAATGGCTCCAAGGTTGATGTGATCGCCGTCGGCACGCTCCCTCTACATCTACCTTCGGTATTAGTTTTAAATTTAAATAATTGTTATTTGGTGCCTGCGTTAAGCATGAACATTATATCTGGATCCTGTTTATTGCGAGACGGTTACTCTTTTAAGTCCGAGAATAAAGGTTGTTCGATTTATATGAGTAATATCTTTTATGGTAATGCACCTGAGATGAATGGTTTATTCTTACTGAATCTCGATAGTAGTGATACACATGTTCACAACATAGATGCTAAACGAATTAAATTGAATGATAATTCTACATACATGTGGCACTGTCGTCTTGGTCACATTGGAGTGAAGCGTATGAAGAAACTCCATTCTGATGGACTTCTTGAATCACTTGATTTTGAATCACTTGAAAGATGCGAAGCATGTCTAATGGGAAAAATGACTAAGACTCCATTCTCTGGTACAATGGAGCGAGCTACAGACTTGTTGGAAATAATACATACCGATGTGTGCGGTCCAATGAGTGTAGCATCGCGTGGTGGATATCGTTATGTTCTCACTTTCACGGATGACTTGAGTAGATATTGGTATGTCTACTTTATGAAACATAAGTCCGAAACTTTCGAGAAGTTTAAGGAATTTCAAAGTGAAGTGGAAAATCATCGTAACAAGAAGATTAAGTTTCTGCGTTCTGACCGCGGGGGTGAATATCTGAGTTACGAGTTTGGCATGCATTTAAAGAAATGTGGAATACTTTCACATTTGACACCGCCGGGAACACCACAGCGTAATGGTGTGTCCGAACATCGTAATCAAACTCTCTTAGATATGGTTCGGTCTATGATGTCTCTTACAGATTTACCGTTATCATTTTGGGGCTATGCATTAGAGACAGCCGCATTCACTTTAAATAGGGCACCATCTAAATCCGTTGAAACGACACCGTACGAATTGTGGTTTGGCAAGAAACCTAAGTTGTCGTTCCTTAAAGTTTGGGGTTGCGAAGCATATGTAAAGAAGTTACAACCTGATAAGCTAGAACCCAAAGCGGAGAAATGCGTCTTCATAGGATACCCTAAAGAAACAATTGGGTATACCTTTTATCATAGATCCGAAGGCAAAGTTTTCGTTGCCAAGAATGGATCCTTTCTTGAGAAGGAGTTTCTCTCGAAGGAGGTGACTGGAAGGAAAGTAGAACTCGATGAGGTTATTGAACCTTCTCTTGGATTTGAGAGTAGCGCAGCACCAGAAGATGTTTTGGTGCCACCTGCACCAATTGAAGAGGAAGCTAATGATGATGATCATGAAACTTCAAACGAAGTTACTACTGAACTTCGCAGGTCAACGAGGGTTCGTACCACTCCTGATTGGTATGACTCTGCCTTGAACGTCATGTTGGTGGACAATGCTGATGACCCTGCGACGTATGAAGAAGCTATGGTGAGCCCAGATTCCGACAAATGGCTAGAAGCCATGAAATCCGAAATGGGATCCATGTACGAAAACCAAGTGTGGACTTTGGTGGACTTACCGGATGGCCGTAAGGCTATCGAGAACAAATGGATTTTCAAGAGAAAAACAGATGCTGATGGTAATGTTACTGTCTATAAAGCTCGACTTGTCGCGAAAGGGTTCCGACAAATTCAAGGAGTTGACTATGATGAGACTTTCTCACCAGTAGCGAAGCTAAAGTCTGTGAGGATTTTGTTAGCAATTGCTGCACACTTCGATTATGAGATTTGGCAGATGGATGTCAAAACGGCGTTCCTTAATGGTGACATTGAGGAAGAGTTGTATATGGTACAACCCAAGGGTTTTGTCGATCCTAAAGATGCTGACAAGGTATGCAAACTTCAGCGTTCCATTTATGGACTAAAGCAAGCATCCCATAGTTGGAATCAACGTTTTGATAAAGTAATCAAAAACTTTGGATTTATACAAACTTATGGAGAAGCTTGTATTTACAAGAAAGTGAGTGGGATCTCTGTAGCATTCCTAGTACTATATGTAGATGACATATTGTTGATTGGGAATGATATAGAACTTCTTAATAGCGTCAAAAGCTATTTGAATAATAGTTTTTCAATGAAGGATCTTGGCGAAGCGGCATATATTCTAGGCATCAAGATTTATAGAGATAGATCAAGACGCCTAATAGGGCTTTCACAAAGTACATACTTGGACAAAGTTCTAAAGAAGTTTAGAATGGAAGATAGCAAGAAAGGGTTCGTGCCCATGTTGTCAGGTAAGACCTTGAGTAAAACTCAAAGTCCAGCTACGGCAGAAGATAGAGAGAAAATGAATAAAATTTCCTATGCCTCGGCCATAGGTTCTATCATGTATGCCATGCTGTGTACAAGACCGGATATAGCACATGCTGTTAGTTTAACTAGCAGATATCAAAGTGATCCTGGAATGGAGCACTGGACAACGGTCAATAATATCCTAAAGTACCTAAATAGGACTAAGGATATGGTTCTTTCTTATGGAGGTGATGAACAGCTTGTTGTAAACGGTTACACCGATGCTAGTTGGAACACCGATCCGGATGACTCAAAATCACAGTCGGGATACGTATTTATTTTGAATGGTGCTGCAGTGAGCTGGAGGAGTGCGAAGCAAAGCGTTGTGGCGAAATCTTCAACTGAATCGGAATACATAGCTGCTTCGGAGGCTGCACAAGAAGCCGTTTGGATGAATTAATTCATTACTGAACTCGGCGTGGTTCCCAGTGCGTTGGACCCGATGGCCATCTACTGTGACAACACAGGTGCCATAGCTAATGCGCAGGAGCCAAGGTCACATAGCAAGCTGAAGCACATCAAGCTACGTTTCCACGCTATTCGCGAGTATGTCCGAGATGGTGACATAAAGATTTGCAAAGTACACACCGATCTGAATGTGGCAGATCTGTTGACTAAACCTCTCCCTAGGGCAAAGCATGACCAACACCAAAACGCCATGGGTGTTCGGTATATTACCATGTAATCTAGATGATTGACTCTAGTGCAAGTGGGAGACTGTTGGAGATATGCCCAAGAGGCAATAATAAAAGTGATTATTGTTATATCTTTGTGTTTATGATGAATGTTTACATCACATGCTATAATTGTATTATTAGGAAACACCAATACTTGTGTGTTTTGTAAACATAAGAGAGTCCCTAGTAAGCCTCTTGTTAAACTAGCTTGTTGATTAATTGATGATCATGGTTTCCTGATCATGGACATTAGGATGTGATTAATAACAAGGTTATGTCATTAGGAGAATGATGTGATGGACACACACCCATAGTAAGCGTAGCATAAGATCAAGTCATTAAGTTCGTATTGCTGTAAGCTTTCAAATACATAGTATGGTTCCATAGAAAACTACTGCAGGCCATTACCGCCACCGAAATGGTTTCCATGCTCCGGGATGGATACTTTGATGACATCAAACGCCGCTTTGTAACTAGGTGGTTATAAAAGTGTCATTGGGTATTCTGAAAGTATGTGTTGAAGCGCATGAACCAAGATTGGGATTTGTCCATCCATATGACGGATAGATATGGTCTGGCCCCTCTCGGTGGAATGTCATATAGTTAGCTTGCAATCATGTGACTGGGTCACAAGGGATGACATATCACGGAACGAGTAAAGTGTACTTATCAGTAACGAGGTAGAACTAGGTATGGAGATACCGACGATCAAACCTCGGATAAGTATTGTATCGCAAGACAAAGGGAATTAGTTTCGTATGTAAGTGGTTCAATCGATCGCAAAGTCATCGTTGAGTATGTGGGAGCCATTATGGATCTCCAGGTCCCGCTGATGGTTATTGATAGGAGATGTGTCTCTGTCATGTCTACATATTCACGAACCGTAGGGTGACACACTTAAGGTTCGAAGTTGTTTTAAGTAGATATGGAATATGCGTTGGAGACCGAATGTTGTTCAGAGTCTCGGATTGGATTCAGGACATCACGAGGAGATCCGGAATGGTCCGGAGAATAAGATTCATATATAGGGGATCATTTTCTAAGTTAGGAAATGTTCCGGAGTGTTTGTATGAGGATTCTAGAAGGTTTCAGAATGTTCCGGAAGGTTCTAGAAGATATCTTGGAGTTTGCTTGAAAATCAAGATAGGGATCAAGGAGTCGTGGTGGGTCAAGATACGGAGTCGTGGGGGAGGAGGACTCCTCCCCCAACCTCCAATCCGCCGGCCTACAAGGGAGGGGAGTCCTACAAGGACTCCCCCTCCCTAGGCGCCTCCCTTCTTTAAATAGAGGGGCAGGGGCGCCCCCTCCTCCCCTGCTCCCATAACACCCAATCTCTTCCGCCTCTCTCCTCCACCTTCTTCTGCACAGGCATAGGCGAAGCCCTGCGGAATTCTCTACTCCACCACCACCACCACGCCGTCGTGCTGCTGGGATTCCGTGGAGAAGATCTACTACCTCCGTTGCTCGCTGGAACGGGGAGAGGAAGGTCTGCTTCGACTCCGCACGTGTGACCGACTGCGGAAGCGCTGCCGAAACGCGGCGCCAGAAGGATCGTCCACTTGACCGACTGCGGAAGCGCTGCTGGAACGCGACGCCGGAAGGATCGTCCACACGATCTTGAGATCGGCAAGTGATCGACTACATCAACCACGAGATCGAATCTCGTTAACGCTTTCGGATCTACGAGGGTTAGTTCCTATCTATCTCGTTGCTCATGTCTAGTAGATTAGATCTTGGCTTTTATCTAGATTAGATCTAGGTTTTGTTCGTTCTTGCGGTAGAAATTTTTTGTTTTCCATGCTACAAACCCATCACAATGTTCAAAGTTAATCCGTACACTATATGTAGTGCGTGGTATGGTACGGTATTGTAAGAGATAATACAAGATAAAGATAAGATAATAAGAAGTACTACGAATGGCCGATCTAATGGTTGGTCTCATAGGTGTGATGTGCTTGAGAGTGAACATGGTCGGTGGAAGTACAAGTTACATATCAAGGACCTCATAAAAATGAAAATTGCATCCAAGTCCAAGCATTTAGCACAAGGACCCTAAAACTGAGCAATGAAGTGTGTGTGTTTTGAGGTTTGCGCATACTAGCATTCATCATTCTCATCAAGACTATTAGTAGAATATTTCTAGTTGCTAAGAATGGAAAAGAAGATCCAACAGTTAGCAAAATGTTTGGATTTGCGAGTCTTGATCCAAATTTTCGTCAAAACTCTCATTGGATGGTTTCTCATATATTAATTATGACCCCCCGATGGGTACCTCCAAAAGCTTTCTCGTAGAACTTTCACAGTAACCTAAAATTTACTTATACTAGTTCAAATTTGACCTATTTTCTATAAATCGACATAAAGTCATTCAAGTGGGCGGAGCTAGGTGGGCAGTTTTGAATTGGATACATAGCACCAATCATGACTGTTGGGCTATTAGATCCAATGGTTCAGAGTAGTTGGATTCATGTTGAACAGTACCTAGAGAAAACTCCACCATGTTCTAGAACCATCATGTCCCCCTACCCCCCCCCCCCCGGCAAAATAATTGATAGCATAGTAGGTTGTATTCTCAATATGTGTAGATAGTTATTATTAATATACTTAATGTATGCCTTTTTCTCTAACAAGACTATTGGTTAATAACAACTTAATGTTCGTTAAATCACATTTCATACAGTATATACGAGTGTGGCATGTGCCTTTCACTAGTATATATATATATGTGTGTGTGTGTGTGTGTGTTTGTGTGTGTGTGTGCATGTGAAAACATTGGCTTGTGGCATTTATTTAGATCAATATTCTTCGGACTTCCTTTACGGGAGAGAATGATCATGACATCCCTCGGAAAATTGAGAATGTACTTTCCTGGTAGTTGGAAACTCACACCGATGACATTTTTTTACTATTAGAAGATGCACCCATATACCTCTAAAAGACATTTAATTCAAGAGTAGTCTATCATGCTTACTTGTAGCTCAAGTCTAAATTAATTTCATTAAATTGATTCAAAATCTTAGCAAGAAGTTAAACCGTAACTATATATCATCAAAACTCTCGGTGGTTTCCCATATATTAATTGACCCCCTCCCCCCCTGATATATGGGTACCTCCAAGAGAGATCTTTCATCAAACTTTCAAAGCAACCTATGATTTACTTGTGGTAGTTCAATTTTTACCTAATAATTTCGATAAATCGGCATAAAATCAATCAAGTGGGCGAAGTTAGCTAGGAAGTTTTAGAACTCATAAAACATGGGAAATCGTAAGTACAACATATTGGTCCACAATATATGTCTGAAAACTTGCCTTGTGTGTCATTCAGATCCATATCCTTCGGACTTCCTTTACATGAAAGAACAATCTCGTCATCACACTTAGAAAATTGAGAATGTTCTTTCCTAAGATAGTAGGAAACTCATACTGATGGAATTTTTTACTACAACAAGATGCACCTATAGATCTCTAAAAAGACATTTAATTCAAGAGCGATATATATCGCGCTTACTTGTAGCTCAAGTTTGACCTAATTTCATTAAATTGTCAAGATGCAAAATCTATCTTAGCAAGAAGTTAAACCTATTGTCAAAACTCTTGGTGTTTTCTGATATATTGATTGACCCCCCCAATGGGTACCTCCAAAAGCTTTTTCAAAAAACTTTCAAAGCAACCTACAATTTTCTTAGACACGAGGCTAGTAAATTTCTAAGCTACGTATACTAAGGGTGTGTGCAGTGTCTAGAAGTAGCTATGAAAACTACTTTTGGTCCAGCATTTAGAATTGAAGAAGGTCCACACAACCATGCTAAAAAGAAAAACAGACTGTTATCCACTGAATAGTGGGCCTGAAGGAAATATGCCCTGAGAGGCAATAATAAAGTTGTTATTATGTATTCCTTGTATATGATAGATGTTTATTTTGCATGCTATAATTGTATTGAGAGGAAACATCAATACATGTGTGTTTAATAAACAAAAAAGAGGGTTCCTAGTTATGCCTCTCTTATAAACTAGCTTGTTGATTAACAAGATGATCAAGGTTTCCTGATCATGGACATTGGATGTTGTTAATAACAAGGTCACAGCATTTGTGAAATGATGTGATGAACATTCATCCGAAGTATAGCATTACGATCAAGTCATTATGTTTATATTGCTATAACATCATACAAAGTAGTCTTAGTCCTTAGACCATGAGATCATGTTAATTGCTAACACCGGAAGAGTATCTTGATAACATCAAACGTCACACCGCAACAGGGTGACTATAAAGGTGGGTTCAGTGCTACGAAGGTGTTATGTTGAGGCTCATGGATCAAGAGTGGGATTTGTCCATCCCGATGACGGATAGGTATACTCTGGGCCCTCTCGGTGATATCACATTAACATAGCTTACAAGCAAGTGATGTGATCACTAGAATGTTATATCACGGGAATGAGAAAGAGTGCATGTCGGTAACGAGATCAAACTAGGTATTGGATACCGATGATCGAATCTCGGACATTTATTATATCATGAGACAAAGGGATTAAATTGCTGACGTTAAAGGTTCTCACGAGTCATCGTTGGATATGCAGGAGTCAGTATGGATCTCCAGGTCCCGCTTCTGATTATTGATCTGAGAGGAGTCTCAATCATGTCTGCATTATTCGCGAACCGTAGGGTGAGACACTTAAGGGTTGCCGGACACCATTTAGGAGCACATATGTTCCAGACAAAAGGTTTGCAAAGCGCAGGAAATGTTTCGATAGAAACCGGAATTGTTTCGGGTGAAATTGCAGAAAGTGGTTCTACATGTGATATTGAAATGTTGCAAGGGGTTTTATGTGAATGTTTGTTAATTAAAGTAACTAACAAAATTCTGAATAAAATAAATAAAAGAGTTTTATTAATTGAGAGTTGCATTTAATTTGGTGGAAATTAAATACATGTGAGTGGGATTTTGGGTGGAGGCCATGTTTATGTGAGTGGAAGTTCACCACATGAATGAAGGAGGGGAGGAGTCCCCCCCTCATGCGCCGGCTATGGGAGGGGAGGGGTCTCCCTCCCTCCTATATAAAGCCCCCTTCTCCCCTCTCAGAAAACACACCTCCTCGTGAAGGATCTCTCTCCCTCTCTAGATATTCCCCCATGGTCTCGGATTAGCGAGATACATGTTCCCGGTGGCCTTGCGTCTGGAAGGAGTTGCTGCTTCCGCTGATTCGCTGGAGCGAGGAGGTGGAGGTTGTCTTGTAGCTTGAACGTGTGTGCGAGGACGGATGCGCTGCTGATTTGCGGCGCTCGGACTTCCACACGATCTTGAGATCGGCAAGCGTACGACTACATCAACCACGAGTTCCTACTCGTTAACAAAACTCGTTGTCTTCGAGGGTTAGTTCTCCATGGATGTATGTCCACCCATTGCTCTGTATCTAGTAGATAGATCTTGGCGTATAGTTCTCATCGTAGGAAAATTTTTGTTTTCTATGCTGCGGACCCAACAGTGGTATCAGAGCCTGATCTATGCGTAGGTGCTTTGCACGGGTAGTACACATATGTTGATATGTGGGCGATGATGATCGTGTTATTGCATCTTCTATGTACTTTGGATATTGGTGGCATAGTGGGATGAAGCGGCCCGGACAAACCTTACATGTCATTGTACATGAGACCGGTTCCACGACTGACATGCAACTAGTTTTGCATAAGTGGCTGGCGGGTGTCTGTCTCTCCTACTATAGTCAATATCTGATTTACAACGAGTTGCTAATAACTTGGTTATCCTCGTTGTGGTTCATGTTCGTAGGTAAGACCGGTTCTACCTCTGAAAGCCCTAAGCCACGTAAAACTTGCAATTGATAAATTAGAGGCGTCTAGTTTAGATCGTTGCTGGGCTAGTGTCTTGATATGGTATGGTTGTAAGTAGATGTATGATAGATACTCTTACAACTCACTTGACGTGTAAGTTCCATAGACCTTGGCCTTACACATAAAGGAATGATAGAGATCATACCACGATGCAGATGATAGAGATCAAATGCATGGACCATATCACCTCACTTCACACATTAGATGTTAGCATCTTATATTGCTAGTTTGGCGTTTTTGATAGCATTATAAGATGATCCCTCATTTAGATATCAAGATAAAATGTGTTCTTCCTTAAGTATTCACCGTTCTATGGATCGTGTTTTGAGGCATCACGTGATGATCGGGTGTTCTCGACTCTGCGCTTTCATACAACGGGTGTAAGCCAGTTTTACACATGCGAATACTAAGGTTCTTACTTGACGAGCCTAGCATGTACAGACATGGCCTCGGAACACGGACCGAAAGGTTAAGCATGAGTCATATAGTTGATATGATGCCCATATAGATTCTCGCCTTTGAAGCTACACCGACTCACGTGATGATCGGACTTGGTGTAGTGGATTTGGTTCATGTAATCACCAAAAAGACACGAGGGATGTCGTTTTTGAGTGGGAGTTCATTAGTAATTTGGATTAGTTGAACTCAATCTATCATAAACTTAGTCTAAATGTATTTTACAAATTCTGTTGTAGATGGCACCACCTGCTTTTAATTTCAATATGTTCATGGAGAAAGAGAAACTTGCTGCGAATGGTAGCAACTTCACCAACTGGGCTATGAATTTGAGGATTCTCCTCACTGCTGCACAAAAGAAATATGTGCTAGAGGCGCCGCTAGGCCCCCCACCAGCTCCTGATGCCCCTGACGAGGAAAAGAACGTCTATATAACTCGTCAAGAGGACCACAACTTAGTTCATTGCGGCATACTGTATGGGCTAGAACCAGAACTTCGAAAACGTTTCGAAAATGGCAATGCCTTTGATACCATGGGAGAATTGAAAATGATTTTCGATACCCATGCTGCCGTAGAGAGTTATAATGCTTCTGAAAGGTTCTTTAGCTGCATGATGGAAGAAAACAACTCCGTTAGTGAGCACGTACTCAAAATGTCTGGGTACGCCGATAAGCTTGTGTCCTTGGGAATAACGATTCCCATTGACTTAGGCATACATCGTGTTCTCCAATCTCTGCCACCTAGCTACAAGAGCTTCGTGATGAACTATAATATGCAGGGCATGAAGAAGTCTCTTCCCGAGCTTCTATCAATGCTTAAGACTGCAGAAGTGGAGATTAGGAAAGAACATCAAGTGTTGATGATCAATAAGACCACCGGTTTCAAGAAGGACAAGAAAGGCAAGCAGAAGGGAAAGAAGGGCGACAAATCTGTTGCCACGCCTGAAAAGAAACCCCGAGCTGGCCCTAAGTCTGACACCAAGTGCTACTATTGCAAGGGGACTGGCCATTGGAAGCGCAACTGCCCCAAGTATTTGGCGGACAAGAAGTCCGTCAAGGCAAACAAAGGTATATGTGATATACATGTTATTGATGTGTACTTGACTAGTACTCGCAGTAGCACCTGGGTATTTGATACGGGATCGGTTGCTAATATATGTAACTCGATTCAGGGGCTGCGGAACAAGCGACAATTAGCAAGGGATGAGGTCACGATGCGGGTCGGCGATGGATCAAGAGTTGATGTAATCGCCGTCGAAACGCTGCCTCTCCATATGCCGTCGGGATTAGTTATAAACCTAAATAATATTTATTTGGTGCCTGCACTGAGCATGAACATTGTATCCGGATCATGTTTGATGCAAAGTGGTTATTCATTTAAGTCTGAAAACAATGGTTGTTCGATTTATATGAATAATATCTTTTATGGTCATGCACCTGTGTTGAATGGTTTATTTCTGTTGGATCTCGATAGTAGTATTACGCATATTCATTATGTTGATGCTAAAAGGATTAAACTTGATAATGATATATCTGCATATATGTGGCACTGCCGTCTAGGTCATATTGGCGTTAAACGCATGAAGAAACTCCATTCTGATGGACTTTTGGAATCACTTGATTTTGAATCATTTGATACATGTGAGCCATGCCTTATGGGAAAGATGACTAGAACACCGTTTTCCGGTTCAATGGAAAGGGCGACAGATTTATTGGAAATCATACATACTGATGTGTGTGGACCAATGAGTGTGTCGGCGCGAGGTGGATATCGTTGTTTTGTTACTTTCACGGATGATTTAAGTAGATACGGGTATATCTATTTGATGAAACATAAGTCTAAAACCTTTGAAAAGTTCAAAGAATTTCAGAATGAAGTGGAAAATCATCGTAACAGAAAGATCAAATTTCTGCGGTCCGACCGTGGAGGAGAGTATCTTAGTTACGAGTTTAGCACACATATGAAAGACTATGGAATAGTTTCACAACTCACGCCTGCCGGAACACCACAACGTAATGGTGTGTCAGAACGTCGTAATCGTACTTTATTGGATATGGTTCGATCTATGATGTCTCTGACTGACTTGCCACTGTCATTTTGGGGTTATGCACTGGAAACCGCTGCATTCACTTTAAATAGGGCTCCATCTAAATCCGTTGAAAAGACACCGTATGAATTATGGTTTGGAAACAAACCTAAGCTGTCATTTCTTAAAGTTTGGGGATGCGATGTTTATGTGAAGAAACTTCAACCGGATAAACTCGAACCCAAAGCGGAAAAATGCGTCTTCATAGGATACCCTAAGGAAACGATTGGGTATACCTTCTATCACAGATCCGAGGGCAAGGTCTTTGTTGCCAAGAATGGATCCTTTCTTGAGAAGGAGTTTCTCGCGAAAGGTGTGAGTAGTCGGAAGGTAGAACTCGAAGAGGTTATTGAACCTTCTCTTCATGAAATGGCGAGTAGCGCAGCACCGGAAGTTGTTTCGGAGTTGACTTCACCTAATGAAGAGAGAGCTAATGATATTGATCATAAAACTCCGAAACAGGACACTACCGAACCTCGCAGGTCAGGCAGGACACGTGCAGCTCCTAAACTGTATGGCAATCCTGTTATGAATTTCATGATTGATGAAATAGATGACCCTGCGACGTATGAAGAAGCGATGATGAGCCCTGATTCCAACAAATGGCTAGAAGCCATGAAATCCGAGATGGAATCCATGTACGAAAACCAGGTTACCTTGGTGGACTTACCTCACGATCAAAAGGTCGTTGAGAATAAATGGATTTTCAAAAGAAAAACGGATGCTGGTGGTAATATAACCATCTATAAGGTTCGACTTGTCGCAAAGGGGTTTCGACAAATTCAAGGAGTTGACTACGATGAGACATTCTCTCCCGTAGCGATGCTTAAGTCGGTTAGGATTATGTTAGCAATTGCTGCATATTTCGATTATGAAATATGGCGGATGGATGTCAAAACTGCGTTCCTCAATGGTAATATTGAAGAAGAGTTGTATATGATACAACCTAAGGGTTTTGTCGATCCTAAGGATGCTGATAAGGTGTGCAAACTTCAGCGATCCATATATGGACTGAAGCAAGCATCCCGGAGTTGGAATCTCCGCTTTGATGAGGTGATCAAAGAGTTTGGATTTGTCCAAACTTATGGAGAGGCTTGTATTTACAAGAAAGTGAGTCGGAGCAATGTGGCATTTCTGATATTATATGTGGATGACATATTATTGATTGGAAATGATATAGATCTTTTAAACAGTGTTAAAAGTTATCTAAACAGCAAATTTTCGATGAAGGACCTTGGTGAAGCTTCATATATATTAGGCATTAAAATCTATAGAGATAGATCAAGATGCCTAATTGGGCTATCGCAGAGTACATACCTTGATAAGATATTAAAGAAGTTTAATATGGGCGGAAGTAAGAAGGGGTTCTTACCTATGCTGCAAGGCAAGACATTGAGTAAGACTCAAAGTCCGGCTACGGCGGAAGAAAGAGAGATAATGGATAAGATCCCCTATGCCTCAGCCATAGGCTCTATAATGTATGCCATGCTATGTACAAGACCGGATGTGGCACATGCTATTAGTTTGACTAGTAGGTACCAATCTGATCCAGGTTCGGAACACTGGATAGCGGTAAAGAACATCCTTAAGTACTTGGGGAAGAACTAAGGATATGTTTCTTGTATACGAAGGTGAAGAAGAGCTAGTCGCTAAGTGTTATGTCGTTGCTAGCTTTGACACCGATCCGGATGACTCTAAGTCTCAATCCAGATACGTATTTCTCTTGAACGGAGCAGCAGTTAGTTGGAGGAGTTCCAAACAACCTGTGGTGGCTAGATCAACGACGGAGGCGGAATATGTTGCTGCTTCAAAATCAGCACAGGAAGCGGTTTGGATGAAGGAGTTCATTACGGAATTGGGTGTGGTTCCTAGTGCGTTGGACCCAATGGTGATCTATTGTGACAACAATGGAGCCATAGCCAACGCCAAGGAACCAAGGTCTCACAAGAATTCCAAACATATTAAGCGCCGGTTTCACCCCATCCGCGAGCATGTCAAGGATGGAGATATAAAGATTTGTAAAGTGCACACGGACCTGAATGTAGCAGATCCATTGACTAAAGTACTCCCTAGGGCAAAACATGATCAACACCAAAACTCCATGGGTGTTAGATTTATCACTATGTGAACTAGATTATTGTCTCTAGTGCAAGTGGGAGACTGAAGGAAATATGCCCTGAGAGGCAATAATAAATTTGTTATTATGTATTCCTTGTATATGATAGATGTTTATTTTGCATGCTATAATTGTATTGAGAGGAAACATCAATACATGTGTGTTTAATAAACAAAAAAAGGGTTCCTAGTTATGCCTCTCTTATAAACTAGCTTGTTGATTAACAAGATGATCAAGGTTTCCTGATCATGGACATTGGATGTTGTTAATAACAAGGTCACAGCATTTGTGAAATGATGTGATGGACATTCATCTGAAGTATAGCATTACGATCAAGTCATTATTTGTATATTGCTAAAACATCATACAAAGTAGTCTTAGTCCTTAGACCATGAGATCATGTTAATTGCTAACACCGGAAGAGTATCTTGATAACATCAAACGTCACACCATAACAGGGTGACTATAAAGGTGGGTTCAGTGCTACGAAGGTGTTATGTTGAGGCTCATGGATCAAGAGTGGGATTTGTCCATCCTGATGACGGATAGATATACTCTGGGCCCTCTCGGTGATATCACATTAAGATAGCTTGCAAGCAAGTGATGTGATCACTAGAATGTTATATCACGGGAACGAGAAAGAGTGCATGTCGGTAACGAGATCAAACTAGGTATTGGATACCGATGATCGAATCTCGTACATGTATTATATCATGAGACAAAGGGATTAAATTGCTGACGTTAAAGGTTCTCACGAGTCATCGTTGGATATGCAGGAGTCAGTATGGATCTCCAGGTCCCGCTTCTGATTATTGATCTGAGAGGAGTCTCAATCATGTCTGCATTATTCGCGAACCGTAGGGTGACACACTTAAGGGTTGCCGGACACCATTTAGGAGCACATATGTTCCAGACAAAAGGTTTCCAAAGCGCAGGAAATGTTTCGATAGAAACCGGAATTGTTTCGGGTGAAATTGCAGAAAGTGGTTCTACATGTGATATTGAAATGTTGCAAGGGGTTTTATGTGAATGTTTGTTAATTAAAGTAATTAAAAAAATTCTGAATAAAATAAATAAAAGAGTTTTATTAATTGAGAGTTGCATTTAATTTGGTGGAAATTAAATACATGTGAGTGGGATTTTGGGTGGAGGCCATGTTTATGTGAGTGGAAGTTCACCACATGAATGAAGGAGGGGAGGAGTCCCCCCCCTCATGCGCTGGCTATGGGAGGGGAGGGGTCTCCCTCCCTCCTATATAAAGCCCCCTTCTCCCCTCTCACAAAACACACCCCTCGTGAAGGATCTCTCTCCCCCTCTAGATATTCCCCCATGGTCTCGGATTAGCGAGATACATGTTCCCGGTGGCCTTGCGTCTGGAAGGAGTTGCTGCTTCCGCTGATTCGCTGGAGCGAGGAGGTGGAGGTTGTCCGGTAGCTTGAACGTGTGTGCGAGGACGGATGCGCTGCTGATTTGCGGCGCTCGGACTTCCACACGATCTTGAGATCGGCAAGCGTACGACTACATCAACCATGAGTTCCTACTCGTTAACAAAACTCGTTGTCTTTGAGGGTTAGTTCTCCATGGATGTATGTCCGCCCGTTGCTCTGTATCTAGTAGATAGATCTTGGCGTATAGTTCTCATCGTAGGAAAAATTTTGTTTTCTATGCTGCGGACCCAACAGGGCCCTCCCAATTGATTCTCTTAGACATAAGTCTAGTACTAGAATCACCTTGAAGAATCTTTTTGTTAGCACTACCCACTCCACCATTAAGATATATGTTTAAGACTTGACACCGTGCTTGATCTGATGCCTGGGGCCAATGGACTCACCACCGTGGGGCCCCATTGTTATTAGTGGTCTAGTTATATCCTATAGCAGGCAATGAATGTTAGCTCTGACTCCTCTAGCTCTTCCTTCTCGATGAAGCCTCGACGCTCGGCTTTGATGGATGGTTACGAGGGCAGTAGGAGGAGACGTTACGGTAGATAGCGAGGTACCTATGGTGACTTCTTCAAGCTCAAGCCCTTCACCGGACAGTCTGAAGACACAATCTTTCGGAGGTGCTCATAGGAGTAGGATGTGCGTTCATGCGTTCATAGGGGTGAGTGTGTGTATGCATTTGTGAGAGTGTGCATTTTGTAGTGGATTTTCACAAAAATGAGAGAGATGGGCCTTCCGTTTATATTAAGTTTTGCTCAGTTTTCCCAAAGTAATTGTAATGGTGACTGGTGTCTAGGGTCTAAGGGCTCACTACCGGGGGCTGATAACCCACAAGTATAGGGGTCGTGTGTAGCCTTTTCGATAAGTAAGAGTGTCGAACCCAACGAGGAGCTAAAGGTAGGATAAATATTCTCTCAAGTTCTATCAACCACTAATACAACTCTACGCACACTAAACGTTTGCATTATCTAGGAAATTAAACTAGAGCAACAATACGAGTAATAGAGATAGCTTTGCATGATAATAAATAACAAGAAAGTAAAGCTAGTTGCCGAAGCAATAAAATACACTAAACTAACAGAACCATGAGTGTGGAATAGTGGTGGTAATTGTGATGGCTTTGTCCAAGTTTAAATAGCGAATAGATTAGGTTTATTGTCTTCGATGCAGTTTTTTAAGTGGGAGAGGCTAAATATACATGCGCTTCACTACTTGGAATTACATGTACTATATGGTTGGATTGTTAACAAACATCTGTAAGTACTAATCAATTCATTAAGGTTTCCCCAACCATAGTGTCCTCTTACTCCCATACGTGCAACGTTCCGGTTCGCGTCCTCAGGTTTCTGTCACTCCGGCAGAACTCCCCCCTTTTACACATACTACAAACCCTATGATGTTTAATCCATACGCGCACAAATATAATGGACACCAAAGGACTGTACCATATCAACATACAACTCTAATGAACCAAAGTCGTTCAACCATTCAATCTAAGAACAAAGAAACTACGTAAACATGACATAGATCATAGGATTATAACTTATAGCATCAAACACCATGTTTACATAGGACGGTACAGAGGTGTGTGGGAGGATGAACCATTGCATACTAGGAGGATTAGGTGATGGATATGGCAGTGAAGATGGTGAAGAGGGCGGTGGCGCCGGCGGCGGCGCGGGGGACTCCTTCCCCGCCGTCGGTATCATGGGGGAGCACCACCCCTTAGCCCCCTTCCTTCATGGCTTCTTGGGAGCCCTCGCCCATGGAGATGGAATCAATGGGGGAGGCAAAAACGTGGCTTTGGTGGCTGCAAATTCGTGGGTGGAGATGCCCTGGGCGAATTAGGTTTCCTCCCTTTATATAACTTCTCAGATTCCCGTCACCCCATCTTGGGCTGCAGTAAATCGGGCCTAAAAGGCCCGTCCAGACACATAATCAACTTTGTAGTTGAAGAATTTTCCAGTTGACGCCGTCTTCTACCCGAAACATGACCATCTTCAAAAAGAGTTCTGAGACAGATTTCTGGAAAAATCCCAATTTGACTACAACAAGGTTTCCACTTGTATTCTTGGTAATTCCTACACATCAAAGTGTAAAATAAGAACATTGTACACTTTTGCAACTATTAGTAGGTTAGTCCAAATAAATCATAAACTTTATACAAAAAGGAGTGTCAAAAGCATATTATTAGCATAAAACCATCAAAAATTATAGATACGTTATGGACGTATCAACATCTCCAAGCTTAGTTCCTGCTCATCCTCGAGTAGGTAAACGATCAAAAAAATATAATTTTTGATGTGACATGGAGACAACACAATCTTGATCATCATTATTGTAAAAGCATTGATAACTGGGATTAAGGTACTCTAAACATGAATCATGAAAGATAGAGTTCTAACAATAAGACATAACAACTATGTTGTAACATGAAAAGGCACAAACAAAAGATTCATGAATAATAATGCTTTGCAAGGCGTTTGTTTGTTTCACATAAACAAAGCATAACGAGAATGGTATTCAGCTTGTCCCTCATAGAGTAGCAAAACATAAATGCATATGACACCTTCAAATTCATAAGGGTGATTAGATACAAATAGTTTAAGAACAAGCAATATCAAATTTATGCATCAATCAACAAGTCTTGGGACAATGCACATTAAACTAAGAATGACCACTATGCTCTCTTAATAGGTGCATAAAGATAGAATATGGAGACTCAACATAAAAGTAAAAGAAAGTCCTTCTTAGAAGGAAGCAGGGATTCAAGTCTCATAAAGAGCTTCCAAAAATTATGGTACTTATTAGCTTTCAGCTCTCATTGCCCCTATCATAAGCATCTTTAGGTGATTAAGGTTAAAGTGACACAACTAAGAGGATATGCTTGACAAGTTATAAGTTAAAATCTCATGCCCCTTACTTATGAGTACCAAACCTCATGCTACTCAACTTCAGTCACAAGTAAACTCTTGTCATTGTAAGTACAGATGTATCATAGAGAACCGCCAACGGTGTACCCCTTGCATATGATACCTGAGCTATCCCATAATCAAAATGACAAGGCAAGCAGACAATGAGCATCTCAGCGATCTTTTTATTTGATATTTGCATAGGTTTTTATTGAGGATGCTTCATAGAGTGCGCATTATGGTTATGCTGCAAGTTTCCACCATGATTAGGCATGGCTTAGGCTAACAGCCCAGGCGTTTCTCTAACACACATACAAACTCCATGATCTTACAAGTTCTCCTTTTATTTCACATCGTCGGGATCCATAAGCAAAAGAATCATGATATCAAAGAAATATAAGTGCAATGTTGAAAGCGTTCCCCATGATACATGGTTCTGCTAACTTCAACTTATAAAGCGCAAGCATATACGCAACAAATATGGACACAATGGTTCAAGTTTATTAAGTGCAAGAAAATAAAGTGTGCCATCAAGTTCGTGAGAGCTTTAATCACTAATTTTCACATAACAAGTTTAATTCGGAAGGTAGATAAAAGCATGAATATACTTGGAATAGCAAATGCTAATAGGTAGGTATGGTGGACTCTTTGGGATAACTTGGTTTTATTTGGAGTTGGATGCATGAGTGGAACTCATACTTGGTTATGGAGGCTAGCAAAAGACTGGGAGTGGCCAACTAAAAGAGCAATAATGGTAATAATTATGCAAAGCGATAAAACATCATTAATTAAAACATAAAGTGATATTACAAGTCGAAAAATAAAGGATCATAAAGGCTATGGTGACTTGGGATAGTCATAACATGGTGTGAGCATGCGCCAAGTCAACCCAAATAAAACATCAAAGGAGAATACCACAATACTATGCTTTAATATGCTAAAACAACACATCATTCTTTCAAGGTACATTAAGCAATCTCAATTGTTTATAACATGTCATGCTACAACAAAAATCACTAAGTATAAAGCCAATACAATATCAATCATGACATGACAAAGCATAGGCCACCGTAAAAAACAAGCTCCTTTTACCACTTAAGCATGAACTTTTCCTACTCTTTTCCAATCCAAACCACACTTATTTGAAAACTAATGTATGAAAGAGGGGGTCCAACCAATTTATTCAAGCAAAATAAGAAAACCAAGCAAACAAAAACGAAAACGAAGACGCTCCAAGAACAACACAATTGTGCATGAAACAATAAAAATGAAATGTTTGGAAGAAACCTGAGATTTTTATTGATAAAGAAGGAGATGCCTTGGGCATCCCCAAGCTTTGACGATTGTACTTCTTGGATATTTCTTGGGGTGACACACGTGGCATCCCCAAGCTTGAGTTTTAGTCCATTCTTCATCTCATTACATCACTCTTTTCATACACCTAAAAAATTTCCTTCATACAAAACTTCACACAATCTTTATTAGCAATATTAGTGCACTCAAGATAATAAGTCTTTGGGTTCAGTTCCAACCCTAATAAAACTTCCATTAAGACACAAGCTACTGTAGCAGTTCACTTAAAAATCTCAATTCCCCAAAAAGAACACAAAAACGAATCAACAAGAAGCAAATGCAAATGATGGCAGAAATCTGTCAAAACAGACCGGCAGGTAAAGACCAATATTTTAGAAGACCTTCTGTTGCTCAAATCGAAAAGTGTTGAACTAACGAAACTTAGATAACAACCTGAGGCAGAAGCAAAAAAATGTACAGCTCAAACTGACATACAGAGATTTTACACGAATTTTTACAGCGAAGCACAAAAATCTGTTTCGGGACAGCAACTTTCCGAAGCATTACTGCTCTCTCATTAGAGGGTACTCTTGGCACAAAAAGCAAATAAAAAGGATAAGGAGTGGTTATTAGAGAGGTAATAACTTCCGAGAGGTTATCTCCCAATAAGTACTTTTTTTAACGCCTTTAAGTTATTCATTGGAGCAAATAAGCATTAAGATCAATACCAGAAATATTTTTCTTTTTCAAGGCTTCATGCATTCCTACAAGTTTTTAACCAAAAAGCTTACATGTAAAGATTTGTTTTGGTTTCATAGGCGCGAACACAAGTGTTCAAGGTCAACCCCCCACTTAACCATTACTCATCTTTCCAATCACTTTCCTTTTTGAAAACTTTTTAGGTAACAAGTACAACTAACTTTGTTTTGTAAGTCCCATTCCCTATCCATACTAAGATAGAGAACAACTTAAAACTAGAAGTAAAACCTACTTAGAGATAAAGCAAACAAGTGCACACAAGAATATTCACCCACACGCTTTTGCTCCCCAGTAACGGTGCTAGAAAAGGTCTTGAAAACCCACAAGTATAGGGGATCGTGTGTAGCATTTTCGATAAGTAAGAGTGTCAAACCCAACAAGGAGCTAAAGGTAGGATAAATATTCTCTCAAGTTCTATCAACCACTGATACAACTCTACGCACACTAAACGTTTGCATTAACTAGGAAATAAAACTAGAGCAACAATACGAATAATAGAGATAGCTTTGCATGATAATAAATAATAAGAAAGTAAAGCTAGTTCCTGTAGCAATAAAATACAGTAAACTAACAGAACCATGAGTGTGGAATAGTGGTTGTAATTGTGGTGGCTTTGTCCAAGTTTAAGTAGCGAATATATCAGGTTCATTGTCTTCGATGCAATTTTCTAAGTGGGAGAGGCTAAATATACATGCGCTTCACTACTTGGAATTATATGTACTATATGATTGGATTGTTAGCAAACATCCGTAAGTACTAATCAATGCATTAAGGTTTCTCCAATCATAGCCTTAAGTTTAATGGTCCTCTTACTCCCATACGTGCAACGTTCTGGTTCGCGTCCTCAGGTTTCTGTCACTCCGGCAGAACTCCCCCTTCCTTTTACACATACTACAAACCCTATGATGTTTAATACATGCACAGACAAATATAATGGACACCAAAGGACTGTACCATATCAACATACAACTCTAATGAACCAAAGTCGTTCAACCATTCAATCTAAGAACAAAGAAACTACGCAAAAATGACATAGATCATAGGATTATAACTTATAGCATCAAACACCATGTTTACATAGGACGGTATAGAGGTGTGTGGGAGGATGAACCACTTCATAATAGGAGGATTAGGTGATGGAGATGGCGGTGAAGATGGTGAAGAGGGTGGCGGATGAACCACTTCATACTAGGAGGATGAACCACTTCATACTAGGAGGATGAACCACTTCATACTAGGAGGACGAACCACTTCATACCATGTTTGACGCCGTCTTCGACCCGAAAGGTGACCATCTTCAAAAAGAGTTCCGAGACAGATTTCTGCAAAAATCTCAATTTGACTACAACAAGGTTTCCACTTGTATTCTTGGTAATTCCTATACATCAAAGTGTAAAACAAGAATATTGTGCACTTTTGCAACTATTAGTAGGTTAGTCCAAATAAATCATAAACTTTATACAAAAAGGAGTGTCAAAAGCATATTATTAGCATAAAACCATCAAAAATTATAGATACGTTATGGACGTATCAGGGGCCACATTATTAGTGGTTTAATTACATCCTATAGCAGCCAGCGAATGCGAGCTCCGACCCCCTAGCATTTCCATCGCCACGAAGCCTCGGCGCTCGACTTTGAAGGATGCTTATGAGGATAGTGAGAGGCGACGTTCTCTTCAATATATAGCGAGGTGCCTATGGTGACTTCATCAAACTCAAGCCCCACGGGATCAGTCTCAAGATCCAGTCTTTCTAAAGTGCTCATAGGTGTAGGGTGTGCGTACCTGCATTCATAGGGGTGAGTGTGTGTATGCATTTGTGAGCGTCTCAGTTTTGTAATGTGATGAGGGGTAACCTCGACAATGTCCATGGTGAAGGACTATGGGTTTTGCGGAAAAGAGAACATTGGGGATTTCGTCGGATGTCAGGAAAACATTGGAGTCAAAGTCACCTAAATATTTGGTAATTGCACTATTACAAGTTGTCTGGGAGATTTCGGCACCCTCGCTTGGGCTTCTCCCGTCATATATATAATAGGCCGAGTCTCAAAGCTGTATGCAGATATGTTTTACATACGCATGATTACAATACCAACACATTGTCGGTTCAGAGATTCTTTCCTAATAGAATCAAAGTCTTTGTCCTTGGGCTATTATCTGAAATCTTCATGGGTCGTAAGCCTTTTACCCATCATAGGGCAGCAAATCATAAGCATCCGAGTAATCATACCAATGTCAATAGCCCCCGAGACTCTACTTGAACCGTAGTTTCAGGTTAAGTCTCAAAGTTTCTTTTTCTTTCTTTTCCTTTATTTTTATCTCTATTTGTGTTTTTATAGGGATTTGGTACAACGAGTCTGATGCTTCCAATGGATCGGAAATCAGTTAATTGCTCCTGGGCAAAAACAAGGTTGTCCTACATCAAATTCAAGTCCCCAGGCCTGAACTCGGAACTTACTACTGGCGTAATTCAGTTCGAGCCCTTGAGGTCTTATCGAATACTAAATTCTAGTTTTATTTTATCGGGTACCCAATGCGTCCGTCAGGATTTTTCATCGTATCATTAATACAGATATTTTACTGGCAGAGCGCATTCTTGTGCGATTACTGTGGGGCCCCCGGATTAATCCTTCGAGAATCCCTGTTATGCATACACCACGATCACATGATCAGTTAGTCGTGACACATAACCGACAAGTATCAAAGTAAACATCCATTACATAAGCGTAAACACTTCATACCTTATTTGCCATTATGGCTACATCGATCATCATCCGTGGAACTTCATCAAGCGTAGAGCCCGAGCCATGCCTTAACCTATAGGCAACTAACTGGGAGAACGTCCTAGCTCGCGTAGCCGTCAACTTCATCTTCTTATTGAGGTACTTCTCGAATCTGACCAAGTTAATGGCCAGGGACAATGCCAGTGAGTACTTTGAATGTACTCGCAAACCACCGTAAGAGAATAATAACAACAAGAGGATATGCAATAGGGTTATGGTAGTAGGAGGGCTCCAAGAGAGGTTCTATTCTCAAATAGTTTCTCTCGTAGATATAGCATCTACATATCCTTGTTGAAAACTTTTATAAAACCTTTTTGGAAAAGTTTTGGAAACACTAGGATTGGGTCACCCATTAGTTCCTCCTTCCAGTCATCCCATGACCAAATCCTTTCCTTTTTTTTCCGACCATCCCATGGTCCCAAAACATGTATCCTTTCGGACCATCCCATGGTCA
The DNA here is from genome assembly GCA_910589775.1 of Avena eriantha. Classification (NCBI taxonomy): domain Eukaryota; kingdom Viridiplantae; phylum Streptophyta; class Magnoliopsida; order Poales; family Poaceae; genus Avena; species Avena eriantha. The sequence goes on along the minus strand of OU342741.1, from coordinate 480,052,268 downwards.
AAATATGTATCCTTTCTGAAAACAAAACCAGCACCGCTCTACAGCAATCTTCCCAACCGTCCATGACCGTGGACATGGCTATTTGAATAGATTTACACTCTGTAGAGGTTGTACACTTTACCCACACCATCCGGGTACCCTACCCTGATCTACACCAATCGTGGGTCGAGTAACCGACCAAGACTCTCTGCATGCCACTCCAATATAAGTGCCTACCCTATGAGTGTTGTTTCTCTCAATACCGGGACGCCCTATATAGTTACCAAGACAACCGGAGCGCTTTTTCCACTTCCCAGGTGTGCGCTTTCGATGAGGGGCTCATAGTAACGCGTGGAGGCCCATAGACCCTTCGTTCCTTCTCTCGGTCGATGTTTTACATGAACCCTGCCAAAGAAGGCCCACCCTCCAGGATTTTTAAATCCCATGTAGTAGTTGTAGGCAGCTTATACCAGAGTAAACAAACATCAAATCCAGCCTTGTCCCATTCCAGAGTAATATGGTTGCACGGGTTAATTGCTCTAGCAAAACTGCAAAGAACCGGGTGCATTTTTGTAAACCTTTTTCCAACATCTTTCCTTCAGCATTTTGTAAAACAAAGCCCTTTTTATTTCCTCAAACATCTCTGGGTAGGTCAAACCTCACGAAGATTTTATCATAAAATGTTTTGTAAACTTTTTTGGCGTCTTCCCATCCTATAGCTTTGCTTCAGCTAAATCAGGGTCTCCAAAGGGGTATGGTGTGTTACACCATCTACCATACTAGGGACAAGTAGGTGTCATCGAGGGGGTTGTACTTATTAGTACCATTGTGTAACGGTTTGGAGGAGCCAAGCCACTACCAGATATATATCATCATATAATAAAACAATGCAGTTTCATAAATAGTAGATAAAACATGCATAAGTAAAACAATAGGACAAGGATAATGAGCAATAAGGTGGCTTGCCTGAGATCAGCAATATGGCATATATGTCCCTGGACTTCTTCTTTAGATAACCGAGAATACCAAAGCCAATAATAATAATAAGATCTCTTCTTCTCCTCATCAATAGAATCGCAACTATTGCCGTCATCGAGTATACGTGCAAACAAGCAATGCCACAACCAAAACAAGGCATACAAGTAGGCATACATACATCAAGCAAGTGAACGATACATGTTGACGATTCAGTAGGTTTTGAGAAGATTGGATTTGGAAGATTGAAATTGTCTTAGAAGTATTTGAAGGAAATTCTATAGGACTTATAGTCTAGAAAATTATTTAGGAGAGAGATATTAGACAAAGGCCATATTTTGTATGATACCATTGTATAAAAATGATACCAACAGATAGGTGTTGATAAAATGAAACCAAGAAAACTGGTCTCACTATTTTACCAAATTCTGGTGATTTATAATGAATTTTCTAGTGGTAGAAACTATAGTTTTAGGAAATAATTTAGCAGAAAAGTTCTGGAGATCCAACAATTATTTCCTTGGATGGTTCAGTGGAGTTTGATGGAATGATTCAATGAGATTTAGAATCATCTAAAAATAGTTATCAGAATGCCCTTGGGAAAATCCCAAAGTCAGTTCTACAAGCTTTTTGTCTTTTTCACCGTATTAAAGCTACAGGGAATTTTGATATGAATCCAAAGGAACATTCTAGGTATTTTGAATACCTATAAAAATAGGAATCACCCTTTTGGAGTTACAGTACTACTGGAACGATTTATCCAGTGATAATACCATATACAGAAATGTTTAATTCATTAAAATTCAACCATGGCTCAAATATTTCTGATATTCTGGGGTTTGGTGGGCCTTGCAGTACCACAACACTAAGAGTTGGAATCAACTCAAAAAGTATAATAGGTTTACCTAGAGAATTTCTGTAAAACAAATATGAATTGATTTTGGTATTTTTACTACAGGTAAACTATGGCACAATTGTTCATGAGCCCAATGTTATCAAATAGGTATTTAAAATACCTTTCATACGACAATGGATTCATTCCTTTTGGTTATATAAAAATACCCGAGTAATTTCTTTACTTAAATTGATACTATTTACTGAATTTAATAATAGGAAATAATGCAAATTACTTTTGTCAAGGGGCAGGTGCTGCATGTTGTGGAAAACAGATGGTTACTTGCCCAAAATTATATCGGGTCATTTTGACATATTTTACATTTTATTTGGAATTAAATCCTGGTAGGACTTTGCTGATCTGAGTAAAATAGATAAAGATAAATAGAAAAATAAGGTAAAGCAGGACGGATCTAGCTGGACCTATGACGCACAGGGTTAGGCCGGCCTAGTTAACTCACCGGCGCTAGCGGGAGAGAGGCGATTGAACTGATGGACGGGGCCCATGCGTTAGTGTCTGAAGAGGGTCGAAGGGGTATGGATGCCTCCTGGCCGTCCGATCAGAAGGGCCATCGACGGCTGTCGCCCTTCTTCAACCTGACGACCAGGCGCCAGGGCAGAAACCCTAGGGGCGGCGCCGACGACGTAGGGGCTCACCAGGGGAGGTCGTCCGGCGATGGAGGGGTGACGGGGGAATGTGGCGGTGTATGGCGACTGTAGCAAGGGGCGCGACCGTGGGTTTTGGCGACCAGAGAGGTCCCGCGTGACCGCGCCTGCGGGATGCGCTCGGGGGCTCGCTGGAGCTACTTCCTAGGGGGCTTTCCCTGCATGCATGTTGAAAATAGGCATCGGGTTAGATATAAGAGGAAGAGGGGATCTTAAAACAGCAACATGTAGAAGAAAAGAGACTCGAGAGGGAGCACCTAGCTCGAGTTCTTGGAGATGGCCGAAAGGTGGAGTTTTCCCCTTTCTTGGACCTTGTAGGAGCTGGGGTTGGCTCTGGGGCGTGGGGATGGTAGGGGAGGGAGGAAGCAAAAGAGGGGCTGGAGGGTGTCATGACCCGAACTCGGTAAGGTATAGGTCCATGTGCTAGTCCCTGGATCGAATAGCTAGCACCCATAGTTTATGATGTAATATCAAGAAACAAAGGTCATATTATATCGCATATCCAGGAATAAAATAGTTCATTACAACTTACATAGCTCATATGGCTATCTTATTACAAAGCAGCAGATATAACTATAAAGCATGGAGTCCTTCATCTTCATGTGCCATAGGCAAACATGTTGGGTGCAGACTCATAATCTCTACTCATCAAACCTCACTATCATCAAGTAATCATGTAACATGATAATTTACAGCCACACGGGTCAATACATTTTGAATTGTATTGGCAAGTGTCACTAGTATGTGGATATAAAGTTCATGGGCCCTGAGTAACCACTCAACATAATCCATACAAGTCCCATTTCCACCCAGGTGTTTCATTAAGTTCTTGTTTTATTATAGAAAACATATATTTTCCAATACTCCATATAATCATAATATGATATTCCATCCCAAAATCTAAAGCAGGACTAAGCATTTATAACCCTACGATGTTTCACCTACTAAGTAGAAACTACCATTCCCTATTCTACATAGGAGATATAGCATGGCATAATAATATAGTCTATCATGCATATACTACAAAAATCCACTAAGTATAATGAAAACAATAGGACTTGATGATAGTGCCACTTTCCTTGGTAGTAGAATATTTAGGTACTCTTCTTGATCTTTCAAAGATTACACTCCTCAAAGTCTACAACAATACAATCAAGCAAAAATCACATTCCCAAAACTCGCATCACAAAACAACACACATGAATACAACGAAATGCATGCAAGCATACAACAAAATATTTTATTGAACAATTTGTTACAACACGGTTTTGAACACTACAAACACCTACTGGTCCTTTATATAAGGTGGATGCTAATTGTAATAATTTTAGTGCAAAGAGATTATTTAAAACATTTTATAACACTAAAATAAGCTACACTAGACTAACAGATGCTACCCAAATCCTATGTACTTAACTAAACTTTTATTAAGATCCTACAGTACAGAGGATTTAATATACAACCATCTGCAAAAGGATTCACTCAAAAATAATTTACACAACAATTTTCATACTCAAAATACTCCACAAATGGTTCTGTATAAAACGTGATTTTAACCATCACAAAAGTACTTAATTGTTGCTCTACTGTGCTCTACTCATTTTTTTGAATCCATAGACATATTATTTTCTAAATTTGGACAAACAAAACTAAAGATATGATTTTTACAAGTTCCTATGTTTTTATGTCCTAAAATCCGAAAAAACAAATAGACATGACACTTGGCAGAATCTGATTGGAGGATACCCCTTCGGTAAGTGATATGATTTTGACCGTTAGATGAAGATCGGATGGACAAGGAGTGCTCACCGGATTAGCTCGCCGGAGAGATCGCCGGAATAGCGGGCATGGGCTTGGCGTTGTCGTTCTCGTCACTAGGAACGCATCCGGAGTTGAAGAAGGCGTGGATGGCATAGAGGACGTCGAGGCGAACACTATGATGACCATGGTATTGTTTGTAGAGGCCAAGAGAGAGAGAAATCCTTGGCTGGAGAAATGTGCAATATCGGTGGCACGGCGAACTACAACAAGAAGATGCACCATCATGTCCTGGAGGTAGGCAACGATGAGTAGAGTATTCCAATGCAAGGAATTGATAAGATTCTCACCGTGGACGACAAGATCTGACGTTGAACTCAAATTTGGGGTTGAAGTTGGCATCGTTGGTATGGATTATAGAGACATCCTCTGGAGAAAGTTTAGGAATGAAAGTGAAGGAGGAGGACTAGGGATACGTGTTGCTTCTCTCGGTTCGTCTTGATATCCTCTAGGGAGGGAGATCAGGAGACGTATGCCACCGATTGGCATTCGGAGCACCGGTCTGATATAAGAGATTAAGACACTAAAATGAGAAACTAATGGTCTGAATGGAACCTCCACTTGATTACAAACGTTTTTCGTTTTGAAGTCGAAGAGAAACTGTCACTAGAATTAATAGGGGAGGAGAGGAAGGAGTACAGCCATGAACTGGTTGCTCTGTGTATGTGAAGGAGGAGGAAGACGAGCGAGGAGCCGCTCGACTCGGTCCGGCTGGTCCAGATGGCCCAAGAAAAAGGAAGAGGCCCAAAATAAAATAATATGAAGGGAAAAAATAGAGGAAGGATAGCTGGGTGGGTTAGGCTGCTCTCAGGTGGCCGCAGTTGGGCTGGGTTGGCTCTTTTTTAATTCGTTTTTCTTTTTCTGATTTCTTTTATAACTTTTGTTTTAGAGATCTAAATGGATCTATTCAAATTTCCAAAAATTCAACCAGATCATTTTAGGATATTATCTATCTTATTTATTATCCAATTCAAACAATATCATTTATAAATATTTACTTTGGCCTATATGGTTCTCTTTTTTTTACTTAGTTACTTTCCTTCATATCTTTTTATTTAAAACTCCAAAAAGGGTCAAACCAATTTACAAAGTTTTATAAAATAATTCTTTACCATTATATGTTATTTAAATATACTTTTGTTCCATTTAGACATGGATTTTAGATATGGCTTATCTTGGCTTTGCAATATATTTTTGATTTCTTTTTCTTCTTGTCTTATATAAACCTCATCTTTTGATTTATAGTTCCAAAGGTGGTTCCAATTTGTATGATTCTATTTAATAATTATTTACCTTTATATAACATTTAAAATTACCTTGTTTGCAATTAACTTATTGATTTTTTTCTATGAGCTTTATTAGCCGAGTACTTTCTTTTATCTTATAAAAATCATAACTATTTATCCATGACTCCAAATAGAGCGAAACCAATTCTTGTGGATTTATAATTTTGTTGTTTGCCAATATAGATCACTTAGATATGCGTATGCTCAAATTCTATATGGAACATAGCCATAGAATTGAATTGAACTTGATCTGATGATTTTCTTATTAGGGTTTAGGTTTTTGGTTTATTATTTTTCCATTGGTTTAAAATGCAAGAGCTTAAGATCAAGATACATTCCATGCATGATTGCATTTGATTTGTTTGTCACTTCCTTATTTAAAATTCATTTTATTTAAATAAGGTTTTGGTATTTCCTGTTAGAAACAAAAAGTTTCCTTTCCCCCTAAATTTCATCCTTTAATTCTTTTGTTTATGATTTTTCACATTTCAAAATTTAGAAAATTTTGGGATGTGATAGAGGGGGTCGGGGTCGACCATGCACTCATCTTCTCGAAGGAGGTCGAGATGAGAAAAATCTCCCTTTCCATGGTGATGGAGAGCTAAGGGATGCGATCTGGAGCTTGGGGGCGAGGTATGAGGGAGAGGGTGGAGTGTACTAGGAGCTAGTGGAGTGGATGGGGTGGCCTCTGGTTGTTTAAACCGAGTGGTGTTAGTCCATGATGGATTTGGTCCAAGGAGAGGATGGAGAGGGAGCTAGCTTTCCATTAGACAATAGGGTTGGTGGAGAGGTCCTGGGAGGGGGCTCTGGTCGAGAGAGGGCATAGAGAGGGAGGTGCTGCAGCAGGAGTAATAAATGGCAAAGATTTACTTGTCCATCTCTTTATCTTCTCCCCAAACATAAAGTACAAAGGGGTATAGCTGCTACAGGGGTAGGGCTACAGTATCACACGTCTAGAGGAGTGTAATGGTTGCTGGGGTGAGTGTTGGACAAGGTGGGATGAAGTTTGGAAGTGATCTGTTAGTGTTTTTGTGTCATGATCTAAATTGTCATGATGGTTGGTTATGAAGAAAGTCCTCATTTGTGATCTTGGATATATGAAGAAATGATTCTGGTGGAAGGGTATAGTCCATATATACCTCCTCTAATTATTTGGGATTTTTCAGATGATTTTTAGATCACTAAAAATCATTTATTCAAAAAGTGCAGGAATGGTTTTTAGGATTTTATTTGATATATTTGAATTGTACAAGGATGGTTTTTGTCTTGATATGGTCCTAAATATTGATCCATACTTTGAGGAATTTTTCCATGATTTATTAGTGCATTTAAGTATTTTAAACATTTATTTTATCATTTCTTCCTATTAAGAAAATAGGCAAAAAGAATTATTAAAACTCTGCAAAAAATATTTATTTTTGAATCGGGAGGATAGGGTATGATATATATGCCTCAAATATGCTTAAAGTTAGGCAAGTGTTTTGGAGAAAAGAATCTTGCCTTTATAGGAGTGTTGAGGTTTTTGTTAAGTAGAGGAATTTAATTGTTTTCGGGCCAAAAGAATTATGGATAATATTTTATAAATCTGTATAATCAAGGTAGATGATGTGCACAAGGTTTATATTGCATTTTTAACCTTGGGTGTTGAGAATCAAAGTTGATTTTTGTGGAAAACAAGGGAAAAGATGATCTTAAGCATTGTTAATTTTATCACTTCAAAACATTGTTGGATCTTGGAGCTCAGAGCTCCCCTTGGGTCATGGAATATACGGATGGTTAGACCAAGTGATGTATATCACCATGGTGTATATGTTTGAGCTTTATCATGGTTGATATCTCCAAGGATTGATTCCAAACTTTGAATAAAATAAGGGTGCCAAAGGAGATTATCAAATAGCCTTCAAAACATTGTGGGTTTTTGGAGCACAAGGATACTGTTGGAACAAGTGAAGTGGGTATTGGAATACCTTTATTATTAGAACGCAATCATGAAAAGAGTTGGTGCAAAGAAGGTAGGATGAAGGTGTGAGCTTCTGACCAAGTAGGCTAGTTGACAAGATTTGCAGAAAAAGTTATTTTCTTGCCAGCAAAACTATCAAGAACAAGTGGGTTGAAAGGTGATATAGCCAAGTACAAGAGTGGGCCTTGGTAGTCCTTAGGATTTTTTACAAGATGGTTCATGTGCATTTCCAAAAATGCACAAGGGTTGAGAAAGAGAGGCACTCAAAGAAGGGATGTTGAAATAGTTTCTAGACTTAGTCAAAATTTGGCAGTTTTGAGGCTTGTGACTAGAATATAGGAGAGGATGTTTTTGATGGGTTGCAAGGTACCAGAGCATCATAAAGTGGATGATGTTTAAGTGTCAATTGAGTAGAATAGATCCATGCTCGATTTTGGTCTTCATTGACTTGGAAACTTCTGGAATGGATCACTTCAGAATTGATCTAGTTAAGGGCTTTAGATGATCACCTAGTGGCTAGAGATCATATCCATCTTGTATTTTTGCGTAGGGTTTGGTGATATTAAAGTATCTTGATCCTACAGGATGATCTCCTAGAGTAGCTCACTTAAGATCCTAATCAAACAAGTTAGACAATTGATCAAGGCAATTCATCTTAATTAATCAAGGCAACTCATCTTACAAGCACATAAACTACTACTAGTGTTACCATCAAGCTTAGCTTGAGGTAAGGAGTATATCATTTTGTACACACTCAATGCATAAGCATCAACAAAAAAGCAAGCAAACATTGCATCACTAAACAAGAAAAAGTTTTTGTTCCCCCTGATTTTTGCATTCTGGACAACTAATCAGGGTTGCTGAAATTGGGATGTTACAGACCTTTCCCCCTTAAAAGAATCTTGTAGCGAGATTTGGGAGGGTAAGGTTAGGGGATTTTGTGTCGGGGTTAGTGCTATGTGTTTATCATGTACTAACTTGTCAGCTTTGTCTTTGAACAGGATCACTACGATGGTGAGGTTGAACTTCAATCATCTTGGATGCACGAGTGTTGAGCAGGCTCTAGTCCGAGTCGCCGCGGATGATCTTCGTTTCGTAAGGAACTACGACGTTTCTCTTAAGCGATCATCGTATCCTAGTTCACGATTTGGGTCTAACTCCTGAGGTTGCTTTTGACAGATGGTTTGTCTATTTCTGTGGGAAAGACGCAAGTCGTTCCCCCTTAGGGTTAAACTAGGGTAGCTTGGGAATACATCAGTACTTCATCCTTAGAGTCATCAGATGATGTCTTTAGCACTATCGCCAACCTTCTGTCTGGAGTTGAGGCCTTCGGGCGTCTTCCGCAAACTAGGTTTTATGAGACTCATATACTATGCTTATTCGTTCTTAGCCTATCGATAGTTTAAGTCACCAGTCCTCTAAGCGGGTTAGAACTGAAGGTTTAGTGGGGAGGAGGCGATCCTTCTGGTGGGTCTTCAACTACGGTAGCCATAGAGCATCTTCAGGGAATCTTCTTAGATATTGACTCCTTAATCTCCTTCGATCCCTTGGGAGGATAATTTTGTCGTCTTCCGTAGTCTTGTCGACTTCAGGTATTGTGGTTGTCTTGATTTGGGCTTCTTTGGTACTAGAAGACTAAGTAAACATCTGATGACTATTGACGAGGTCTATGCTCGGAGGTTTTGGTGACTCTAGAGTTGATTTTTGGAGAAGGATGTCGGATAGGGAAAACTTCCTGAAGTATCTTCCAGTAGACAGTCTTCGGGATTTGAGTGGAAAGACGAGTTTCACTAAGGTACTTTGAGAATGGTGCAGATCTTCCGTCTTGAAGTGCTGGTGTGATGCTAAGTAAGGTTGTATCTCCTTGGGTCTTGATATGAGGTCCTTGAGTGAAGTTCTATTGCCTCAACCTTTTCGGGGTGATTTCCTAGCGAAGTGTTAGGGAGTTAGCTCTGGGCAGGTTAGCGGTTAACGACACGTCTTTCTAGTCTTCCGTCAGGGTAGAGGCCTCCAGCTTCAGAGGAGACGTCTCCACTAGAATCCCTGATGTTACTTTTGTTCGATGGCGGAATAGACTCGTTGTATTCATGAAGTCTTGTCTTCAGGATTTTGGAGTATCCTGGCTTTCTGGTAAGGAACTTATCGTCATTTGGGAAGGGTCGACTAGAATAGTTAGTCTTTTAGTGGTCGTCGGAAGTCCTAATATATCGAAGGTAAGTGGATCCAGGTCTTCACTTCTTGTCTAGGTTTGCAGGTCTTGTGGTTTCTTGTGGATAGTGAGGATCCTTAAGTGGTAGACTTCTGGCTTCGCGAGATTCTAGCTATTGTCTGCAGGTGCGTACTTGGCGTGCAGGGGTGGTGACAAATCTTTAGAGTTGAGATTGACGAAGTAGGCCATCCTAATGAGGAGTGATTTTCTAGTTGCTCAAATTTGATGATGTTCGAGATCCTGGTTCTTGGAGCACTATAACTCTCATAACTCTCGAGGTTAGTAGGGTTCTCGTTACTGACAACGAACAGGGGTTCCTGAGGCACTAGGTGGGGTATTGATCCTCGAGTCACATTTGACTAAGGTCGGAACCAGCCACAACACACATACGAGGTGCATAGAGCGACCAGGTCGCAATTTCTTTTGCAACAACACACATCAAGCAACCATTATGCACTTAGGCAAGCAAACATGACCAATTATAGGGACCAAGGAGTTAACTACTCGCATTATGGGAGAATCCTATATTAGGACAATTGATCCTAGATATCATCGTTCTTGAGGTCTGGGTCACTGATACATTGCAAATGTATCTATAATTTTTGATGTTCCATGCTTGGTTTCATCCACTTTCTTGTGTTTTTTCCACACTTTGGAGTACTTTTCATATGATTTCTTGGACTAACCTATTAACAAGAGCCACAGTGCCAGCTGCATGTCTTCTGCTGTTTTTTGTTCTAGGAAAGTCAGAAAATGAATATTCTCGGAATTGGGCGGGACAAAAGCCAAAGTGCCTATTTTTCGGAAGTCATCAGATGCCAGAATACGAGACGGATAGGGGCCAGGGGGGCACCACACCACCTGGCCGCGCGGCCTAGCCTAGCCCGCGCTAGGGGGTGGTCTGGCCACCTCCGGCACCCCCTCGGCCTCTCCTTCCGCCTATATATTGCCCTCGGGACAAAAACCCTAAGTGCCCGATCAAAAATCCACGAAAGAGTCTGTAGCCGCCGTCATCTCCATCCCTAGATCGGGAGGGATCTAAAGCTCTTCTCGGCACCCTGCCAGAGAGGGGAATTCACCCTGGAGGCCTTCTTCATCACCATGCAAGCCTCCGGTGTGATGCGTGAGTAGTTCATCCTTGGACTGCGGATCCATGTAGTAGCTAGATGGCTGGTTCTCCTCCTTTATGATTTCATGTCTATATCTTGTGAGCTCCGTTCATGATCAAGATCATCTATTTGTAATTCTACATGTTGTGTTTGCGGGGATCTGATGGATATTGAGATGCTATTTCAGATTGATTATTGATTCTATCATGTCTTTATTATTTGTGATCTTGCATGATTTCCGTTGTTAGTAGCTATCTTGGCCAAGTAGATGCTAGCAACTCCCAGAGTTAGTATTTATGCTCGATAGTGGGTTCATGCCTCTGGTAATCTAGGGAAGTGACAGAAATCTCTAAGGTACTAGATGTGCTATTGCTACTAGGGAGAAAACAACAATCCTTTGTTCATAGAACAATCGTATTGTTTACTTTACACGCAGTTCATAAAGCAATAATCTGTTGCTTGCAACTTAATACTGGAGGGGGTTCGGATGATAACCTGAAGGTGGATTATTAGTCATAGATGCAGTTGGATGGCGGTCTATGTATAATGTTGTAATGCCCAATCGAATCTCAAAGGAGTCAAGATGATTAGTATATGCATGTATTGCTTTCTCGATGTTTGTCAATTGTCCCGCTGTATTTTTTCACCCAACATGTTATCTATCTTAAGGAGAGCTACCTCTAGTGAACTATGGATCCCGATCCTTTGTCTTTTACATACAATCTATAACTGTTTACTGCTTTGTGTTTACTTTCTGCAAACTTTTACTTCCTTCCGTTCGATACGTTTAATCCTTTGTTTTCCGCAAAACACGGTGAGATTGACAACCTCATCGCAAGTTGGGGACAAAGTTCCGTGGTTGTGTTGTGCATGTCTACATGTTGCTACTAGCACCGGTAGTGCGCCCTGCCAAGGCTCGGCTAGCAACACCTTTGGGGTGTTTCCTTCCACCTACTGGTTCGATTAAACCTTGGTTTCATAACTGAGGGAAACTTGCTGTTGTGCTCATCATACCTTCCTCTTGGGGTTCCCAATGAGCTCTACATCAATATCGCACCAACATTTTCCTGGCGCCGACACTGAGCTATCAAGCATTTTTCTGGCGCCGTTGCCTGGGAGTCAAGGACATCTTCACGAGGGGAGTCCCTCATAACCAATCTCTTTACTTTGTTATTTTTGTTTTGCTTAGTTTACTTTTTTTGTTTGCTTGTTTTGTTATCAAAAACACACAAAAAAAATTAGTTTTACTTGTTTGCTTTCTTATTTGAAAACGCAAAAAAATGACTACTCTTGAAAACACTAAGTTGTGTGACTTCACTAGCACCAACAACAATTATTTTATGAGCACACCTATTGCTCCACCTGTGCCTGAAGATACTTTCTTTGAGATAAAACCTGATTTGCTCAATCTTGTTATGAGAGAACAATTTACTTGTATTGGTAATGAAGATGCAGCTGTCCATCTAAATAACTTTGTTGAACTTTGTGAGAAGCAAAAGTATAGGGATGTAGATGGAGATATTATTAAGCTGAAATTGTTTCCTTTCTCTTTGAGAGGAAAAGCTAAAGAATGGTTGAATTCCTTAACTAGGAATAGTATTGATTCTTGGACTAAGTGCAAAGATGCTTTCATTGGAAAGTACTATCCTCCTGCTAAGGTTATATCTATGAGAAGTGAAATAATGAAGTTTAAACAATCTGATAATGAGCATGTTTCTCAAGCTTGGGAAAGAATGAAATCTTTGGTAAAGAATTGTCCCACTCATGGACTGACTGCTTGGATGATCATCCAAACTTTTTATGCAGGATTGAACTATTCTTCAAGGAACCTATTGGATTCTGCTGCTGGAGGTACCTTTATGACCATCACTTTGGGTGCTGCAACAAAACTTCTGGACAATATGATGGTTAATTATTCTGAATGGCATACTGAGAGAGCTCCACAAGGTAGGAAGGTAAATTCTGTTGAGGAAACTTCCTCCTTGAGTGATAAAATTGATATTATTATGTTTATGCTTGTTAGTGGGAAAGCCCATATTGATCCAAATAATGTTCCTTTAGCTTCTTTGGTTGCTCAAGAGGAGCAAGTTGATGTGAACTGCATAAGAAATAATAATTTTGGCAATAATGCTTATAAGAGTAATTTTGGTAACAACAATTATAAGCCATATCCTCCCAACAATGGTAATGCTTATGGAAATTCTTACAACAATAATAGGAGTGCTCGCTCTGAACTTGAAGTTATGCTTAAAGACTTTATTAGTAAGCAAACTGCTTTCAATAAAACTACTGAGGAAAAAATCTCTAATGTTGAAAGAAATATAGCATCTTTGGTTGAAGCTCAATCTTCTTTGAATAAAATGGCTGCTAAACCTGAAACTAATGATAATCCCTTTGCAGCTACCAGTGCTATACAAGTAAGAATTGATGAAAATGTTAGACTATTAGCTGAATTACATGCTAAGTGGGAAACAGAAGATGAAATTGCTAGAAACATTAGTGTTTCTACTATTACCACCACTAGTGTTGAGGCTAGTAATAGTTCTACTACTTTAGATGATAGTTTTGATTTTGATCTTGATGGTTGCATTATCTCTGAAGTTATTAAGTTCCTACAAAAGCTTGCTAAAAGTCCTAATGCTAGTGCAATGAACATGGCCTTTACAAAACACATTACTGATGCTCTCATAAAGATTAAAGAATAAAAGATGAAACATAAAGCTTCTATTCCTATAAAACAAGAAGATGGTTGGGAACCCATCATTAATATGAAAGTAAATGATTTTGATTTCAAAGCTTTATGTGATCTTGATAGTAGTGTTTCAATTATGCCTAGAACGATTTATGATATGCTTGATTTGCCTCCTCTTGAAGATTGTTATTTGAATGTCCCACTTGATGATAATGCTAAAAAGAAACTCATGGGGAGTCTTAATGATGTTCTTATTATGGTTAAGAATGCTTATGTCCCTGTTGATTTCTATGTTTTGGATGTTGAATGCAATGCTTCTTGTCCTATTACTTTGGGAATACCTTTTTTAGAACTGTTGGGGCCATCATTGATATGAAAGAAGGCACCATTAAATATCAACTCCCACTCAAGAAAGATATAGAATACTTACCTAAGAAGAGAGAGAAGATTTCTTTTGCTTCTCCTATGAAAACAAAATTTGGTCTTAATGCTTCTTCATTTGAGCACACTTGATTCTTTTTCTTGCTTCTTATGCCTAACTTAAAGGCGTTAAAGAAAAGTACTTATTGGGAGATAACCCAAAAGTTTTAGATGAGTCTTGGAAGTTATTACCTTTGTAATAACCACTCCTTATCCTTTTTATTTGCTTTTTGTGCCAAGAGTAACCTCTAATGAGAGAGCAGTAATGATTGGGAAAGTTGCTGTCTCGAAACAGATTTTTGTGCTTCACCGTAAAAATTCGTGTAAAATCTCTGAACATCGTTTTGAGGCGTGAATTTTTGTGCTTCTACCCCAAGTTGTTATCTAACTTTCGCTAATTCAACACTTTTTGATTTGATCAACAAAATTTCTTCTAAAAAATTCGTATTTACCTGCTGGTCTGTTTTAACAGATTTCTGCCATTTTCTGCATTTGCTTCTTGTTAGTTCCTTTTTGAGTTCTTTTGGGGAATTGAGATTTTTGAGGGAAGTGCTACAGTATCTAGTATTCTAATGGAAGTTTATTTGGTGTTAGAACTGAATCTTAAGACTTATTTATCTTGAGTGCACTAATGTTGCTAATAAAGATTGTGTGAAGTTTTGTATGAAGGAAAAATTTCAGGTGTATGGAAGGAATGAGTAATGAGATGAAGGATGGACTAAAGCTCAAGCTTGATTGGGGATGCCCAAGGCATCCCCTTCTTCATCAATAAAAATCACAGGTTTCTTCCAAACGCTTCATTTTTATTGTTTCATGCACAGTTGTGTTGTTCTTGGAGCGTTTTCTTTTTCGTTTTCGTTTTCTTTGGTTTGTTTAGTTTTCTGAATAAATTGGTTGGACCCCCTCTTTCATACATTGGTTTGCAAATAGTTTAGTTTGGTTTGGAAAAGAGTAGAAAATTCATGCTTATGTGGTAAAAAGAGCTCGTTTTTGACTGTGGCCTATGCTCTATCATGCCATGCTTGATATTGTTTTGGCTTTATGCTTAGTATTCTTTGCTGTAGCATGACTTGTTATAAACAATTGAGATTGCTTAATGTGGCATGGATAAAATCATGCGTTGTTTTTGATGGGTTCGTAGCATGGAAAACAAAAAAATTCTACCGCAAGAACGAACAAAACCCAGATCTAATCTAGATAAAAGCCAAGATCTAATCTATTAGACATGTGCAACGAGATAGGTCTGTACTAACGCTTGTAGACCCGAAAGCGTTACGAGATTCGGATCTCGTGGTTGATGTAGTCGATCACTTGCCGATCTCAAGATCGATGGACGATCCTTCCGGCGTCGCGTTCCGGCAGTGCTTCCGTAGTCGGTCACACGTGCGGAGTCGAAGCAGACCTTCCTCTCCTCGTTCCAACGAGCAGCGGAGGTAGTAGATCTTCTCCACGGAATCCTAGTAGCATGACGGCGTGGTGGTGGTGGTGGAGTAGAGAATTCTGCAGGGCTTCGCCTAAGCCTGAGCAGAAGGGAGGAGGAGGAGGGGAGAGGCGGCTAGGGCAAGAGTAGTGGAGGGTGCCAGGGGGTGGCGCCTCCACCCCTCTATTTAAAGGAGGGAGGCGCCATGGGAGGGGGAGTCCTAGTAGGACTCCCCTCCCTTCCTTGGCCGGCGGATTGGGAAGAGGGGAGGAGTCCTCCTCCCCCACGACTCCTTGTCTTGCCCCACAAGGACTCCTTGATCCTTTCTTGGTTTTTCAAGCAAACTCCAAGAAATCTTCGAGAACCTTCCAGAACATTCCGAAACCTTCTAGAATCCTCATGCAAATACTCTGGAACATTTCCTAACTCCGAAAATGATCCCCAATATATGAATCTTATTCTCCGGACAATTTCGGATCTCCTTGTGATGTCCCGTATCCAATCCAAGACTCCGAACAACATTCGGTCTCCAACGCACATTCCATATCTACTTAAAACAACTTCGAACCTTAAGTGTGTCACCCTATGGTTCGTCAATATGCAAACATGATGGAGACACCTCTCCGATCAATAACCATCAGCGGGATCTAGAGAACCATAACGGCTCCCACATACTCAATGATGACTTCGTGATCGATAGAACCATTAACATACGAAACCAATTCCCTTTGTCACGCGATACTCTACTTATCCGAGGTTTGATCTTCGGTATCTCCATACCTAGTTCTACCTCGTTACTGATAAGTACTCTTTACTCGTTCCATGTTATGTCATCCCTTGTGACCCAGTCATATGCTTGCAAGCTAATTAGATGACATTCCACCGAGAGGGCCCAGAGCATATCTATCCGTCATATGGATGGACAAATCCCAATCTTGGTCCATGCGCTTCAACACATACTTTCAGAATACCCAATGACACCTTTATGACCACCCAGTTACGAAGCGGTGTTTGATGTCATCAAAGTACCCATCCGGTGATGGTGATTAACATAACCTCATGGTCGAAGGATTAGGTTACTATGTATTTTAAAGCTTATAGCAAACGAACTTAATGACTTGATCTTATGCTATGCTTACTACGGGTGTGTGTCCATCACATCATTCTCCTAATGATATGATCTTGTTATTAACGACATCCAATGTCCATGATCAGGAAACCATGATCATCCATCAATCAACAAGCTAGTTTAACAAGAGGCTTACTAGGGACTCTTTTATGTTTACAAAACACACAAGTATTAATGTTTCCGGTTAATACAACTATAGCATGGGATGTAAACATTTATCATAAACATAAAGATATAATAATAACCACTTTATTATTGCCTGTTGGGCATATCTCCAACAGTCTCCCACTTGCACTAGAGTCAATAATCTAGTTAAAAAACTTGTGCATTCAACACCTATGGCTTTCTGGTGTTGTATAGACACTATTGCTAGTGGTAAACATAATCTTCGGATCTGACACTTCCAGTTCCATGTGTATTTGCATGTCCTTGCGTCTCTACGCATTACTCATTCTCCAATGAGATGGCATTGTATAAATTTGGTCCTTTGGTGAGACCTTTAGTTCCTTGGGATTAAATCATGTTGATACAATTGTCGTACAATGTATCTTCATAGTATTATCCCGCTATTGACCACGCCTAGTTTGATAACAAACTACTTAACACAAATGCCCTCCTTTGCTGCTACTATAGCAGTTATATACTTAGCCTTTTGTTGTAGTATCCGTCACAATATCTCAACTTTGGAACTCATCCAAATCCATCATGGAACATCCTTTCCATTATATTGTGCCACCCATAGTCTAAATTGAGATAAATTTAATTTGTATCTTGTGACAAAACTAGTATCAATGTAACACTTTACAATGAACTACCTTTAACTATTTGTCACTTATACATGATATATTCTTAGTTCTTCCAAAGCTCATAAGAATATCTTTACTATTGTCCAATGATCATCTTATGAATCATTCTGGTATATGCTCATAACATATAGAGCATAGGACATATCTGGATGTGTACATCTCAAAGAATGATTGATCAAAATATTCTTGTGATTTCACCAAGTGTCAAAACACTTGAATCTCGTGTCAACACACTTGAATCTTGATTTAGTCATTTCCGTGCGTCAAGAACCTTTCTTGTTGTTCCCATATTGAACTCATTCAACATCTTATCTATGTACATTTGGCAAAACCATATTAGCGCCTCAATCTATTCATATAGACATTGATGCCTAATTCTTGAGTTATGCCTAAGTCTTTCATCGAAATGAAATTCTTAACCTGTGTCAATAAAAGATACATTATTTCTAATCAACAATATGTCTTTCACATAATGTATTAGAAATATGTCTTAGCGCTCCCACTTAATTTCTTGCAAAATGCAAACATCTTCATCGTCTCTGTTGAAATTAAACCTTTAAAGGGTTTCATCACGGTGAAGATTCCAACTCCGCGATGCTCACTTCAACCATTGAAGTTTTGCATACTCTTTTAGCATCCTTTTAATTTAACAAAACCCTTTGGATCGTGTCATGTACACGTCCTAGGTAACCATTCTATTAGAAGAACTTGTTTTGTTTGTTCAACTACCATATACCAAAATATATGTAGTCGTTGCTACATTAATCCGTCCAGTCTAAATATCGCTATGAAAGATCAAACCTTATCATAGTCAATTCCTTGAACATTGTCGTAAACTCTTTCTGACATGTCGACTATTTCATAGATTTGAAACATCCATGTCTATTTCTTTATAGATCCAAACACGACCGATAGGCTTCACGCCTTTCCGGAGGGTCTTCTAAGTTCAGAAACTTGATTTCTCGTGTATGGATACTATCACGGATTCCATGACTTCTAGTCATTTTATGGAGTCAGGGCCCATCATCGCTTCTTTGCATGTAGTCGGTTCATCATTGTCAAAACAATAACGACTTGCTTATCAAATCTTACTATTTGATTCTTACCGACCCACACGGTTCTATAGGAACTCTAATCTCCGAGATCACACCTTTTGTAATCACGAGAGCCATGAGCATTGTGGCCACCACCGGGACACTTTCTGGCGCTGCGCTACTTAGCACATATAGCTAAGGTTCAACAACCTTATCAAAGTTCTATTGTCCTCCCACTTAACTTTTCACAAAAAAATTCCTTCTCAAGAAACTTGACGTTCCAAGCGACAAACTCTTTTGTCCTCGGCGTTATGGAGAAATTCCCAACAAATTCTTTGGAATAACCTACAAACACGTGCTTATCCGACTTTGGTTGTAAACATTTTACTTATGCATAGCATACCAAAATTTAAGAAAAGACAATTCGGGTTTTATCCCAAACCATAACTCATATGGTGTCATTTCAACGGATCACGATGGAGCTCTTTTCAGTGTAAAAGCGGTAGTCACTAAAGCTTTAATCTTTAATATATAATGGTAGTTTTATAAATGACACCTTTGATCTTACCATGTCAAACAAGGTTTCATTACATATCTTGAACACTCCATACTCCTATGGTGTTTTGGGAAATGCAAATCCATGGAATGATTCCTCAAATCTTAGGTGTTTTGCTAAACTTGTAACTCAAACATCTTTCTTTATGATCCAATCATAAACTCTTTTATTTTCTTGTTACAATGATTTTCCACTTCATCTTGAAAGTCTTTGAACATTTTTAAAATGTTTCATACTTCTTCCTTATTGAGTAAGTATATACATATACTCACTCAAATCTTTGGAGAAAGCATATGAAGTTGAAATCCATCGCCCACGACTACACATAATGGATTATATACATCAATATGTACAAATTCCAATCAGTTAGTCGTCCGTTCCTCTTTGGCCTACGAACGGAGTTTTAATTATCTCCAGGAAAGTATCACAAGCGTCATTTGATCTAAATCAAAGACTCCAAAAATCCATCAACATGGAGTTTCTTCATATATCCTTTCAATATAATTTAAACGGCGATGTCACTTCGCAAGTGATCTTTCAATCATTTGTCTTGCAACATTTTAGCATTAGTTTTATGGTCGTTATTTCTCCTACCAGACTTGTATATTATCCATCTATTATGGAATACGGTAATTATTTGAACAACCTTTTGTCGTCATAATACCTGATCAAAATAACAATTTTTGAGACAAATCTTGAAGGCAAGCTTTGATGTTAACGAGCAACCCTTTGTTTGTTTTCGATGAACATCATCACATTTTCTCTTGCTAGTTACTTAGGCCATTGCAGTTCATGAATTGTGTTGTCCTGTATGACACTTCATACCAACCAATTCAGTATCCAATACCGGTATCCAATACCTAAGAACCACATTGTTTAACAAGCAAGGAATACAACCATAACATGTATATCTTCTATATGCCTAAGTTGGACATCTCTAACCTTTTATTCTCTGCCAAATATTTTATAGATTCTCTTTCAGCAATTCCTTTTCTTTTAAAAGAATCTATCAACATCAATAGTGGTGTCATCAACATGACACATGGTACAAAGCGTATATAGTCAACTACTAATACCTTTGGACTTGCACTTTGAGGTGGATCACCATCATCAAATGTTTGGTGTTCTTTCAGAAATCCATTCTTTAGTAATCTTTTAGTGTAGTAAACATTTTACTTACATCTTCTATTCATCCTTATCATGACAACTTTCATGATCAAGCTACTATAGCCTATAAGGAAGAATCGCGAATATAATATTAGTTCCCAAAACCTTTTTGGTAGATTTGGATGCCTAGCATCTCCATCCTTCACAAATTCTCATACAATATGAGAACATGTATTTTGCTAAATTATACTCTATCATAATGCAACCAAAAACATTGTTTCAGATATCACAATACCTTTCACATATGATGGTTTCTGAAACATTGATTTCAGCTCTTAGATAAACTTGATATTAAAAACAATCTTTTGAGTATCAAGAATCATGGAGACAAACATGATACATTAGATACTAACACTGGAATTGTTACTCTTGATTTAATACTATTTATTAAACTTCATGGAGTAAATAGAGTTTGCTGAAAGTTTGCAATAGGACTTATAAACTTTAAATTGACATTCAAAACAATACGATACCAGTTCGTAAAGTAAATATCCAGAATTTCTATAGTTCCACTATCTCAACTATAACTAAGCGTAAGGTGGTGAACGGATGCCAATGACTACAACAAACTATGCAAATTCACTTTGATTGTGTTTATGATAAATTGAGTTCGACTAATCCAAATTACAAATGAACTCCCACTCAAAACAACATCCCTCGAGTTGTTTTAGTGATTACACGAACCAAATCCACTACACCAAGTCCGATCATCACGTGAGATGATGTAGCTTTAAAGGCGAACAATCAACATGTTCATCATATCATCCATATGACTCATGCTTTACCTTTCGGTATTCCGTGTTCCGAGACCATGTCTGTACATGCTAGGCTCGTCAAGGTTAACCTTAGTTTCCGCATGTGCAAATCTGGCTTGCACCCGTTGTATGCACACGTAGAGTCTATCACACCCGATCATCATGAGATGCTTCGAAACGACGAGTCTTAGCAACGGTGCCAACTAAGGACGAACACTTTATTACTTGATATTTAGTGAGAGGGATCATCTTATAATGCTACCATCGCGATCTAAGCAATACAAGATGCATAAAGGATTAACATCACAGGCAATTCATAATTAGTGTGATATGATATGGCCCTTTATTCTTGTGCCTTCGATCTCCATCTCCAAAGCACGCACATGATCTCCATCATCACCAGCATGGCGTCAAGGTCCGTGGCGCCGCTTCATGATTGCCCATCACCAACAGCAACTATTACAACTACTTGGAATAAAGCTATTACATGATGAATAGACACGCAAGTCTTAAACAAAATTTAAAGACAACCATTAGGCTCCTGCCGGTTGCCATATTACAACAAGGATCATTGCATACATCAAATATAATCACAATCACATGATGGCCATATCACATCACAAAACCCCTGCAAAAACAAGTTAGACGCCTCTAATTTTATTTGCATGTTTTACGTGGCTTGAGGCTTTCGAATAAGAACGGATCTTACCTACGAAACTGAACCACAACGTTGATACAAGTGCTATCAAGTTGCAAAGTGTAAATTGGATCTATACTATGGTGGGAGAGACAGACACCCGCAAAGCCACTTGTGCAAAGCAAGTTACACGTCAAGCGTGGAGCAAGTCTCATGTGCGATGACATGTAAGGTTAGCTCGAGCCGCTTCATCCCACCATACCGCAAGATGCAAAGTACACAAAGCAAAAGATGGCACGAGCACCAACGCCCACAAAACCATTGTGTTCTACTCGTGCAAAAGATCTACGCATAGACACGGCTCTGATACCACTGATGGGTTCGTAGCATGGAAAACAAAAAATTTCTACCGCAAGAACGAACAAAACCCAGATCTAATCTAGATAAAAGCCAAGATCTAATCTATTAGACATGAGCAACGAGATAGATCTGTACTAACCCTTGTAGACCCGAAAGCGTTACGAGATTCGGATCTCGTGGTTGATGTAGTCGATCACTTGCCTATCTCAAGATCGAGTGGACAATCCTTCTGGCGCCGCGTTCTGGCAGCGCTTCCGCAGTCGGTCACACGTGCGGAGTCGAAGCAGACCTTCCTCTCCTCGTTCCAGCGAGCAGCGGAGGTAGTAGATCTTCTCCACGGAATCCCAGCAGTATGACGGCATGGTGGTGGTGGTGGAGTAGAGAATTCTGCAGGGCTTCGCCTAAGCCTGAGCAGAAGGGAGGAGGAGGAGGAGAGAGGCAGCTAGGGCAAGAGTAGTGGAGGGTGCCAGGGGGTGGCGCCTCCACCCCTCTATTTAAAGGAGGGAGGCGACATGGGAGGGGGAGTCCTAGTAGGACTCCCCTCCCTTCCTTGGCCGGCGGATTGGGAAGGGGGGAGGAGTCCTCCTCCCCCACGACTCCTTGTCTTGCCCCACAAGGACTCCTTGATCCTTTCTTGGTTTTTCAAGCAAACTAAAAGAAATTTTCCAGAACCTTCCGGAACATTCCGAAACCTTCTAGAATCCTCATACAAATACTCCGGAACATTTCCTAACTCAAAAAATGATCCCCAATATATGAATCTTATTCTCCGGACAATTCTGGATCTCCTCGTGATGTCCCGGATCCAATCCGAGACTCCGAACAACATTCGGTCTCCAACGCACATTCCATATCTACTTAAAACAACTTCGAACCTTAAGTGTGTCACCCTACGGTTCGTGAATATGCAGACATGATGGAGACACCTCTCCGATCAATAACCATCAGCGGGATCTGGAGATCCATAACGGCTCCCACATACTCAACGATGACTTCGTGATCGATAGAACCATTAACATACGAAACCAATTCCCTTTGTCACGCGATACTCTACTTATCCGAGGTTTGATCGTCGGTATCTCCATACCTAGTTCTACCTCGTTACTGATAAGTACTCTTTACTCGTTCCATGTTATGTCATCCCTTGTGACCCAGTCATATGCTTGCAAGCTAATTAGATGACATTCCACCGAGAGGGCCTAGATCATATCTATCTGTCATATGGATGGACAAATCCCAATCTTGGTCCATGCACTTCAACACATACTTTCAGAATACCCAATGACACCTTTATGACCACCCAGTTACGAAGCGGTGTTTGATGTCATCAAAGTACCCATCCGGTGATGGTGATTAACATAACCTCATGGTCGAAGGATTAGGTTACTATGTATTTTAAAGCTTATAGCAAACGAACGTAATGACTTGATCTTATGCTATGCTTACTACGGGTGTGTGTCCATCACATCATTCTCCTAATGATATGATCTTGTTATTAACGACATCCAATGTCCATGATCAGGAAACCATGATCATCCATTAATCAACAAGCTAGTTTAACAAGAGGCTTACTAGGGACTCTTTTATGTTTACAAAACACACAAGTATTAATGTTTCCGGTTAATACAATTATAGCATGGGATGTAAACATTTATCATAAACATAAAGATATAATAATAACCACTTTATTATTGCCTCTTGGGCATATCTCCAACAGTTTTAGCATATTAAAGCATAGTATAGTGGTATTCTCCTTTGATGCTTTATTTGGGTTGACTTGGCGCATGCTCACACCATGTTATGACTATCTCAAGTCACCATAGCCTTTATGATCCTTTAGTTTTCAACTTGTAGTATCACTTTGTGCTTTGATCAATGATGTTTTGTCGCTCTGCATGATTATGGCCATTATTGCTCTCTTAGTTTGTCGCTCCCAGTCTTTTGCTAGCCTCCACAACAAAGTATGAGTTCCACTCATGCATCCAACTCCCTAAACAAAGTTATTCCAAAGAGTTCACCATACCTACCTACTAGCTTATGCTATTCCAAGTATATTCATGCTTTTGTTTACCTTCCAAATTAAACTTATTATGAGAAAACTAGTGATTAAAGCTCTCACGAACTTGATGGCACACTTTACTTTTCTTGCCCTTAATAAACTTGAACCACCTTCTTTGTTGTGTATATGCTTGCGCTTTATAAGTTGAAATTAGCAGAACCATGTATCATGGGGAACGCTTTCAACATTGCACTTGTACTTTGTACCCCGTTGATATCATGTTCTTTTGCTTACAGATCCCGGCCGTGTGAAATAAAAGTGGAACTTGTAAGATCATGGAGTTTGTATGTGTGTTAGAGAAACACCAGGGCCGCTAGCCTAAACCATGCCTAATCATGGTGGAAACTTGCAGCATCACCATAATGAGCACTCTATGAAGCATCCTCAATAAAAACCTATGCAACTAGCAATAAAAAGATCGATGAGATGCTCATTGTCTGCTTGCCTTGTCATTTTGATTATGGGAAAGCTCCCGTATCATGTGCAAGGGGTACCCCGTTGGCGGTTCTTTATGATACACATGTACTTACAATGACAAGAGCTTACTCGTGACTAAAGTTGAGTAGCATGAGGTTCGTTCTTCGTAAGTAAGGGGCATGAAAGTTTGGTTTATAACTTGTCAAGCATATCCTCTTAGTTGTGTCACTTTAACCTTACTCACCTTCAAGATGCTTATGATAGGGGCAATGAGAGCTGAAAACTATAAGTACCATAATTTTTGGAAGATCTTTATGAGACTTGAATCCCTACTTCCTACTATGAAGGCTTTTCTTCCACCATTATATTGAGTCTCCACCTTCTACCTTTATGCACCTACTTTGAGAGCATAGTGGCCATTCTTAGTTCTATGTGCATTGTCCCAAGACTAGTTGATTGATGCATAACTTGATATTGCTTGTTTTAAACTATTTGTATCTAGTCACTCTTATGAACTTTGAAGGTGTCCTATGCATTTATATTTGCTACTCTATGAGGGACAAGCTGAATACTATTATGCTATGTTTTCTTTATGTGAAACAAACAAACGTCTTGCAAAGAATTATTATTCATGAATCTTTTGTTTGTGCCTTTACATGTTGCATCATAGTTTCTTTGTCTTATTGCTAGAACTTTGTCTCTCATGTTATGAATGAAGTACTATGATCCTAGCTTTGAATGTTTTACAAATACTTTGATCAAGTATTTGATGGTGCATGTCACCTCACAAATTATTCTTTCTTTTTATCACTTACCTACTCGAGGACGAGCAGGATTTAAGCTTGGGGATGTTGATACATTGCAAATCTATCTATAATTTTTGATGTTCCATGCTTGGTTTTATCCACTTTCTTGTGTTTTGTCCACACTTTGGAGTACTTTTCATATGATTTCTTGGACTAACCTATTAACAAGAGCCACAGTGCCAGCTGCCTGTTTTCTGCTGTTTTTGGTTCCAGGAAAGTCAGAAAATGAATATTCTCGGAATTGGATGGGACAAAAGCCAAAGTGCCTATTTTTCCGGAAGTCATCAGATGCCAGAATACGAGACGGAGAGGGGCCAGGGGGCCACCACACCACCTGGCCGCGCGGCCCAGCCTAGCCCGCTCCAGGGGGTGGTATGGCCGCCTCCGGCACCCCCTCAGCCTCTCCTTCCGCCTATATATTTCCCTCAGGACGAAAACCCTAAGTGCCCGATCAAAAATCCACTAAAGAGTCTGTAGCCGCCGTCATCTCCATCCCTAGATCGGGAGGGATCTGAAGCTCTTCTCGGCACCCTGCCGGAGAGGGGAATTCACCCTGGAGGCCTTCTTCATCACCATGCAAGCCTCCGGTGTGATACATGAGTAGTTCATCCTTGGACTACGGATCCATGTAGTAGCTAGATGGTTGGTTCTCCTCCTTTGTGCTTTCATGTCTAGATCTTGTGAGCTCCGTTCATGATCAAGATCATCTATTTGTAATTCTGCATGTTGTGTTTGCGGGGATCCAATTGATATTGATATGCTATTTCAGATTGATTATTGATTCTATCATGTCTTTTTTATTTGTGATCTTGCATGATTTTCGTTGTTAGTAGCTATCTTGGCCAAGTAGATGCTAGCAACTCCAAGAGTTAGTATTTATGCTCGATAGTGGGTTCATGCCTCTGGTAATTTGGGGAAGTGACAGAAATCTCTAAGGTACTAGATGTGCTATTGCTACTAGGGAGAAAACAACAATCCTTTGTTCATAGAACAATCGTATTGTTTAGTTTACACGCAGTTCATAAAGAAATAATCTGTTGCTTGCAACTTAATACTAGAGGGGGTTCGGATGATAACCTGAAGGTGGATTATTAGTCATAGATGCAGTTGGATGGCGGTCTATGTATAATGTTGTAATGCCCAATCGAATCTCAAAGGAGTCAAGATGATTAGTATATGCATGTATTGCTCGATGTTTGTCAATTTCCCCACTGTAATTTTTTCACCCAGCATGTTATCTATCTTAAGGAGAGCCACCTCTAGTGAACTATGGATCCCAGTCCTTTGTCTTTTACATACAATCTATAAATTGTTTACAGCTTTGTGTTTACTTTCTGCAAACTTTTACTTCCTTCCGTTCGATACGTTTAATCCTTTGTTTTCCGCAAAACACGGTGAGATTGACAACCTCATCGCAAGTTGGGGACAAAGTTCTGTGGTTGTGTTGTGCAGGTCTCCATGTTGCTACTAGCACCTGTAGTGCGCCCTGCCAAGGCTCAGCTAGCAACACCTTTGGGGTATTTCCTTGCTCCTACTGGTTCGATTAAACCTTGGTTTCATAACTGAGGGAAACTTGCTGTTGTATCATACCTTCCTCTTGGGGTTCCCAACGATCTCTACATCAATATCGCACCAGCATTTTCCTGGCACCGACATTGAGCCATCAGTCACTATCTTGCAAATGAAGCCTCTATCGGGTCATCGGATGCTTCTTGATAGTGCAGTACTTGATTTCTTCTGGTCATGAGGATTCTGCTGGTAGGGCGATCTTGTAGTGTCCTTGTGTTTGATGGTAGTTGCTTCTCTTCATCTTGTCCTCATCGTCCTCATCGGATTCTAGATCCTAGTTGGTTGAAATCCGTAGGTTTGAAATTTGGACGAGAGATTGAGGAAACCATTTTTGAAATCATTCAATTTAGGGTAAGATAAGGAGTAGAATCTTTCGAACAGCTTTTGAGGAAATTAGTTTTCGAAAGCCGGTGTTTCCAAAATAGTCTTCCTGTCTAACGACCATGCTAAGTAAGGTTCTCCTACAGTCAGGATGGCTCTGATACCAAGTATGTGGGGGCCCCCGGATTAATCCTCTGAGAATCCCTGTTATGCATACACCACGATCCCATGATCAGTTAGTCGTGGCACATAACCGACAAGTATTAAAGTAAACATCCATTACATAAGCGTAAACACTTCATACCTTATTTTCCATTATGGCTACATCGATCATCATCAACGGAACTTCATCAAGCGTAGAACCCGAGCCATGCCTTAACCTACAGGAAACTGACTAGGAGAACGTCCTAGCTCGCGTAGTCGTCAACTTCATCTTCATCTTGAGGTACTTCTTGAATCTGACCAAGTTAATAGCCAGGGACAATGCTAGTGAGTACTTTGAATGTACTCGCAAACCATCGTAAGAGAATAAAAACAACAAGAGGATATGCAATAGGGTTATGGTAGTAGGAGGGCTCCAAGAGAGGTTCTATTCTCAAATAGTTTCTCTCGTAGATATAGCATCTACATATCCTTGTTTAAAACTTTTATAAAACCTTTTTGGAAAAGTTTTGGAAACACTAGGATTGGGTCACCCATTAGTTCCTCCTTCCAGTCATCCCATGACCAAATCCTTTCCTTTTTTTTCCGACCATCCCATGGTCCCAAAACATGTATCCTTTCGGACCATCCCATGGTCAAAATATGTATCCTTTCTGAAAACAAAACCAGCACCGCTCTACAGCAATCTTCCCAACCGTCCATGACCGTGGACATGGCTATTTGAATAGATTTACACTCTGTAGAGGTTGTACACTTTACCCACACCATCCGGGTACCCTACCCTGATCTACACCAATCGTGGGTCGAGTAACCGATCAAGACTCTCTGCATGCCACTCCAATATAAGTGCCTACCCTATGAGTGTTGTTTCTCTCAATACCGGGACGCCCTATATAGTTACCAAGACAACCGGAGCGCTTTTTCCACTTCCCAGGTGTGCGCTTTCGATGAGGGGCTCATAGTAACGCGTGGAGGCCCATAGACCCTTCGTTCCTTCTCTCGGTCGATGTTTTACATGAACCCTGCCAAAGAAGGCCCACCCTCCAGGATTTTTAAATCCCATGTAGTAGTTGTAGGCAGCTTATACCAGAGTAAACAAACATCAAATCCAGCCTTGTCCCATTCCAGAGTAATATGGTTGCACGGGTTAATTGCTCTAGCAAAACTGCAAAGAACCGGGTGCATTTTTGTAAACCTTTTTCCAACATCTTTCCTTCAGCATTTTGTAAAACAAAGCCCTTTTTATTTCCTCAAACATCTCTGGGTCAAACCTCACCAAGATTTTACCATTAAATGTTTTGTAAACTTTTTCGGGGTCTTCCCATCCTATAGCTTTGCTTCGGCTAAATCGGGGTCTCCAAAGGGGTATGGTGTGTTACACCATCTACCATACTAGGGACAAGTAGGTGTCATCAAGGGGGTTGTACTTATTAGTACCATTGTGTAACGGTTTGGAGGAGCCAAGCCACTACCAGATAAACATCATCATATAATAAAATAATGCAGTTTCATAAATAGTAGATAAAACATGCATAAGTAAAACAATAGGACAAGGATAATGAGCAAGAAGGTGGCTTGCCTGATATCAGCAATATGGCATATATGTCCCTGGACTTCTTCTTTAGATAACCGAGAATACCAAAGCCAATAATAAGAATAAGATCTCTTCTTCTCGTCGTCAATAGAATCGCAACTATCGCCATCATCGAGTATACATGCAAACAAGCAATGCCACAATCAAAACAAGGCATACAAGTAGGCATACATCCATCAAGCAAGTGAAAGATACACGTTGATGATTCAGTAGGTTTTGAGAAGATTGGACTTAGAAGATTGAAATTGTCTTAGAAGCATTTGAAGGAAATCCTATAGGACTTATAGTCTAGAAAATTATTTAGGAGAGAGATTTTAGAGCAAGGCCATATTTTGTATGATACCATTGTATAAAAATGATACCAACAGATAGGTGTTGATAAAATGAAACCAACAAAACTGGTTTCACTATTTTACCAAATTCTGGTGATTTATAATGAATTTTCTAGTGGTAGAAATTGTAGTTTTAGGAAATAATTTAGCAGAAAAGTTCTCGAGATCCAACAATTATTTCCTTGGATGGTTCAGTGGAGTTTGATGGAATGATTCACTGAGAGTTGGAATCATCTCAAAATAGTTATCGGAATGCCCTTGGAAAAATCCCAAAGTCAGTTCTACAAGCGTTTTGTCTTTTTCATCAGATTAAAACTACAGGGTATTTTGATATGAATCCAAAGGAACATTATAGGTATTTCGAATACATTTCTATATAAATTGTAATCACCCCTTTTGGAGTTATAGTGCTACTAGAGTGATTTATCTAGTGATAATACCATATACAGAAATGTTTAATTCATTAAAATTCAACCAAGGCTCAAATATTTCTGATATTCTGGGGTTTGGTGGGTCTTGCAGTACCACAACACTAAGAATTGGAATCAACTCAAAACATGTAATAGGTTTACCTAGAGAATTTCTGTAAAACAAATATGAATTGATTTTGGTATTTTTTCTACAGGTAAACTATAGCTCAATTGGTCATGAGCCCAATGTTATCAGATAGGTATTTAAAATACCTTTCATAGGACAATGGATTCATTCCTTTTCGTTATATAAAAATACCTGAGTAATTTCTTTACTTAAATTGATACTAATTTACTAATATTAATAACAGGAAATAATGCTAATTACTTTTGTCAAGGGGCTAGTGCTGCATGTTGAGGAAAACAGATGGTTACATGCCCAAAATTATATCGGCTCATTTTGACATATTTTACATTTTATTTGGAATTAAATCCTGGCAGAGAGTTTGCTAATCTGAGTAAAATAGATAAAGATAAATAGAAAAAAAGGTAAAGCGGGCTGGATCTAGCTGGACATGTGACGCGCAGGGTTGGGCCGGCCCAGTTGACTCTCCGGCGCTGGTGAGAGAGAGGCAAATGAACTGACGGACGGGACCCATGTGTTAGTGTCTGAAGAGGGTCGAAGGGGTATGGATGCCTCCTGGCCGTCCGATCAGAAGGGCCATCGACGGCTGTCGCCCTTCTTCAACCTGACGACCAGGTGCCAGGGCAAAAACCCTAGGGGCGGCGCAGGCTACGCAGGGGCTCACTAGGGGAGGTTGTCCATCGCCGGAGGGGCGACGGGGGAATGCGGCAGTGTACGGCGACTGCAGCAAGGGGCGCGGCCATGGGTTTAGGAGACTAGAGAGGTCTCGCGCGACCGCGCCTGTGGGATGCGCTCGGGGGCTCGCCGGAGCTGCTTCCTAGGGGGCTTTCCGTGCATGCATGTTGAAAATAGGCATCGGGTTAGATATAGGACGAAGAGGGGATCTTAAAACAGCAACATGCAGAAGAAAAGAGACTCGGGAGGGAGCACCTAGCTCGAGTTCTTGGAGATGGCCGAAAGGTGCAGTTTTCCCCTTTCTTGGACCTTGTAGGAGCTGGGGTTGGCTCTGGAGCGTGGGGATGATAGGGGGAGGGAGGAAGCAAAAGAGGGGCTGGAGGGGGTCGGGGTCAACTGATGACCCACAAGTATAGGGGGTGTATCGCAGTATTTTCGAGGGAAGTGAAACCCAATTTATTGATTCGACACAAGGGGACCCAAAGAATATTTATAAGCCTTAACAACTGAGTTGTCAATTCAGCTGCACCTGGAAACAATCTTGCTCACATTAGTTTATCAGTAGCAACAGTTTTGTAGTAGGAATAGCAAAGTAGTAGCAGAAGTAAAATAAAGACAGTAGTAACAATTGCAGTAAACAGTAGGATTCGAGTGCGGTAGGTATAGGGATGGAGGGACGGGGGTTGCATGGATAAGACAATTCACATGGCAATCAGAACATAGGGAAATTGCAGATAAATAAAATAAAGCATCCAAGTACTATACAATTCTAGGCATGTGTTCCATATATAGTCATATGTGCTCGCAATGAGAACTTGCACAACCTCTTTTGTCCTGACAGCCCGTTTGCAGCGGGGCCTCTAGGGAACTACTGGCAATTAAGGTGCTCCTTCTAATAGAGCACCGGAGCAAAGCATTAACACTCCATGAAACACATGTGATCCTCACATCAAAGCCTTTCCCTTCCGGTTATCCCGATTTCTGTCACTTCGGGGCCATAGGTTCTGGACAACAACGTGTGTATACAACTTGTAGATAAGAACAAAAACAATACTATCATAATGAATCAATAACATGTTCAGATCTAAAATCATGGCACTCGGGCCCTAGTGACAAGCATTAAGCACAACAAGTCGCAACAAAGTCATAAAGCACTAATAAAAGATACTAGGCACCATGCCCTAACAATCTGATGCCATTACATTAACGATCTCATCCAATCCCTACCATCCCCATAGCCTACAGCGGGGGATTACTCACTCATAGATGGGGGAAACATGGATGGTCGATGGAGATGATGGTGGAGATCGATGGAGATGGCTCTGGGGGCACTTCCCCATCCCGGCAGGGTGCCGGAACAGAGACTTTCTGTCCCCCGAATCTCCCCTTCGGTGGTGGCGGTGCTGCGAACTTCTTCTGGAAAAACGTCGAACCC
Organism: Avena eriantha; assembly: GCA_910589775.1. Classification (NCBI taxonomy): domain Eukaryota; kingdom Viridiplantae; phylum Streptophyta; class Magnoliopsida; order Poales; family Poaceae; genus Avena; species Avena eriantha. The sequence goes on along the minus strand of OU342741.1, from coordinate 480,020,471 downwards.
CCCGAAGATTTTAGGTCAGAAGGCTTCTTATAGGTGAAGAGGGAGACCGAGAGGGTGCCTAGGGCCACCACACCATGCCCTGGCGGGGCTAGGACCAGCCCATGCCTGGGGGTGGTGTGGCCAGGCCCTGGCCCTCCTCCGTCTCGTATTCTGGCTCCGTGAGTCTTCTGGATAGGCACTTTGGCTTTTGTCCCGTCCAATTCTGAGAATATTCATTTTCTGACTTTCCTGGAACCAAAAACAGCAGAAAACAGGCAGCTGGCACTGTGGCTCTTGTTAATAGGTTAGTCCAAGAAATCATATGAAAAGTACTCCAAAGTGTGAACAAAACACAAGAAAGTGGATAAAACCAAGCATGGAACATCAAAAATTATAGATACATTTGCAATGTATCAACATCCCCAAGCTTAACTCCTGCTCGCCCTTGAGTAGGTAAGTGATAAAAAGAAAGAATAATTTTTGAGGTGACATGCACCATCAAAGACTTGATCAAAGTATTCATAAAAAAATCAAAGCTGGGATCATAGTACTTCAATCATAACATGAAAGACAAAGTTCTAGCAATAAGACAAATAAACTACGATGCAACATGAAAAGGCACAAACAAAAGATTCATGAATAACAATGCTTTGCAACACGTTTGTTTGTTTCACATAAAGAAAACATAGCATAGTGGCATTCAGCTTGTCCCTCAAAGAGTAGCAAACATAAATGCATAGGACACCTTCAAATTTCACAAGAGTGACTAGATATAAATAGTTTAAAACAAGCAATATCAAGGTATGCATCAATCAACAAGTCTTGGGACAATGCACATAGAACTAAGAATGGCCACTATGCTGTCAAGAAAGTGCTCATAGAATGTGTGGAGACTCAACAAGGAAATGAAAAGGTTTTGAATAGTTTGAAAGGCTTCCAAATGCTGAAAGTATGGTACTCATTAGCTTTGAGCTCTCATTGCCCCTATCATAAGCATCTTTAATGTGGTTAAGGTGAAAGTGAGGTCCAATCTGAGTTATATGCTTGACAGACTATAAACTGAAAATCCCAAGTCCCTTGAGTATGAGGGCCGCTCCTCATGCTACTCAACTTTAGTTACCGGTAAGTTCCTATCATCGTAAGTATGTGCGTATCATTGAGAACCGCCAACGGGGTACCCCTTGCCCGATGATACGGAAGAATCCCCATATCAAAATGACAAGGCAAGCAGACAATGAGTATCTGAGCAATCTTCTTATTTACCATGGGAAAATGGTGCTTTTTTCTCTCTTTCCTCTTTCATAAATCTCTCTTTTTTTATTTTTCTCAATAGCTATCTTTCTCTCTTTTTTATAAGAAGAATGCTTCATAGATATCATTATGGTTACGCTGCAGGTTTCCACCATGTCAGCAGGGATTAGACCAGCGGCCCAGGCATTTCTCTAACACACATACATAACTTTATTTCACACCGACGACATCTGCAAACAAAAGAGCAAGGTATCAACTGGGTATATATTTACAAGTGTTGAAAGCGTTCCCCGTGACAACACGGTTCTGCTAATCCATAGCCTATAATTAGCAAGCATATAACTTTCATGGAGAGTTCACAATGGTTCAGGTTTATTAAGTGCAGGAAATAAAGTGTGCCATCAAGTTCGTGAGAGCTTTACTAACTAACTTTCTCAAAACAAGCAAACATTTTATTCGGAAGAAAACAAGGCATAATGAATATGCACAGAAGTAGCAAATGTTGCTAATAGGTAGGTATGGTGGACACTTTGGCAATATTTGGTTTAAGGGAGTTGGAAACAAGAGTAAAACACTCAGTGTAAGTGAAGGCTAGCAATAGTAAGGGAGCGACAAACAAGAGAGCAATAATGGCCATAATCATGCAGAGCGACAAAACATCATTGATCAAAGCATAAAGTGATACTACAAGTTGGAAACTAAAGGATCATGAAGGCTTATGGTGACTTGATATAGTCATACCATGGTGTGAGCATGTGCCAAGTCAACCCAAATAAAACATCAAAGGAGAATACCACTATACTATGCTTTAATATGCTAAAACAACGCATGATTCATCCAAGGCACATTAAGCAATCTCAATTGTTTATAACAAGTCATGCTACAACAAAGAATACTAAGCATAAATCCAAAACAATATCAAGCATCGAATGACAAAGCATAGGCCACAGTCAAAAACAAGCTCTCTTTACCACTTAAGCATGAACTTTCCTACTCTTTTCCAAACGCAACCAAACTATTTGCAAACCAACGTATGAAAGAGGGGGTCCAACCAATTTATTCAGCAAACTAAGAAAACCACGCAAACTAAAATCTAAAACGAAAACGAAAAATAAGACGCTCCAAGAACAACACAACTGTGCATGAAACAATAAAAATGAAGTGTTTGGAAGAAACCTGGGATTTTTATTGATGAAGAAGGGGATGCCTTGGGCATTCCCAAGCTTTGACGCTTGTACTTCTTGGATATTTCTTGGGGTGACACGCATGGCATCCCCAAGCTTGAGCTTTAGTCCATCCTTCATCTCATTACTCATTCCTTCCATACACCTGAAAATTTTCCTTCATACAAAACTTCACACAATCTTTATTAGCAACATTAGTGCACTCAAGATAAATAAGTCTCAAGGTTCAGTTATAACACCAAATAAACTTCCATTAGAACACTAGCTACTGTAGCACTTCCCTCAAAAAGCTAAATTCCCCAAAAGAACTCAAGAAGGAACCAACAAGAAGCAAATGCAGAAAATGGCAAAAATCTGTCAAAACAGACCAGCAGGTAAAGACGAATTTTTTCGAAGAACTTCTGTTGCTCAAATAAAAAAGTGTTGAACTAAATGAAGTTACATGACAACCTGGGGCAGAAGCACCAAATTCAAGCCTCAAAAAGACGTTCAGAGATTTTACACGAATTTTTACGGTGAAGCACAGAAATCTGTTTCGGGACAGCAACTTTCCCAATCATTACTTCTCCCTCATTAGAGGTTACTCTTGGCACAAAAAGCAAATAAAAAGGATAAGGAGCGGTTATTACTGTAGTAATAACTTCCAAGACTCATCTAAAACTTTTGGGTTATCTCCCAATAAGTACTTTTCTTTAACGCCTTTAAGTTAGGCATCAAAAACTAAAATGGATAGAATAGAAGTAAGCGGAGATAATCATGGTGAAAACATTGTTTTGTTCAATGAAATCCTTTTGTTAACAAGGTTGATCAGGTCTTGCTACCAAAATAATTCCATATGAGCCAAAACTTTGTATTCCACTAATGATTATGTTATCTCAACCTTGATAGCAATGGTCCCAATCCTAATAGTTTCAATTTTTCCTCTTGGTATGGGACAATATATTTCTCCAACTTGAATGCCCTCAACATGTTCAATTGAATTCAAAACCATAAGTCCTATAAATCTTCTTGGGGAAATAGATAGTATGTTCCTTGTCATTAACATTGAAGGTCACCTTCCCTTGATTACAATTAATAACAGCTCCTGCAGTATTAAGAAAAGGTCTCCCAAGAATAATAGACATAATATCACCTTCAGGCATAATAGTTTGAGAGGATGCTCTCATAAGAAATATGAGTTGAAGTAAAAGAGAGCATCAAGAAGCAAATTCAAAACACATTTAAGTCTAACACACATCCTATGCATAGGAATCATGTATGCAAATAAATTCACAAAGAACAAAGTGACAAGCATAGGAAGATAAAACAAGAGTAACTTCAAAACTTTCAGCACATAGAGAGGTGCTTCAATACCATGAAAACTTCTACAACCATATTTTCCTTTCTCATAATAATTTTCAGTAGCCTCATGAATAAACTCAACAATATAACTATCACATAAAGCATGCTTTTCATGATCTACAAGCACTAGAGCTTTATTATAAACATTTTCAAAAGAATCCTCAGGAACATGGCATTCATCCTCCTTTAGTAAGCATGGAGGACAATCAAATAATGTAATGGATAAAGAGTTACTCACATTAGAAGGTAGGCATGGGTAGCTAATCCATTCTTCCTCCTTTTGTTCATCACTCTCCTCCTCCTTTTCATCTAATGAGATTTCAGGTTCATCAATTTCTTCTTCCATAGGATCCTGCAAGGCATTAGTCTCTTCCATTTGTGGAAAGCATCTATTAAAATATTCAAGAATATAGCCATTTTCATCCTTGTAATTATCAAAGCAAAATTTAAGTATACCATAAACCTCATATTTGTAAGGTGAATCATCAATATTTTCAAGCAAACTAGCAAGTTCAAAAGCACCCTTCCAAGCAATAAATTCTTCAATTTGTTCCGCATCATAAAAGTCATAAATTCCTTTAGCATAGGAAGATAAGGTATCATTATCATTATACTCACATTGAAAAGGGAGGTGTTTATACCTCTTTCTGCAACAAGATTCATCACGGCAATAAGTAACATTATAAGTAGAGCACACGTTTCTAGCAATGGTATATAATCTATCAATTTGTTCCCATAAGTGTTTCCCTTTTTGTGACAAGTGGTGTTCCTTATAATAATATTTTTGATCTTCCGTGAACCCACCTTGCCAATAAGCTTCAGTTTCAAAGAAACCAACCATTGACAACAAGCATGATAAGGCAAGACAATAACAGACCAACGAAAATAACAACTAGAGTAGGAACCAATTTTTTTGTATTTTTGATAAAGAAACGCAAACAAGGAGAAAATAAAATTAACCTGAACAATAGTGATTCCAAGTGAACTTGATAAATAAAGCTATGCTCCTCGGCAATGGCGCATGAAAATAGTCTTGATGACCCACAAGTATAGGGGGTGTATCACAGTATTTTCGAGTGAAGTGAAACCCAATTTATTGATTCGATACAACGGGAGCCAAAGAATATTTATAAGCCTTAAAAACTGAGTTGTCAATTCAGCTGCACCTGGTAACAATCTTGCTCACAGCACTTTATCAGTAGCAACAGTTTTGTAGTAGGAATAGCAGAGTAGCAGTAGTAGTAAAGCAAAGACAGTAGTAACAAAAGCAGTAAACAATGGGATCCGAGTGCGGTAGGCATAGGGATGGATGGACAGGCATTGCATGGACAAGACAATTCACATAGCAATCAGAACATAGGGCAATTGTAGATAAATAAGATAAAGCATCCAAGTACTAAACAATCCTAGGCATGTGTTCCATATATAGTCATACGTGCTCGCAATGAGAACTTGCACAACATCTTTTGTACTGCCAGCCCGTTTGCAGCGGGGCCTCTAGGGAACTACTGGCAATTAAGGTGATCCTTTTAATAGAGCACCGGAGCAAAGCATTAACACTCCGTGAACACATGTGATCCTCACATCAAAGCCTTTCCCTTCCGGTTATCCCGATTTCTGTCACTTCGGGGCCATAGGTTCCGGACAAGAACGTGTGTATACAACTTGTAGATAAGACCAAAAACAATACTATCATAATGAATCAATAACATGTTCAGATCTGAAATCATGGCACTCGGGCCCTAGTGACAAGAATTAAGCACAACAAGTCGCAACAAAGTCATAAAGACTAATAAAAGATACTAGGCATCATGCCCTAACAACCTGATGCCATTACATGAACGATCTCATCCAATCCCTACCATCCCCATAGCCTACAGCGGGGGATTACTCACTCATAGATGGGGGAAACATGGATGGTCGATGGAGATGATGGTGGAGATCGATGGAGATGGCTCCGGGGGCACTTCCCCGTCCCGGCAGGGTGCCGGAATAGAGACTTTCTGTCCCCCGAATCTCCCCTTCGGTGGTGGCGGCGCTGCGGAACTTCTTCTAGAAAAACGTCGAACCCCCCGAAGTTTTTAGGTCAGAAGGCTTCTTATAGGCGAAGAGGGTGACCGAGGCGGTGCCGAGGGCCACCATACCATGCCCTGGTGTGGCCAGGCCCAACCCGCGCCTGGGGGTGGTGTGGCCAGGCCCTGGCCCTCCTCCGTCTCGTATTCTGGCTCCGTGAGTCTTCTGAAAAAATAGGCACTTTGGCTTTTGTCCCGTCCAATTCCGAGAATATTCAATTTCTGACTTTCCTGAAACCAATAACAGCAGAAAACAGGCAGCTGCCACTGTGGCTCTTGTTAATAGGTTAGTCCAAGAAATCATATGAAAAGTACTCCAAAGTGTGGACAAAACACAAGAAAGTAGATAAAACCAAGCATGGAACATCAAAAATTATAGATACATTTGAAATGTATCACCTACAACAGGGGATTACTCACTCATAGATGGGGGAAACATGGATGGTCGATGGAGAAGCGATGGTGATGATGATGGCGATGATCTCCTCCAATTCCCCGTCCCGGCAGGGTGCCAGAACGGAGTTTCTGGTTCCGAATCATGGAATCTGGTGGTGGCGGCGGAGCGGAACTCCTTCTGGAAAAACGTCGAACCACCCTGAGTTTTTAGGTCAGAAGGCAACTTATAGGCGAAGAGAGAGACAGAGGCGGCCACTGGGGCGGCCAGACCACCCCCTGGCGCGGCCAGGCCAAGCCCACGCAGCCAGGTGGTGTGGCCAGGCCCCAGCCCCACTTCATCTCGTATTCTGGCTCCATGAGTCTTCTGGTGAAATAGGATTTTTGGCATATTTTCCGGGATTTTTCCTCATAGTTGATTTTCTGCACAAAAACTAGACACCAAGGTAATTCTGCTGAAAACAGCGTCAGTCCGTGTTAGTTTCATCCAAATCACACAAGTTTAGAGGAGAAACAATAGCAAAAGTGTTCGGGAAAGTAGATACGTTTTGGATGTATCATCGACCATGCACTCATCTTCTCGAAGGAGGCCGAGAAGAGAAAAATTTCCCTTTCCATGGTGATGGAGAGCTAAGGGATGGGATCTAGAGCTTGGGGTGAGGTAGGAGGGAGAGGGTGGAGTGTACTAGGAGCTAGTGGAGTGGATGGGGTGGCCTATTGTTGTTTAAAGCGAGTGGTGTTGGTCCACGATGGATTTGGTCCATGATGGGTCTCTGGTCGAGAGAGGGCAGAGAGGGAGGTGTTGCAGCAGGAGTAATAAATGGCAAAGATTTACTTGTCCCTCTCTTTATCTTCTCCCCAAACATAAAGGACAAAGGGGTATAGCTGCTACAGGGGTAGGGCTACAGTATCACACGTCCAGAGGAGTGTCATGGTCGCTGGGGTAAGTGTTGGACAAGGTGGGATGAGGTTTGGAACTGATTTGATTAGTGTTTTTGTGTCATGATCTAAATTGTCATGATGGGTGGTTATGAAGAAAGTCCACATTTGTGATCTTGGAAATATAAATAAATGATTCTGGTGGAAGGGTATAGTCCATATATACCTCCTCTAATTATTTGGGATTTTTCAAATGATTTTTAGTGATCTAAAAATCATTTATTCAAAAAGTGCAGGAATGGTTTTTAGGATTTGATTTGATATATTTTAATTGTACAAGGATGGTTTTTGGCTTGATATGGTCCTAAATATTTATCCATACTTTGAGGAATTGTTCCATGATTTATTGGTGCATTTAAGTATTTTAAACATTTATTTTATCATTTCTGCCTATTAAGAAAATAGGCAATAAGAGTTACTAAAACTCTTCAAAAATATTTATTTTTGAATTAGGAGGATAGGGTATGATATATATGCCTCAAATATTCTTAAATTTAGGAAAGTGTTTTGGAGAAAAACAATCTTTCCTTTATAGAAGGAGGGTTGAGGTTTTTGTTAAGTAGAGGAATTTAATTGTTTTCGGGCCAAAAGAATTATGGATAATATTTTATAAATCTGTATAATCAAGGTATATGATGTGCACAAGGTTTAGATATCATTTTTAACCTTAGGTGTTGAGAATCAAAGTTGATTTCTGTGGAAAACAAGGGAAAAGATGATCTTAAGCATTGTTAATTTTATCACTTCAAAACATTGTTGGATCTTGGAGCTCAGAGCTCCCCTTGAGTCATGAAATATACGGATGGATATACCAAGTGATGTATATCACCATGGTGTAGATGTTTGAGCTTGATCATGCTTGAGATCTCCAAGGATTGATTCCAAACTTTGAATAAAATAAGGGTGCCAAAGCAGATTATCAAATAGCCTTCAAAACATTGTGGGTTTTTGGAGCACAAGGATCTAGTTGGAACAAGTGAAGTGGGTATGGCAATAAATTTATGAGTAGAACGCAATCATACAAATATTTGGTCCAAGGAAGGTAGGATGAAGGTGTGAGCTTCTGACCAAGTAGGCTAGTTGACAAGATTTGTAGAAAAAGTTATTTTCTTGCCTGGAAAACTATCAAGAACAAGTGGGTTGAAAGGTTATATATCCAAGTAAGAGATTGGTCCTTGGTAGTCCTTAGGATGTTTTACAAGATAGTTCAGGTGCATTTCCAAAAATGCACAAGGGTTGAGAAAGAGAGGCACTCAAAGAAGGGATGTTGAAATAGTTTCCAGACTTAGTCAAAATTTGGCAGTTTTGAGGCTTGTGACTAGAATATAGGAGAGGTTGTTTTTGATGGGTTGCAAGGTACCACAACATCATAAAGTGGATGATTTTGAAGTGCAGATTGAGTATAATAGATCCATGCTTGATTTTGGTCTTCATTGACTTGGAAACTTCTAGATGGATCACTTCAGAATTGATCTGGTTAAGGGATTTAGATGATCACCTAGTGGCTAGAGATCATATCCATCTTGTATTTTTTCTTAGGGTTTGGTGATCTTAAAGTATCTTCATCCTAGAGGATGAGCTCCTAGAGTAGCTCACTTAAGATCCTAATCAAACAAGTTAGATAGTTCATCAAGGAAATTCATCTTAACAGATCAAGGCAACTCATCTTACAAGCACATAAACTACTACTAGTGTTACCATCAAGCTTAGCTGGAGGTAAGGAGTATATCATTTTCTACACACTCAATGCATAAGCATCAACAAACAAGCAAGCAAACATTGCATCACTAAACAAGAAAAAGTTTTTGTTACCCTTAATTTTTGCATTCGGGACAACTAATCAGGGTTGCTGAAATTGGGATGTTACAATTACTATGCCACACAGGACGAATCCTGGGGTCTTACCTTCATGTTTCTGAACATGGCATTCGAATTTTTGTCGCGTTTGGGCGCGATCCGAGATTTTTTTGGTTTTCTAGCGGTTGGCTTGCTGAGCTGCCAATTTTTCTGACTTTTATCAGATAGTTTTAATACTTTATGCTAGCTCCCGATAGGTATTTTCAATCATGAACATTTTGGTTGTAGTCATACATAATTGGATTTCTATTGGGTGCATGCCAGCGCTCCCGATGGGAGTAGCTCCCGAGGCTATGTTCGGATGCCTGTATCTAGCCATATGCTCATAGTTGTTGTTAGCTTGATGGAAAAAACATAGATCCTTTAAACTGATATAATCAATAAAGAACTTAAGGTATGAAAAACTTATCTTTTATAGATAAGGCGAAAAACTGATGATACATTATTTTAGGCGGATGGCGCCTAGCCGTTGTCCTAGATATTTTGGCTTAACAAATCAAACCGTAAATATTATCATATTGCAAGTAATTTTATGCATAAAAGTGTTGTAGCTGTGCTACATTCCATGGATTGGAGTATTTGACTCATGTCTTCTTGTCTTGTAGTTGATATGCTCCTCGGGGATAACTTCTGTGACGATGTATGGTCCTTCCCATGGTGATTCTAACTTTCGGTGTCCATCTTACTTGAGGGGAAAGAACTAGTTCCCCTAGTGCGAAGGACCTAGGCCACAATCGTTAGCTGTGGTAATTGCGTAAGTTTTGCAGGTACATAGTTGCTCTTTGTAGGGCTTCATCTCGAGCTTCATCAAGTGCATCCACATCATCTTCGAGTGCTTCTCTTGATTCCTCGTCATCATATGCAGCTACTCTTGGGGATTCATGTGACACCTCAATAGGAAGCACGGCTTCTGCATCGTGGACCAAACAGAAAGGTGTCTCTTGTGTCGAATTATTTGGGGTTGTACGTAAACTCCATAGGACATATGGTAATTCATCAACCCATGCTCCTTTTGCCCTACCAAGTGGTGCTAGTAGTCTTTTCTTGAGTCCAACAGTAACTAGTCCATTGGCTTTTTCTACTTGTCCACTTGTTTGCGGGTGCACTACCAAGGCGTAGCTTACTTTGATGCGCATTTCCTGACAATACTCCTTGAACTCATTGGAATTGAAATTAGTCCCATTGTCTGTGATGATGTTGTTCAGTATGCCGAACCAAAATACTATGGATTTAATGAAATTGACAGCCGAAGTTCCGTCTTGGGTGGTGAGAGGCATTGCTTCTATCCATTTAGTAAATTTGTCAACTGCTACTAGCAGAAAGACGTGCCCTCCTAGTGATGATTTGTGAAGTTTTCCCACCATATTGAGTCCCCACTGAGCGAAAGGCCAAGCCAGAGGTATAGGATTTAACTCAGCGGCGGGTGCTCCGGGCTTTGTTGCGAACCGTTGACATGCTTCGCGTGTTCTGACAATATCTTTTGCATCTTGAACTACGGTGAGCCAGTAAAATCCTGCCCTGAACGCTTTGGCAGCAATTGCTCGGCTACTAGCATGATGACCACAGACTCCTTCATGTATATCTTTGAGTATGGTGTTTCCCTCTTCAGCTATCACGCAGCGCTGCAACACACCTGAAATACTTCTCGTATACATCTCCCCTTTGATTATTCTGAAGGCCTTCGATCTATGGGTGATCTGCTAGGCTTCTATCATATCTTCGGGAAGTTTGCCCTTTCATATATGCTACATACGGTTGCATCCAGGTAGGTTCAATTAGCATGAAATCTCCAATTTCCTGTTCGTCTTCTTCGATGGCCTCTTCTATATTTTTGGTCGCTGTTGGATCCCCCGAGTCTTTTTGCGGATGTCTCTTTTTTCCTGTTTTTGGTGCTACGACCTCGGAGACTCTTTTAGCTTTAATCGATCGCTCCATTATTTCTACCCAAAAAACCACAGGTGGCACTGGTAACCACAAGGATCCGATGTTTTCTAGATTGCCGTCTTCTTCATTGCTTGCTCTTCCTATGTGTGATACTTCACATCCATCAAATTGAGCTTCCATAACGCCATATAGATCGTGGTAAGCAACCATATTTTCGTTGACGGTGTCGCACTTGTTCATTGCTTACTGTGCCACAAGATTGGAATCTCCAAAGATTTTGAGGCAAGTCGCGCCGCCAGCTTTAGCCATTCGCATGTCGTGCAACAAGGCCTCGTATTCAGCTTCATTATTGGATGCGTTAGCGAAGCTCATACGAAGTATATAGCGCATTTTGTCGCCTTGTGGTGATACCAGTACGACTCCTGCCCCTGCTCCTTCTGTTCTTTTTGATCCGTCGAAGTACATTCTCCAGGCACTAGAAAGGTGAGGTGGACCCGCACATTGCAACTCTGTCCATTCTGTGATGAAATTCGGCAAAACTTGTGACTTGATTGCCTTGTGCTTCTCATACGTGATGTCTCGAAGCGATAATTCAATTCCCCATAGAGAGACACACCCAGTTGCTTCTAGATTGTTGAGGATGTTTGACAAAGGTGCTTCATTGACCACTATGATCGGATGTTCTGGAAAATAATGGCGTAGTTTTCGTGTTGTCATAAATACCCCATATGCTAGTTTTTTCTAATGTGGGTACCTTTGTTTGGATGGCGATAGGACCTCGCTCAGGAAGTAGACTGGCCTCTATACGCCATGAGTTTTTCCTTCTTCGGGACGTTCCACGACTAGGACCGTGTTGACCACCTGATTTTTGGCAGCGATATAAAGAAATAAAGGCTCCTTCTCCTTTGGAGACACGACAACAAGAGATGTCAAAAGTGTCCTTTTAAGATCTTCAAAGGCGCGTTGAGCTTCTTCCGTCCACTCGAATTTCTCCGATTTCCTCATGAGGGCATAAAAAGGCAACGCTTTTTCTCCTAGCCTTGCAATGAAAAGACTCAGTGCCGCTACTCGCCCCACCAGCTGTTGTACACCATGTATATTTGTTGGCTTCTTCATTGTTAAAATTGCTTGTATTTTCTCAGGATTAGCCTCGATTCCTCTTGCTGATACCAAATATCCGAGGAGTTGCCCTGCCAGGACTCCAAAGGAACATTTCTTCGGGTTCAGTTTGATGCTAAACTTGTTGAGATTTTTGAATGTTTCTTCGAGGTCCTTGATGAGTGTGGATGCTTGTTTTGTTGTAACTATAATGTCATCGATGTATACTTGTATGTTTGTGCCTATTTGGCTTCCCAAACATTTCTACATCATCCACTGATATGTTGCTCCGGTGTTCTTGAGTCCAAAGGGCATTGTTGTGTAACAGAATACACCATAAGGCGTGATAAATGTCGTTTTCTCCTGATCTTCTTCCTTCATCCTAATCTGGTTGTATCCTGAATAAGAATCCAAGAAAGAAAGACGTTTGCATCTCGCGGTTGCATCGATTATTTGGTTGATTCGCGGCAATGGGAAGTGATCTTTTGGACAATGTTTATTCAGTGTAGTAAAGTCGATGCACATCTCAAGTTCCGTAGTGTTTTTCTTTGGAATGCATACTGGATTTGTGACCCACTCTGCTTTTGTTAGTTCTTTGATAAAGTTGGCATCAGTAAGGCGATGGAGCTCGTTTCCAATGGTTTTATGCTTTGGTTCTGCGAAGCGAGAAAGCGGTTGTTTTACTGGCTTCACCTTTGGATCTAAATTAAATGCATGCTCAGCAAGTTCCCTAGGAATCCCCGGCATGTTAGAAGGTAGCCATGCGAAAATCTCCCAGTGCTCACGGAGGAACTCGGTGAGCATGCTTTCCTATGCAGGACCAAGATTGGAAGCCACAAATGTTGTTTTCGTTGGGTTAACGGGGTGGATCTGTACTTCTTTTGTGTCCTTTGCCGTGTCAAAAGCCTGATCGGGATTGACACGCTCTACTTCTAGTTGTTCTGCGATTGCTGAAGTTTTGAATTCTTCAAACTCCGTTGCCATCCCAAATGATTCAGAAATTTTGTTGAACTCCCGATCGCAATTGTCGGCACATGTGAACTTCCTTTTACCATGATGATTCCTTTTGGTGTTGGCATCTTCATGACTAGGTACGCATAATGCGGAACTGCCATGAACCGTGTGAAAGCTGGTCATCCCAGGATAGCGTGAGATTGTGATGGCCAATCCATGACTTCGAATTCAAGTTTTTCTCGCATGAAATTTACTTTGGAACCAAAAACAATGTCAATAAAAACTTTTCCTAAAGGAATTTCGGCTTTACCTGGTACTATTCCATGGAAAGATGTTTCTGTTGGCGCGAGATTATCCATGGGAAAGGCCATTGTTCTCAGTGTTTTTGCATAGACCAGATTTATGTTGGTTCCTGCGTCCATGAAGACCTTGCTCATATCGAAACCGCCAACTTGTGCTTCTACTATCAAGGCTGAGGGGCCTGGTCGTGGGACCCGAAGCCGGTGATCAGCTCTTCTAAATGTGTTTTCTTGCTCTGACCAGTGGAGATCGGGTGTAGTTGATGTTGCTATTTCTGCCATATTGATTTGTTTTGTGATGAGCTTCTAAGTTCTGTTGGCTGGATGCCCTTTCTAAATCATGGACATTGCTCCTTTTGACCTAGGGTACTCATTATTTTGATCATTTGTGTGCGGATAGGTTTTACATACGCGTGATTACAATACCAACACATTGTCGGTTCAGAGATTTTTCCTAATACAATCAATGTCTTTGTCGGTTGCTTCGTTGGGCTATCATCTGAAATCTTCATGGGCCGTAAGCATTTTACCCAGCATAGGGTAGCAAATCATAAGCATCCGAGTAATCATACCTATGTCATAATGGGTTTTCACAAAAATAGAGGGGGGCCTTTGGTTTATTTATTTATTGAGTTTTGATCTGTTTTCCAAAAGTACTCCATGTAATGCAAGTCAAACTAGGTGAGTGATGTTTGGGGGCCCACGGTCTCTCTACCATGGGCCCCAGTTATTAGTGGTTGAGTTAAATCCACTATGGAGTAGTAGCCAGCGAATGTGAGGACTGGCTCCCCTACCTCTTCCTTCTCCATGAAGCCTTGGTGCTAGGCTTTTAAGGCGCGCTCTTTTTTCGAGCAATGTCAGCGGATTCAGTCATGCTGGTCCGGCGAACGACGGGGGATCTTGATGCGCAAGGTGGCCGGGTTAGGGTAAGTACACTAGAGTTCACGGTCTCAGTATATTTTCTCGAATTCAGCTTATGGGTTCTCTCCTTTTGGGGTTTTTCTCTATTCTGCCCGTCTTGATCAATGAAGTTTCCTGAGTTCAGATGCCGACATGGATGGTAGACGCGGAGTGGTACAGCATCGTTACCAATGCGGATATCCGGCTCTGGTGCGACTACACCCTGGCGCCCCGTCAACGTGTCGCGTTCGATGGAACAAACTTTGGCCGCAGGTTCTTGGGTTGCAACTACGAATGTGAGTATTACACGTTCGTCCACTAGGTAGATCTACCACACTCACTTTCGCTACAGCGCGAGATGATGTCATTGTGGTTACAGCTCAAGATCCACGATGACCTTGAAGAGGAGGAGCAGGAGCGCCATCAGATGCATGCCGAGGAGATGGTTGTAGAGTTAACGGATGTCTCCAACTCACTGCACTCAGTCGTAAATAGGATAGATGCTCTTAGATTTGCATAATTAGAGCTGGACATTAGGTTCTTAACCAATTATGGTCTGCAATCTAGATATTTAGCATGCTCATGAGCTTTTGGTGGCTGGCTGTAGATTCCACTAATAATTAAGTAATCCCCTTTTGTTTACTAGTACTCACCATCTCATAGTACTGCAACATTAAATTACACTAGGTTAATTAATATGGGAGTAGTTAACAGTCTGCTTACAGCCTGTCTAGAGTTTGTGGTTACTACTAATTGATCTGGTTTATGTGTTACTGCTATCTCTATCTATATACGAGTATCGCTACATTTTTTGCACATTTGTGCACATCCCCTGTCGCGCACCTTCTTTACCCAGCAGCGTCCACCTTTTCATTGCATCAGTGCAATCTCCAGTGAGTCTGCAACCATCCGGGTAGTTGTTTAGGTGATTGCTATTTGGAATAGTAGATATGTATGCCACATTAGGAAGCTAGGATCACCATGGATGTAGCCATGGAATTAGTTATAAGGTCCACTGAAAATAGGTAAGTATATGCTGCCAAGAAGAGTCTTATTAGGATGGGAAGCTTGCCCCTGGCTTTATTTCACACAACAGTCCTCTGCTGAACAATGCAGATGTAATTTGCTGCATATCGTTCATAAATAGATTGTTGTTTGCTAGTGTCCTACATTGCTGAGTTCTTTAAATTATATTTTTCGTTAAAGGGGAACACGCCCAATCCTTGGCATCAGATTAATGCACGTATCCTTCTTTGCATTGTGAAGTTGATGTGTTCTTTCCTAAAATTTACTGGTTTTGCTCCATTTCATTTAGCATCATGCGCATGTCCCACCCATGGAGGAGGCATTATCGAGTGACAGGTGTTTTTATGTATCCAACTGCTTTGCTGGAATTTCAGTAACCTATGCTTTCTCCCCCAAAAAAAAATTTCGATAAAGAGCGCTTTATTACTTAAAATGTCCCCTAAATTATACTGATCATTTTTGTTGCATCATGATTTGCAGCAATGCAGTCATTTTGATTTGTTGCCACTTACTAAGGCTAGGACTTCTCATGTGCCAACTAAGAAGGAAAACCCTAAAGTATGGCCCTTTTCATGTCGGTTCTATTTCCCATATTTGGGCAATATGCCTCTATGGTTATTTTCCATTTGCGGTACCACTGTGGAGCTTGCACGATGTGTGTAGCTGAATTTGGATTTTTTTTTTGTGAAACGAGAATTTGGTTTATTTATTTTTTTGAAATGAGAATCTGGTTTAATTTTTGATTTGTTATCTGCAGTTTCCACCTTACTCATATTACTCATGGCGTAATGGTGCTGGTCACTACAAGGATTTTACAATTGCCCATCTCCGAGAGAAATACAAAGCTCATAGAAACATGATTCCGTGCCTTTAAGAGAAAGTGAAACACTAGGACGAACAGATTAGGCGCCTAAATGAAGAAGTGTCCACATCCACTAAGTGGATAGCTGATTTTCCTGCCGGATGGAATACATCAATTTCAGTTGCTCATGATGCTGCTGTTGATTTTCAAAAGTTCGTGGCTGACAACTTAGTTCCCGAGTTGCCTGATGTGGATGGTGACGAGCTGATTGGCCAGGTGTACGACCGGATCTTGGAATAGGTGGGAATGCTAGCTGACAATATTTTCAATTCGGCTCTAGAAGCAGATGAGACCCTGACAGAAATTCGAGATTCTCCATGCCCATACAGTCCTGATCCTACAAAAGATGAGGAAATTTGTAGACCATATTGACCGCTCTACTTTCATTTTTGAAGGGTTTGGGTCTCTTGTGAGGATGACTGTTTGTTAAGTCAGGTACTATAACTATTTTTTTGCTCTGATGGTGTGTGGTGTCCACGAATCTATATATTTACTATTATGACATATATATCGGACCTGGCTTATGTGACTATATTTGGCAACAACAGTCATCTTATTCGAACTTGCGATGGTTTTTTATCTTTCAATTTTTTCCTTCTAAGATCTATTAATGATGATGTTAATGCCAATTGTGAGTGATTTGTTAGCATGTTTCTAGTAGTAAACCAAAACTTGTAGTTGTAAATTGTGGAATTTAAGGTCGATGTTTGAACTCTAGATCTTGATGTCATAGAAAGGGCAGGCTTCTACCACCTGGAATATTTTACCCACCAATTCATTGTATTACACGAATAAGTGCACAAACTTGATGTCTGTAGTCGGAAAACTGAGCAACGCAAGTCCACTAACTTGTATCAGTCGTATGGTTGCTACTATTAATACAGCAGGGGTTTCCCCTAAAAAGAAGGGTTCGCAAAAAATATATATATATAGTGGGGCAAAAGTTAGTTTCGAGTTCGAGGAAGCTCAGTAGTGTGCCCATCAACCCCATCGTCATCTTCTCCGCCTGGCCGCCCTTCCTCGACCGGAGTCCCCGCCGCTCCACCATTGAACACCACCGCACCGACGTTCGCTGATATGTACGTCACAAACCTCCAGTCATTACGGGCTTTCTAAATGATAGAATGC
Source organism: Avena eriantha (assembly GCA_910589775.1). Classification (NCBI taxonomy): domain Eukaryota; kingdom Viridiplantae; phylum Streptophyta; class Magnoliopsida; order Poales; family Poaceae; genus Avena; species Avena eriantha. Next base: position 480,003,304 of record OU342741.1, on the reverse strand, counting down.
ATTTATTTTGGGGCATTGCGAGCAAAATAAGCTGGTGGCGTTTACAAGAAGTGGAATATGCGTTGGCGGATGCATTGGCTGTGTTGGCGGATGCATTTGCAGCGTTGGCGGATGCTTGTCAAGCAGAGGTGGATGCTGAAGCAGCACTACCGGATACATGTGAAGCGGATGCGGAGGCTGATGCTTGTACCGCATCGGAGTCTTGGGCAGTGTTGAGTGATGCTTGGAAAGCGGTGGAGGCACAGTCAAAATCCTCGTCGGCTGCTACTGGATCAAATTCGGCTATGTTGGTTGCCGCTGCCAAAGCGACGGATGCGTGGGATGCGTGGGATGCTAGGAATGCGTCAGCTCATGCTCATGCTTCTTCAGCGTCAATGGTTGTGGCTCGTCAATCGTCGGTGGCGCCTGCTCAGAACTCGTCGACCCCATTGTAAGTTCTGCGTTGGATTTTGTCTCCCTGACTTCCTCTCTCTTTTGTGTATTCTGCTCCAGGGTTTTTTCTGAATGCAGTGGATATTAGTTTAAACTAGTAGTACTGGGAACATAAAAATCTATTTAATCACAAACTAGTGATCCGAATGGGATGAAACTTTCACAGGATTCAAACCTAGGCACCAATGATTTACTGATTTTTTGTCAATTTTTTGAATAGTTTTACTTTTTAGTTCAAATCTGAGCTACTGTCATACGTTTGATCTAAGATGGAAGGTGGATCCTGGGGCAAGTCACCGTGAAACTTGGGTTCACCAAGTCATTGAAGTTGCGTCTATTTTTCTCCCCTTCTTTATGATAAAACCAGAAAATTCAGGTAGGGGCCTTTCTGTCCCCGGTGACCTAAAAAAAGTTCGCCATTCCCTTTGCCCATTTCTGACATGCTAAAGCATTTTGCGGTGCTTTCATACTACTCTGGTTGATTCCTTGTGCTGTTTAGGTTAGTTTGTTGACAGACTCTGCTTTTTAGGTAGTTTTTCAGATGCGTGCAGTTTAGAAAATTTCGATTATAAATTTTCCTGTCAAATTGTATGATGCATTGTGGTGTTTACTTAATTCTTTTTTTAGGGTTGTGCATTGTGCATTGTGTTGTTTACTTAATTCTAATGATGCACTTATGTTATTTGCATCATCCTACCAACTTTGGTGGAATAACATATGCAATAATCAACGACTTGCCATGCAATGTATTTGGTCAGATTCTTGTCAGGCTTCCTCCTCATCCATCCTGCATACTAAGGGCATCTCGCCCAAAAATGTTTGATGGACTTCATGGGAAGCAACGATTTCAAAAGGCTAACCCTGTCACGCAACAGAGGAATGTTGTTACTTGGGTTTTTCACCAACAGCTCCGAGGATGCTCGATTCTTAACAGATCATAATCTTGACCAATCCAGCTTCTAGAAGCTAAACACGCTGGTGGAAGTACATAAATCCTACAAACCATATGTACTCGGATGTCGCAATGGTAGGGTCCTACTTCATTATCCGCAAGGGTCTAACATGATAAAGGCCTGGGATCCAATAAGTGGAAGTTTAACAGTGATACCAAAACCACCAATTTGGTGGAGACGTGAGTATGATAGTAGCACAATTCTCTGTTCAAGAAATCATGGGCAATTGTCTTCACACTGTTGCAGCAATTTCTAGGTGTTTGGATAGTAACCAAGCACTCGTGCAGAGGTACTCATCAAAGTTAGGAAAATGGAAGGACTGGATTGAACCTGCTGAGATGTTGGCTAAGATTGATCGCAGGCCGTCGACTCTCATAGGGGACATTTTGTACTGGCCAACAATGAACTCCAGATATATAATTGTCTTCGAAAACGTGACAACAAAACTATGTTATATTGAGTGCCCCCATGAGACACATGATATTTCCAGATGCAATTTTGTCATCGCTAAGGGGCATAATGGAGATGATGCCCTTGCGGTTATAAGATACTTCAGTCTAAACACATGGTCTAGTGCAAGATCATCAACAGGCAAATGGGAAGCTTGGGTGCCTCATATAAAGGTTGAGTTGGATACTCTCCTTGGCCTTGAGAAATCATGGGCATATGGTGGGAAAGATACAGTAAGGTTACTCGGTGCATTTGAGGATAGAGAAATGGTGGTTATATGGGCGAAGGAGGGAGTATTCGAATTAGATCTCAGCAGCATGAAGTATAAGAAGTTCAGATCTCGTAAACGTTGGTGTACTTTACATCCCTACATTATGACACCCGGTTAGTGCAGTCATTGATGTGCAAGCCTTAAATTTTTGTACACCTATGCTTTTGCTGATCATTTTGTTCATTTCCTTCAGCAACTGACGTGATTCAAAGTGCGAAATCAAAGAAACGAAAAGGAAGTCATGTCAGCAACACAGCTGATTCAGACTGCAACATCAAGGAGATGAAAATAACACTCGGATGAACAAGCAAGGCTTGTTTGGGCAAGCATGTGTTTGCCTAGGTTATGTTATTTGGAGCTACAGTCTGATATTTGTTTGTTTTGGTAGCTGATGGAACTGTGGTAGCACCTTTGTTTGTGCTCCAGTCACAGCGGCATGGGCTGGAATATTTGAGCTGTCTGTTCGTTTTGGGGGCCAATGTGTGTCTGATAAAACATTGTTTTATATGATGAAATGGTTTTCTCTATATAGTAGTGCAAGCGTGATGAAATCTTGTTTTATGTGTTCTACATATACTTTAGCTGGTGTTTGTATTTTGATAGTATGCTATAGTAGGAGTATTTGTTTCGCAGCAGGCTTTTTATTTGATCTGAATTAGCACTACCATTTAGTTAGTGCTTCTTGTAGAAGAGTTTGTGCCGACACCTAAATAATTAGTAGACCTTGGTTGCACACCATTTTCACATGCTTGAATCAGAGCTACTTCATACGTCCAAAACGTATCTACTTTATTGAACACTTTTGCTATTGTTTCTCCTCTAAACTTGTGTGATTTGGATAGAACTAACATGGACTGACGCTGTTTTAAGCAGAATTACCTTGGTGTCTAGTTTTTGTGCAAAAAATCAACTATCAGGAAAAATCCCGGAAAATATGCCAAAAATCCTATTTCACTAGAAGATTCATGGAGCCAGAAGACGAGACGGAGGAGGGCCACGAGGGGCCCACACCACCTAGCTGCACGGGCCAGGCCTGGCCACGCCAAGGGGTGGTGTGGTCGCCTCGGCCACCCCCTCGGCCTCCCTCTTCGCCTATAAGTTGCCTCTTGACCTAAAAACCAAGGGGGTTCGACGTTTTTCTAGAAAGAGTTCTGATACGCCGCCACCACCAGATTCCGTGATTCAGAACCAGAAACTCCGTTCTGGCACCCTGCCAGGACGGGGAATTGGATGAGATCATCGCCATCATCATCACCGTCGCTTCTCCATCAACCATCCATAATTCCCCCATCCATGAGTGAGTAATCCCCCGTTGTAGGCTATGGGGATGGTAGGGATTGGATGAGATCGTTCATGTAATGGCATCAGATTATTAGGGCATGGTGCCTAGTATCTATTATTAGTGTTTTTTGACTTTGTTGCAAGTTGTTATGCTTAATGCTTGTCACTAGGGCCCGAGTGCCATGATTTTAGATCTGAACATGTTATTGATTCATGATGATAGTATTGTTTATGGTCTTACCTGCAAGTTGTATACACATATTGTTGTCTGGAACCAAAGGCCCCGAAGTGACAATAATCGGGACAACCGGAGGGGATGTCTTTGATGTGAGGATCACATGTGTTTACGGAGTTTTAATGCTATATATGGAGCACCTTAATTGCCAATAGTTCCCTTGAGGCCCCGCTGCAAACGGGCTGCCAGGACAAAAGATGTTGTGCAAGTTCTCATTGCGATCATGTATGACTATATATGGAACATATGCCTATGATTATCTAGTACTTGGATACTTTATCTTATTTATCTGCAAATGCCCTATGTCTTGATTGCTATATGAATTTTCTTGTCCATGCAACGCCCATCCATCCATCCCTATGTCTACCGCACTTTAATCCTACTGTTTACTGCAATTGTTACTACTGTCTTTACTTTTACTACTGCTATTACTTTACTATTGCCACTACAAAACTGTTGCTACTGATAAACTGCTGTGAGCAAGATAGTTTCCAGGTGCAGCTAAATTGACAACTCAGTTGTTAAGACTTATAAATATTCTTTGGCTCCCCTTGTGTTGAATCAATAAATTGGGTTTCACTTCCCTCGAAAATACTGCGATACACCCCTATACTTGTGGGTCACCAAGACTATTTTCTGGCGCCGTTGTCGGGGAGCTTAGCTCTATTTATCAAGTTCACTTGGAATCACTATTGTTCGCTGCCCTCAATTCATCATGGGTAAATCTTGTGATGGCAAAGTCCCTATTTTACCATCCACTACAAGGAGAGGTACGGTTCTAAACACCTCTATTGCTCTTGATTCACCGTATGTTATGAGTAAGTTCCTTACACCACCACATACACATGCTACACACACTGCTACTATTGTTGAATCTGAAACTTCTGATACTTATGATGTTGCTTCTACTGTGCTCGATAAGAGTGGTTCATTAGGTCCTTTCCTAGATGCTACAATTTCTAGAACTATAGCTGGAAATACTGAAACTCCTAATGAAGACACTACTACACCTATCAGTTCACCCGAGTCTAGAGAGAGCTATGATATTGAAGACAGTTATATAGAGATGACTGATGAATTTAAGAATGTCAAAACACTCTTGATAAAAGTTCTATTAAGAGTCTTCTTGAGAAATATAATGTTAGACCTAAAGTATCTCCTAGTGCTAAGTTTGCTACATATCCCATAAACATTAAAGATAAGGATTATGATTTCTCTCTTGATTTATCTTACATAACTATTGTTGAGAAAGAACCTTTTTGTGGGACTAAGAATGAAAGTGCGGTAGCACATATGACTGAGCTTTCTACCATGAGTGGCTTATTTTCTAATGATATTAAGATGCGCACCTACTTTGTTGCTAAAATTTTCCCTTGTTCACTAAAAGGAGAAGCTAAAACTTGGTTTAATAATTTACCTCCTGGATCTATTGACAGTCCTAATTGCTTGATTAGTACCTTCCTTCAGAAATATTTCCCTCCTAGTGCTAGACATGCTATTTTGCAGGAATTTTTTGATTTTAAACAGGGAGAGAAAGAGATATTGCTTGAATCATGGGCAAGGTTTTGTGCTTTGATTCATGCACAGGCTGGATGTCCATTACCTAAGACCGAGCTTCTTGATATACATTATAATGGACTAACTAAAGAATCTAGGACATACCTAGATAGTTGTGCTGATTGTGTTTTCAGGAATCGGACCCCCAAAGAAGCTGAGGAATTAATGGCTAAAATAAGCAAGAATTATGAAGACTAGACTTCATCTGAGCCTACTACACCTAAGACAACTACACCTGAGTTAACTGTGCCTAAGCCAACACCAACACCAAAACCAAAGAAGAGGGGAGTTATTGAACAAAATGATGAAGTGATGAAGGAAGCTAAGAAATGTCTTAAGGAGAAGGGAATTAAAGCTGAAGACGTGAAGAATTTACCTCCTATAGAAGAATTATGTAAGCCAATCCCCACTCATCCACTATTGAGGTACACTCTATCCAACATTTTGATGAAGGTGATATTCCTTACTTTAAACCTCCTGATCAATGCTTAGATGAATTTGATATTTTTATTGTTAAGCAAGATAATTTTAATAAAAGGGTGCAAAATCATCTAATGGAAAACTCTAGAGATATTGTTGAGTTGAAGGATATTATGGAAAGAACCTCTAATGATGTTAAAATGCTTGTTAAACATTTTCAAATGGTTCGAACTCAAATTGATCATCTTATTAAAGTAAAAAAAGACTTGCTAGTTAATGCTGCTAAAGAAAAACATGCTTATGATATTAGAACTAGAAGTGGTGCTGCTAACCAGGATCCTCTATATCCTGAGGGGCGTCCTAAAATAATTGAGCAGGATTCTCAACAAACTGAAAATAGTGGTACTACTCCTAAGAAAAGGAAAAACCAACATAAAACTATTGTAGAACCTTCTGAACCTGCTAAAGATCCTAATAGTATATCTGTCTCTGATGCTGAAACTGAAAGTGGTAATGCAGAAAATGATGCTCCTGATAAAGAAAAAGTTGAAGAAGAACCTGAAGGGCACACTAAGAATACTGAATACACTAAAGAAGATTTTGTTGCTAAGAAACATGGTAGTGAAAGAGAGCCTTGGGTCCAAAAACCTATGCCTTTCCTTGATAAGAAACACAAGTCAAAGGAAGATGAACACTACAACAAGTTTTGTGAGTGGATGAAACCTTTATTTTTGCAAATACCTTTGACTAATGCTATTTAACTGCCTCCTTATTCAAAGTATATGAAGGATATTGTCTCTAATAAGAGGAAGATCCCTAATGAAGAAATTTCTACTTTGCTTGCTAATTATTCCTTTAGTGGTAAGGTTCCAAAGAAACTTGGAGACCCAGGGTTCCAACTATTCCATGCTCTATTAAAAATAGTTATGTTAGAACTGCTTTGTGTGATTTGGGAGCAGGAGTTAGTGTTATGCCTTTTTCTCTCTATAAGAGACTTCAATTGGAAAAACTAATACCAACTGATATATCTTTGCAAATGGCTGATAAATCTACTACTATTCTTGTTGGTATATGTGAGGATGTACCTGTTCAAGTTGCTCATAATTGCTTGATATTAACTGATTTTGTTGTTTTGAAATGCCTAAAGATGACAATATGTCTATTATTCTTGGGAGACCTTTTCTTAATACTGCAGGAGCTGTTATTAATTGTAATCAAGGAAAGGTGACTTTTAATGTTAATGACAAGGAGCATAATGTCTATTTCCCCAAGAAGATTGATAGGACTTATGGTTTAAATTCAATTGAACATGTTGAGGGCATCCAAGTTGGAGAAATATATTGTCCCATACCACGAGAAAAATATGAAACTATTTTGATTGGGACCATTGCTATCAAGGTTGAGGTAACATAATCATTAGTTGAATACAAAGTTTTTTTTCATATGAAATTGTTTTGGTAACAAGACCTGATCACCCTTGTTAACAAAGGGATTTTAATGAACAAAAAAAATGTTTTCACCATGATTATCTTTGCTTACTTTTATTTTATCCATTTTAGTTTTTGCTTTCACTTAGTTTACTTTTGTATTGTTAGTTGCTTGCATATTAGAGTGTCTTAGAACTTCTGAAGTTTGAGTTTTGTTTTGCTTTTGCATCTTTCCAAAGTCATCTTTCTATCAGAAAATCATTCATCAATACCTAAAAATTGCTAAAAAATAAAGTGTCTCGAAAAATTCCAGAAAATTTATATTAAATTTTTACGAGAAAAAAGGGGCAGAGAAGTGCCTAGAGAGTACCAGGGGGGCCACCAGGCAGGCACACCACCTGGTGGTGCAGCCACCCCAAGGGCGCGCCTGGCCATGGTGTGGGTCACCCCTGGCCCTCCACTCACTCTCTCACTTGCCACTTCCTTATCTCTCCCGAGAAAATATTAATTCATTGCTCGAAATTGCATTCTTGCTGTCCTTGCCCACAATTTTTCGATCTCCTTGCTCAGCCCATCTTTGCTGCTGAAATTTGGAGCATTTGTTCTCTGGTATGTGACTCCTCCGCTTGTCAAAGTAGATTTGTGTTTCGTGGTTTATATCTTGAGTAGTTTGCTACTATAGGTGATAGGTTATGAGAGCTTAGAAGCTTGTTCAATGCTTAGAGAAATTGTTTTGATGCATGTTTAGGCCTCTTACAAGTCCCTATAAGTAGTTCCCTTCATTATGTATCACTTTGCAATCACTTGTATAATGGATGTTTAAATTTCAGAATATCAACCATGAACAACCAAACTTTTGGAGAAATATTTGAGAGGGACACACCCAGGAGGGCAAGACCTTCAAGATCAGCCTCTCAGTTTAGGCCTTCATATAATGAAGATCTTATTGCACCACGCTTTGGAAATGAAGGAGATGGGGGAGATGCTCACCCATCTACCTTCCCTTGTTTTACCTTTTTGCAAGCTGCAGGGATCCTCGATGAGTTCTTACTTCTTGTTCAAAGGGTTGGACTGACCACTTACATGGAAGATGAGAGTGAGCAATATGCCGTGCTCACTAAAACTTTCGTTGAGATTTTCGTTTTCACTAACACCCCTTATCAGTCATTTCATTCAAGATTTATAATCTGCCTATTACCATGCCATTGGAAAGATTTTGTAGCATTGTAGGCACAGGCATGACTGGGACAGTGAAGAAGATCCAAGGTCAACCCGCTAATTTGCTGGAGCTCTACCAAAGTGTGACAAATGACGATGACCGCGCTGGAACATTCAACTCCCAGCTCTTAGGTATTTCGCTTATTATCTTGCCACTAGCATTCTTGGTAGGGAGAACACTAGTAATATTTCTAATTATCATTTAGCCTTCCTCGTTGCTACACTTAATAATGATACCAAGTATAATCTTGGCTCTCTCATTGCTCCCAGCCTAGCCGCTAGAGGACCTATTTATGGGGGCATTATTGCCTCATGTATGGTTGCTGCTTTAGAACTTTCTGTGGATCCTAATGATACTGTATTGACACCACAAAGGCTTGATCTTGTTGCTATGAAAATGCATCACTTTGTCACTGCTGACTCTAGTACGGAGGGTTTAGTATATAGGATGTTGTTTACTAACGGAGACAAGAGGGAAATTCATTTGCCACAATCTACTTTGTTCAGTATTTACAGGATGCCATGGTCGCGTTCCAAGGAGGAGGTGGACGAGCAGTTCTGCTTACTTGGTTTCCACAGGTAGCACCAGGGGGATGTGCCCTCTTACGACTATTCTGTGCACTACGTTGGGGCGTCCTCGAGCTCGTATCAGGACGAGGGCACCTCCTCGCTGTACTACAGAGGCGCTCCATCTTCGTCAGCTTGGGATTGATACCCACTTAGGCCAAAAGCCTAAGTTGGGGGGGGTACACCGACACCACACTCATCTACATATCATGTTCAGTGGGTACTTTGTATATCCATGTTTCGTTCTCTTTTTAGTTTTCGTTCTTTCTTTACTTCTGCTTTCTAAAACAGAAGAAGACCAAAAATATTTTTGTTGTTTCTCTTTATTTGCTTCTTTGTTATTTTTAGCCTTGGTTTGCCTCTTCCTTTTTGCTTTGATTGGACTATTCGAAAAAAAAGATTTTGCTTTGCGTGTTCCTCCTTTTTGATCTTGCCTTTAAAAATCAAAAACACCAAAAATATTTGTTGTTCTTCTTTTGGTTTTGTGAAGTTTGTTGCCGGGTTCAGCAGTCCTCAGTGGAATTTGGTTTCATGTTATCATTCAAGCCACACAAGTGAAGGGCAATAATGAGGATTAATGACAACTTGAGGTGTGGTAAGAGGCTGGTAACAAACTCTATTTGTTTTCATTTTTATACATATACTCATCATTATGGACATGCTTAGTCTGTTCATGTAAGGTGTATGTTATTTATGGATGCTTAGTAGTTCTTGCTTTCCTATGATTAGCTCCAGCTTGCTAATGGTTTGTAGCATGGCATATGAATGTTTGCTTGCATTGTTCTATTCATAACTTGGTATAACACTGTGGTATCCTCCTATGAATGTTTCACTTGAATTGACTTGGCACATGCTCACGCACGCATATGACTGAAACAATAATCAGTTAAGCCTCGATGAATTATTTTGCCTCAGGGGTCTTGAATCACTTTCATGCCATGATTAGTCTTGTTTTCTTGCAAGCATGATTATGACAGTTATTGCTCCCTCGTTTGTCCCTCCCTTACTACTGCTAGTCTTCACTTGCACTGAATATGAGCTCTACTCGTGTTTCTAACTCCCCAAAACCAATATTGCCAAAAGTGTCCCCCATACCTACCTATTAGCATGATTTGCTTTTCCGTGCACATTCAGTATGCCTTTTTTTCTTCCGAATAAAATGTTTGCTTGTTATGAGAAAGTTAGTTAGTAAAGCTCTCACGAAGTTGATGGCACACTTTATTTCTTGCACTTAATAAACCTGAACCATTGTGACTGTCCATGAAAGTTATATGCTTGCAAATTATAGGCTAGGGATTAGCAGAACCGTGCTGTCACGGGGAACACTTTCAACACCTGTAAATACATACCCAGTTTATATCATGCTCTTTTGTTTACGGATGTCGTCGGTGTGAAATAAAAGGGAAGCTTGTAAATCCATGGAGTTATGTATTTGTGTTAGAGAAACGCCTGGGTGGCTAGTCTAATCCATTCCTAATCATGGTGAAAACCTGCATCGTACCATAATGAGCAATCTATGAAGCATTCTTCTTATAAAAAAGAGAGAGATAGTTATTGAGAAAAAGAAAAAAAGATATGAGAAAAGAGGAAAGAGAGAAAAAAGTACCATTTTCCCATGGTAAATAAGAAGATTACTGAGATGCTCATTGTCTACTTGCCTTGTCATTTTGATATGGGGATTCTTCCATATCATCGGGCAAGGGGTACCCCGTTGGAGGTTCTCTATGATACGGATGTATTTACTATGACAAGAACTTACCGGTAACTAAAGTTGAGTAGCATGAGGAGCGGCCCTCGTACTCAAGGGACATGAGATTTCCAGTTTATGGTCTGTCAAGCATATAACTCGTATTGGACCTCACTTTCACCTTAACCATTTAAAGATGCTTATGATAGGGGCAATGAGAGATCAAAGCTAATGAGTACCATACTTTCAGCATTTGGAAGCCTTTCAAACTTTTCAAAACCTTTTAATTCCCTTGATGAGTCACCACCTATTCTATGAGCACTTTCTTGAGAGCATAGTTGTCATTCTTAGTCTGATGTGCTTGTCTCAAAACTTGATTAATTGTGTCATGACTTTGATGCTTGTATCTTTGATATCTTTACTTCTAGTCTTCACTTGAACTCCAGAGGTGCCTCAGCATTTATGTTTGCTCTACAATCAAAGGCAAGCGAGATACCACTCTATCATACCTTTTTATGAGCATTGCAATGTTGCTTATGTTTATGTTTCATGCTATTTATTATTTTTGAGTTGGAATCTCTTTATAGCTTGCGATAACTATTGAGTAACCTTATTTGCATGCTCCTTATTATGAATTGACCAAGTACTTGATCATATGCTGAGAATATATACATATTATGAAGCAAATGTGTTCGTGAAAGTTTCTTTTATCGCACTCAGTTTTCAACTGAATTGCTTGAGGACAAGCAATAAGCTAAGCTTGGGGGAGTTGATACGTCCAAAACGTATCTACTTTCTCGGACACTTTTGCTATTGTTTCTCCTCTAAACTTGTGTTATTTGGATAGAACTAACATGGACTGACGTTGTTTTCAGCAGAATTACCTTGATGTCTAGTTTTTGTGCAGAAAATCAACTATCAGGAAAAATCCCGGAAAATATGCCAAAATTCCTATTTCACCAGAAGATTCACGGACCTAGAAGACGAGACGGAGGAGGGACACGAGGGGCCCACACCACCTGGCCGCGCGGGTCAGGCCTGGCCGCACCAAGGGGTGGTATGGCCGCCTCGGTCACACCCTCGGCCTCCCTCTTCGCCTATAAGTAGCCTCTTGACCTAAAAACAAAGGGGGTTCGACGTTTTTCCAAAAAGAGTTCTGCTATGCCTCCACCACCAGATTCCGCGATTCAGAACCAGAAACTCTGTTCTAGCACCCTGCCGGGACGGGGAATTGGAGGAGACCATCGCCATCATCTTCACCATCGCTTCTCCATCAACCATCCATGATTCACCCATCCATGAGTGAGTAATACCCCGCTGTAGGCTCTGGGGATGGTAGGGATTGGATGAGATCGTTCATGTATTGGCATCAGATTGTTAAGGCATGGTGCCTAGTATCTATTATTAGTGCTTTTTGACTTTGTTGCAACTTGTTATGCTTAATGCTTGTCACTAGGGCCCAAGTGCCATGATTTCAGATCTAAACATGTTATTGATTCATGATGATAGTATTGTTTATGGTCTTACCTGCAAGTTGTATACACATATTGTTGTCCGGAACCAAAGGCCTGAAGTGACAATAATCGGGACAACCAGAGGGGATGGCTTTGATGTGAGGATCACATGTGTTCATGGAGTGTTAATGCTTTGCTCCGGTGCTCTATTAAAAGGAGCACCTTAATTGCCAGTAGTTCCCTTGAGGCCCCGCTGCAAACAGGCTAAAGGACAAAAGATGTTGTGCAAGTTCTCATTGCGAGCACATATGACTATATATGGAATACATGGCTATGATTATCTAGTACTTGGATGCTTTATCTATGATTATCTACAAATGCCCTACGTCTTGATTGCTATATGAATTCTCTTGTCCACGCAATGCCCATCCATCCATCCCTATGCCTACCGCGCTTTAATCCTACTGTTTACTGCAATTGTTACTATTGTCTTTACTTTTACTACTGCTATTACTTTACTATTGCTACTACAAAACTATTGCTACTGATAAACTGATGTGAGCAAGATTGTTTCTAGGTGCATCTGAATTGACAACTCAGCTGTTAAGACTTATAAATATTATTTGGCTCCCCTTGTGTCGAATCAATAAATTGGGTTTCACTTCCCTCAAAAATACTGCGATACACCCCCATATACTTGTGGGTCATCACTACTTCAGACATTTGTTTGTTGTTATGTTAAACAAACATTCTTGTATCGGAGATCTGCATTTTCATACACGTGGTAGATAATCATTCTCCCTGACTTGGATCCCTGAAATAGAGGGAGAACGGCCTATTTTTTTAAGTATTCTTTGGACAATCTCTAAATTCAAAATCACTATCGACCGCCAAAACCTACCGCCTACCCCTTTTTTCTAGTAATAAAAACTTGATTGGCTGCCAAATTCAAAATCGTAATCGAGCGGGAAAATAACCCACCGACCCTGAAGCATTTCGTACCCCTCTGTTTCAAACATTTTCAAGCAAAATCACCCATCGAGGTAGTACCATTTTTATATTATTACATGGATGCTAGCCAAATTTAAAATCTGAGTCAAGCGGCAAAATTTACCGCCTATGCTGTGTGAATGGAAGGTATCCAAGTTTATATGCAAAAAAATGTTTATGGATGATCAGTTGCTGTGACTCTTGGACTTGAATTCCTGGACAGGTAGCATACGGTCTACTACCTTTTTTCTATTAGTAGATGGAGGCTGGCCAAATTCAAAATCTGAAACGAGCGGCAAAATCACCCACCTACCTTGAAGCATTTCCTGCCCGGCCGTTTCAAAAACTTTGAGCCAAAATATCCCACCGACCGGGGGAGTACCATTTTTCTATTATTATTAGTAGATGGGCGCTAGCCAAATTCAAATTCTTAATCGAGCGGCAGAACCACACACCGACCTTGAATCATTTCATGCCCTTCCATTTCAAAAACTTTAGAATTTAAAATTCCAAATCTACCCATTGTTCAGACGACAAATGGGAATGCTAAAGTCTGTAGCACGGGGGCACGATCGTAATTATTTTTTCTGCTCACCTCTATGGTCCCGATTCCCCTAGTTTTTCCCGCCGGCCCTCCCAAAAATACCAAGCTCCTTTGTCCCCTCCACTACCACCGTGCGCACCGGCTTGAGCTGCGGTCTCGTGCACCGCCGCACAGCCGCTTCACCGACGCTCACCCACCAGATCTAGGAGTTGTGGTGTCGTTCACCACGTTGATGGCGTCATTGACCGCCCAAGCTCTACTTCCTCGCTGCCGAAAGCTAGCCAACCATACTGGATCCGCTTCACCGGTGTCCACCGGGCGTGATCTAGTTCAAAGAGTTCCATGTCCACCGCTCTAGACCAGTTGCATGGCCATCGCCATTCACTGCACCGGATCTGCCTCAGCGACGCTCTCATCCCCCACGTTCTAGCCAGCATCGACCGCCCAAGATCTTCTTCGCCGACGCCAATAGCCACCACAACCGCAGCACCCACGGTGACCTAGATGACACTCGCACGGTACCGACGATGCTTAGACGCCTCTCCGACCAAGGTTAACCAAATCTCCAAGCCATTTTTGTTTTGTCAACGGTATAGCAGGTTCAATCCTATCGCAGTAAACTGCATTTTTGTAATCGTGCTAGTACATACAAGTCACTGGGCACGCCTGTTCTTTGTGCTAGTACATGAAAGGTCCTTAGACATGTTGGTTTGCATTCGCTGCTCTACAAATTTCAAGTCATGCACATGTCTGTTATTTTGTCATGCACATGTTCTTAGCTACTCCATACAATAGTAATTGCCTGCTACCGTGTAATTCTTGCAAAATCTGTAGTCAGTGGAAAATATTAGTGTGGATTCCCTGCTCTGCAGTTGTTGAATCTATCTGTTTTGTCCTGAGATCAGTTCCTGCTATTATTTCCTCCTTGGCATCGTTCTGCTATCTTGTAGTAGTCGTTTAAACTCTTTGTACTAATCTGATTATAATTTTGTTGCTACCATAATGCCATCTGGTTCTTCAAAATCTGCATCACTAACTATTTCCTTTTTCTTGCATAGAGCTCAAAATGGAACAATGAACATGTTGGTTTGCATAGCCTATTCTACAGGTTCACAAGGGATGCCATTACTTCCGTGTCTTGTGCTGGTTCGTCCTGAGCAACGGCATAACTGTCCTCTACTATGTAGTTCACTCGTGGTTTCCATTCCTGCTCTAGAATTTCTCTTATGATGCCATTATAATTTCTATCAGGTTGATTTTTAGCTATGACAGTAACTACATGTCATTGTGTATCTCACCACAAATTCTGAGTCACCAAACGACTCTATGCATTCCAGGAGATGCCACTACTTCATATATATTTGCTGAAATTCTAAGAAACACTTTCTTTCTTTGCTCATTTCATTCTAGGCACACTTGTCTAATGCTTGTTTGTCTTGTTCTACAGGTTCACGAGCGACGCAATTATATCTCGCATCTGGTTCTGGGTCTGATTAGTCCTAAGTCACGACATAACTATCCTCTACAATATATAGTTCATTCGTGGTTTGCATTCTTGCTCCACAGGTTCTCGTATGATGCGGTTATAATTTCTATCTGGTTCATTCTTTGCTATGACAGTAACTGCATGCCACTTTGTGGCTCAGCGCAAATTTCGAGTCACCCAACATCTTTTGTATTTTAGGGTATACAACTACTTCCATATATATTTGTTCAAAATGACCTGGCTAGTTTATATCTGCTGAAATTCTAAGCCACACACACACATTTTTTGATTGCGCGTTTCACGGTAGTCACACTTGTTTAATGCGTGCTTGCTTGTCATGTTTGTTTGACATGTTGGTCAATAATTGAACCATTGACCAGTTGTAAACTCCAGTTCATATGAGTCAAATGAGTAGTTTGACTTGTTTGATGTATTAACTTGCTATTACTTAGTTTGAAACTGCAATTATCGCTAGCCCCACCAAAGAGGGGGCTGCAAGATCATGTCTCCTCCAATGTAGTTGTCACACTCAATGGAAGATAGAGGGGATCGATTGAGAAAGCAAATTGAGGACTCTACTATCAACTTGATTGTCAACTGAAATGCCGATTTTTCATTCCCTTGCGTTGATAATATGTAATAATTTTAAGAAGTTTGTAGCTGAGATAATATCTAGATAACTCACGTAGGCCATGTAGGCATTTAGTTGACGCCGTCCACACATTGTGGTAGTCGTTACGGTAACTATGCTAGGCAGGTCGATTAGGGAACAGTATCGTGCTTTGTTATTGGCCTGTTGTGTATTCGGCCGACGACAAACAGTAAAAAATGCTAGATTATTATACATGTTTTATGATATTGGCATGGGCTTCAGAAATGACGAAACTGTAAAAGGACGTAAACGTAATGGGCCGACCTGCATGTGGTAACAGGCCGTAACAGTAACAAGCTGTAACAGTAACAGGCCGTAACAGTAACAGGCTATAGATGTAACAGGCCGTGATAGTAACATGTTGTAAAAGTAGCAGGCCAGAACAGAAACAGCCCATTACTATAGAAGGCAAGAAACTACAAAAGTCACAGAAAAGTAACAAGCCAAAACAGTAGTGGGCCTATACAGTAAAGGACCGCAATAGTAAAAGGCCAGAACAGTGACGAGCCTGAACAGTACCGGCCGAGAACTTTCCAAACAAGGGCAGTAACAGGTCGACAAATTTACCAGGCTAGAACAGTAAATGGCCCTTTTTGGGCCTGAACAGCTAAAGGCCATAACAATAATAGGCCAGAACAGTAATGGACCATCTCAGAGAAGGGTCGTCAGTAGGCGGTCAACGATGGGCCGTGATAGCAGTGATGGGCTGACCGCAAGCCTTATGTTTACAGGAGTGACTTGGCATAGGCTGCTAATGGGCCGCACAGTGTTGGACAAACATGGGCCTTCTATATGCCGAAACAAAATCGGGCCTAAAAGTTCAAGGGTCGCTGTTGGCCGCATTTTTGGGCCCAATTCAAACAGTGCAGGACAAAATAGTAATGGCCATCTTCTTATTGGGCTCCCCTGATGGGCTGACCCAGTTAGTATTTAGCAGGACTTAGCTGGGCTGGCTTCTTCCACGAATTCTATGGCTGTTAATGGCGGTAACTGGCCGCTAATGGCGGCTTCCACTTGGCAGTTTGCATGACGTCAGCAGTCAGCGTTGTTGGCGAATAGATCTACGACGGAACAAGTTTTCGTGGCTGAAGGGTGCAATCCGCCATGGTCGGAAAAAAAACCGTTGTTAATTCATTTGTAACAGGGCTTTTACCACGAAGGCCATCTGTCGCGGAAGACTCTTTGGCCACGAAAAATAGGCCTTCAACCATGAAAATCGTCCATTGTAAAAGCCAACTTTTCTTGTAGCGCTTTGTGTGTAAGGCCAAGGTCTATGGAACTTACACGTTAGGTGTGTTGTAAGAGTATCAACTATATATCTACTTACAATATTACCATACCATGACACTAGCCCAGCAACGATCTAAACTAGACGCCTCTAATTTATCTATTGCAAGTTTTACGTGGCTTAGGGCTTTTGAAGATAGAACCGGTCTTACCTACGAACATGGAACCACAACGATGATAACCAAATTATTAGCAACTCATTGTAAATCAGATATTGACTATAGTAGGAGAAACAGACACCCGCTATCCACTTATGCAAAACTAGTTGCATGTCAATCGTGGAACAGGTCTCATGTGCGAGAACTTGTAAAGTTAGTCAGGGCCGCTTCATCCCACTATGCCACTAATATCCAAAATACATAGAAGATGCAATAAAATGATCATCAGCGCCCACATACTCGTATGTGTTCTACCCATGCAAAGCATCTACGCATAGATCCGGCTCTGATACCACTATTGGGTTCGCAGCATAGAAAACAAAAAAATCCTACGATGGGAACTATTATATGCCAAGATCTATCTACTAAATACAAGCAACAGGTGAATATAAATCCATAGAGAACATACCCTCGAAGAAAAACAAAGCTTTGTTAACAATATGGAACTCGTGGATGATGTAGTCGAACGCTTGTCGATCTCAAGATCGTGTGGAAGTCCTAGCACCGCAAATCCGCAGCGCGTCCATCCTCGCACACACATTCAAGCCACCGAACAACCTCCACCTCCTCGCTCCAGCGATGCAGCAGAAGCATCAACTCCTTCTAGACGAAATGCCATCGGGAACATGTATCTCGCTAATCCAAGACCATGAGCGGATAATTCAAGAGGGGAGAGATATCCTTCACGAGGAGGTGTGAGTGAGAATGAGTGAGAGGGGGACTTTTATAGGAGGAGGGGGTGTCCCTCCCCATGGCCGGCGCCCCATGAGGGTTCCCCTTCACCTTCCTCATTCATGTGGTGGTAACCCCCTCCACATAAATATGCCCCTTCACATTCTCTATTAAAGTATCCACTTTAAATGCATTGAATTTCTCCAAATTTAATGCTCTCTCATTTAATAAAACTCTTTTATTAATTTTGTTCAGAATTTTGTTAATTACTATAATTAACAAACATTCACATAAAACCCCCTGCAACATTTCAATATCACATGCAGAACCAGTTTCTGCAATTTCACCAGAAATAATTTTGGTGTCCATTGAAATAATTCCAGTGCTTTGAAATTCTTTCATCTAGAATACATTTGCTCCAAATAGTGTTTGGCAACCCTGAAGTGTCACCCCACGGTTCGCAAATAATGCAGACATGATCGAGACCCCTCTCAGATCAATAATCAGAAGCGGGACCTAGAGATCCATACTAACTCCCACACATTCAACGATGACTTCTATGATCGAGAGAACCTTTAACAATAGTAACTAAATCCCTTTGTGTTGCCATATGTTACATGTCTGAGATTCGATCATCAGTATCTCAATACTTAGTTTGATATCATTACCAACATGCACTCTTTTCTAGTTCCCATGATATAACATCCTAGTGATCACATCACTTGCTTGCAAGCTATTTTAATGTGATATCAGCGAGAGGGCCCAGAGTGTATCTATCTGTCATCGGGATTGAGAAATTCCACTCTTGATCCATGAGCCTCAACATAACACCTTCGGAATACCCGAACCCATCTTTATAGTCACCCTATTATGGTGTGACATTTGATGTTATCAAAGTATTCTTCCGGTGTTAGCAATTAACATGGTCTCATGGTCTAAGGATAAAGATTACTTTGTATGATGCTATAGTAATATAAACATAATGACTTTGATCGTAATGCTATACTTCGGATGAATGTTCATCACATCATTCACCAATGATGTGACCTTGTTATTTACAACATCCAATGTCCATGATCAGGAAACCTTGATCATCTTGTTAATCAACGAGCTAGTTTATAGAGAGGCATAACTAGGAACTTTCTATTTGTTTATTAAACACACATGTATTAAGGTTTCTGTATTAATACAATTATAGCATGTAAAATAAAATTTTATCATAAACATGGAATAAGATAATAACAACTTTATTATTGCCTCTCGGGCATATTCCCTTCAGGGCCACTGATCTGCGTTGACCGCGCAAGCAAGCTGGGCCACAGCAAGGTCGATCCGCCAGGCCGATGCGGTTCTCGGCTGCTCCTGCTGGACTCAGTGAGCTAGGCCGTGGTTAGCTCGGACGGCCCACCCGGGCTGCCTGGCTGCCACGCGCGCTGGCCGCCGCTTGGTAGGTCGCGGGCTGCCGCTGGCCCATGCACAGGAGCTGGCCCCTGTGGCTGCGGTTTGCCTGCTGGCCCATCTGGCTGGGAGGGTTTTGCCTTTTATTTCCTTGTCAAAATTAGTCCCACATGGGATACCTGAAGGGGAGGGCACACCTCCCTTCCCCTATATAAAGGGGTGGCCATGGGAGGATTCAAATACACCAATAAGATATTCTCCAAGGCTAGAATATCCTCTCTCTCTCTCTAGTTGCCTTCGCCGTGGCACGGTCCCAAGAAACATCTATACGCACAAAGTCAATGCATTTGTGGCACACTGTTGTGCTGCAGGGATTCTACCAGAAGGTCTACTTCCACAGCCCTAGCAGGGATCAACGAGTCAGGGAGTCATCACATCGCATCATATGTGTGTGATAACTCGGGGGATGTGGCATCCCGCTAAAACCACTACTAGAAAATCGCTGTGTTTTTATGCATTGCATCATCATGACCGCATGCTCATGTCATCATGCCACATTGCATTTGAGCATCGTCGTCATCTTGCATGGTTTGTTTAAAAACTATTTTCGAAAACCTAATTTGTTTTTCTAAATAAGCCCCGTCTTTATTCAAACCAAAAAAAATCGGGTCTCCGGAATATTTTGTTTCGTCTACAGACGGATTTCAAAAGCCCCGTTTTAAACAGATAAAATATTTATATTATTTTTAGGGGAAAGCCGAACCAGGCCCGAACCGGCCCAGCCGACCGCCCCCAAAACAACCAAACCCGGCTAACCCTATCCCAACTCTAGACCCTCTCCCGCTCCACACCCTCCCCAACTCCACCTGCCGCCACCTGCACATCTCCCCACCCCGCATCAGCTGCAGCGTGTAGTGCCTCACACCTGCACCGTGCCTGCCCTGGCCCCACTCCCTCACATCCGTGCATTGCCAGCCTGCCAACTGATCGAGCCGCATCCAACTCACGTGCCTCGCTTGCGTCGCACGCACGTGAAAGTCCCTTGGCCCGCAACCACCCCGACCTCGTGCTTCCGCCCCTCAGTCGGTCGAGCACCGACCTATGCTCGCACCCTCGCGGTCGCCCACCGCACGCTCCCGTTCGCATTGCCCGCAAGCCATCTGCCACACGGGATTCCCTGGCCCCACCAGCTCTCTCCCTCCTCGTTCTCTTCCACCTAATCCTCCCCTGCGCCCCGTCTCTCCCGAGCTCTCTGCGAGCCGCCACCCGCTCCCGAGCTTCCCTTCTCCTCCGACAAGCCGCCTCCCCGCCTGCCTCCGCGACCTCACCGGTCCATCCTCGACCTCCTCCCTCGCGCTTCCCCCATCGCCGTTCTCCAGCGCCGTCGGCCCCATGGCCTTGCCGCCACCGCCCTCGTCTCGCTCGCCTCCTCCCTCCATCGGCGCCGCCCGGAAGCCCATCCCCGGCCTCCCTCGCCCCGGTGCAGTCCCGCCTCCTCCGTCGCCCGCTTGAGCTCGCAGCCCCGCCGCCGACCTCACCAAGCCCCGGTGGCCGTCGCCGTGGTCGCCCCCGGCGTCACCTTCCCTGCGTCGGTTGGCCCTACCTCGTCGTCGTCGAGCTCGCCGTCGTCCGCGCCTCCTCGTCTCAAATCCCGTCCCCAATCCCACGTAGTTCCTGGCGTGGTTCCCGTCGTCTCTCAACCACCTCTCCCGCAAGCTCGCCGGCCGCTGCTAGCGTCTCCCTCCGGCGACCTCTGCCACGGGCGCCCTCGTCCGTGCTTCCTCCTCGACGCCCTCTTCCCCGGCCGCCGTCGCTTCCCTTCGGCTCAACCGCCCGCCTCCGCACCTCATCCTCGTCGCGACCAAGCCTCGTCGTCCACGACCCGAGCTCTCTGTACCCCGCTCTTCCTCGCGTCCACCACGAGCCCCGCAACGCCCTTCCGCAGCTGCCTCCGCTCGCTCGGCCGCGTGTCTGTGTCGCTCCCGTCGCGCCAACCCCGGCCTCCGCCTCGCAAGCGCCACCCTCTGTCTGGTGCCACTTCGACCTGCACGCCACTATGGAGGGCCTCGCCGGACCTTCTCTACAGCGGCACCGAAAGTTGCCTTCCCTGCTATAGCGCAGCTCCGCAATCTCGCGCGTGCCCAGGACATCTCTGCCCTGCTCGCATGTGTTCGTCGGGAATAGAAGCGAGGATGCCGTGCTTCTTTTCTTTCTCTGCCTCATTGTGCTAAGCTGTTGTGTGGTGGTTCAGTGGACCGAGTGTGTTGATCTGGTGAAGTGGTGACGATACGGTACTACATGTGTGGCCTTTGTCGATCAATAACCACGATCTCCAACATGGTTAGGGCTCTCTCGAAGATTGATCACACAGAACTCCGAGTCCTCTGTCTCGGATCCAAAGAACCTCTGATGAGGACACCAAGATCGACTACCATCAAGACCAATGCCGAACCAAGCTCTTCCGGACCCGGAACCCCAGGATCGCCAAGATACCATGGTACCTGAAGATCGACCTCGAAGACCGAACCCGGCGCCATGCCAAGCTATCCTTCCCGGGAGCCGAAGGCGCCAAGATCCCCAAGACCGATCCCGCCGAGGTCCCCGACCCGTACACCAAGTTCGTCGAGAACCCGAAGACCGATCCGGAGCGCCAAGGCCTTTGACATGGAACCGACAAGATCTCCTTCCCGGAATATCAAGATCTTCCGGCGTCGAGACCCAAGACCGACACCGTCACCCGAGGACTACGACAAGATTGTCCCAACCCGCCAAGTTCGCCTACCCGGGCACCATGCGACAAGATCTACTTCCCGGATCCGAAGACCCCGGTATCCGATACGCTCAAGTTCGCCATCGACGACAAGATCAACCGCGTGGAAACCAAGTTCTCCATCTTGTATCTGAACCTCGATGTCCCCGTCAACCCTGAGACCCAGACCCGGACCCCCGGAACCCAAGATCTTCTGAACCCAGATGTGTGAGCCAGGTTTCGATACCCCACTGGTCTAGCCTGTAGGATAACCTAGCTAACGGCCGATGTAGAGTGTAAAAACTATTTTTGCAAAATCGGTTGGATAGATCTGATGAGGTCTGCTTTTACTCCTTACCCCTCTTCTATTCTCCTCTTACCTCTGCGTGTTTTAAATCTGTTCTCTTACCTTTCTTCCAGTCCAGGATTTCTCGTGGTTGGGTTCCATCGTACCTTCAGGGTTTCGCTTCCTCTTTTGGCAACGGTGTTTCTACCTCTGGACTTCATGCTATCTGAGTGATCCTTTATCTGTGGTACTATTCTTTGTTCCTTGTTAGTGCCTTCCGGTGTTTCCGACGCGACGACATCATCTACGCCAGATCCGATGCAGAGTCTGCATCATTCCTTTGTTCTCCGAACATCGCTTGTAAAGATCTTCAGTCTGAATTCTGAGAGTTGGTTGCATGATTCTTTTGTTCATGTACAGAGAAATGCTTTGAGTGCGGGATGGAGTAGCTACCATACCACTACTCTTATCATTCGCTTTTGTACATTGAATGGGGCATCAATGCGATTTACTCCTTCTACGGAAGTTAAACGTGACCTTATCTTTTGATACCTTTATCTTCGTCCTTTGTTATCTGGAGTGTTCTCTCGACGGACGTGAGCAACGACCCCTTTTTGGTGGTGTCGCCAATTTCAAGATGGACCAAGAATCTTTGTTAGTGGTGTCGCGAGGACTTACACGAAGTGAGAAGATTCAGATCGTCAGCCTTCTCCCGGTACCATGAGGCGGATCTCGAGGGCGAGATCCATTGTTAGTGGTGTCGAATTGTGGCATCCCGCTAAAACCACTACTAGAAAATCGTTGTGTTTTTGTGCATTGCATCATCATGACCGCATGCTCATGTCATCATGCCACATTGCATTTGAGCATCGTCATCATCTTGCATGGTTTGTTTAAAAAATATTTTCGAAAACCTAATTTGTTTTTCTAAATAAGCCTCGTCTTTATTCGAACCAAAAAAAACCGGGTCTCCGGAATATTTTGTTTCGTCTACAAACGGATTTCAAAAGCCCCGTTTTAAATAGATAAAATATTTATATTATTTTTAGGGGGCAGCCGAATCAGGCCCGAACCGGCCCAGCTGACCGCCCCCAAAACAACCAAACCCGGCTAACCCTATCCCAACCCTAGACCCTCTCCCGCTCCACACCTTCCCCAACTCCACTTGCCGCCGCCACCTGCACATCTCCCCACCCCGCATTGGCTGCAGTGTGTAGTGCCTCACACCTGCACCGTGCTCGCCCTGGCCCCACTCCCTCGCATCCGTGCGTCGCCAGCCTGCCAACTGATCGAGCCGCATGCAACTCACGCGCCTCGCTCGTGTCGCACGCATGCGAAAGTCCCTTGGCCCGCAACCACCCCGACCTCATGCTTCCACCCCTCAGTCGGTCGAGCACCGACCTGTGCTCGCACCCTCGCGGTCGCCCACCGAAAGCTCCCGTTCGCGTTGCCCGCACGCCATCTGCCACACAGGATTCCCTGGCCCCACCAGCTCTCTCCCTCCTCGTTCTCTTCCACATAATCCTCCCCTGCGCCCCATCTCTCCCGAGCTCTCTGCGAGCCGCCGCCCGCTCCCGAGCTTCCCTTCTCCTCCGGCAAGCCGCCTCCCCGCCTGCCTCCGTGACCTCGCCGGCCCATCCTCGACCTCCTCCCTCGCGCTTCCCCTATCGCCGTTCTCCAGCGCCGTCGGCCCCATGGCCTCGCCGCCGCCGCCCTCGTCTCCCTCGCCTCCTTCCTCCATCGGCGCTGCCCGGAAGCCCGTCCCCGGCCTCCCTCGCCCCGGTGCGTTCCCGCCTCCTCCGTCGCCCGCTTGAGCTCGCAGCCCCGACGCCGACCTCACCAAGTCCCGGTGGCCATCACCATGGTCGCCCCCGGTGTCACCTTCCCTGCGTCGGTCGGCCGCGCCTCGTCGTCGTCGAGCTCGCCGTCGTCCGTGCCTCCTCGTCTCCAATCACGTCCCCAAACCCCCACGCAGTTCCCGTCACGGTTCCCGTCGTCTCTCAACCACCTCTCCCGTAAGCTCGCCGGCCGCCACTGGCGTCTCCCTCCGGCGACCGCCGCCACTGGCGCCCTCATCTGTGCTTCCTCCTCGACGCACTCCTCCTCGGCCGCCGTCTCATCCCTTTGGCTCAACCGCCCGCCTCCGCACCTCATCCTCGTCGCGACCAAGCCTCGTCGTCCACGACCCGAGCTCTCTGTACCCCGCTCTTCCTCGCGTCCACCACGAGCCCCGCAACGCCCTTCCGCAGCTGCCTCCGCTTGCTCGGCCACGTGTCCGCGTCGCTCCCATCACGCCGAGCCCGGCCTCCGCCTAGCAAGCGCCACCCTCTGTCTGGTGCCACTTCGACCTGCACGCCACTGTGCAGGGCCGCGCCGGACCTTCTCTGCAACGACACCGAAAGTTACCTTCCCTGCTACAGCGCAGCTCCAAGATCTCGCGTGCGCCCAGGACATCTCTGCCCTGCTCACCCATGTTCGTCGGGAATAGAAGCGAGGATGACGTGCTTCTTTTCTTTCTCTGCCTCGTTGCGCTAAGTTGTTGTGTGGTTGTTCAGCGGACCGAGTGTGTTGATCTGGTGAAGTGGTGATGATGCGGTACTACATGTGTGGACTTTGTCGATCAATAACCACGATCTCCAACACGGTTTGGGCTCTCTCGGAGATTGATCACACGGAACTCTGAGTCCTCTGTCTCGGATCCGAAGAACCTCCGATGAGGACACCAAGATCGACTACCATCAAACCGATGCCGAACCAAGCTCTTCCGGACCCAGAACCCCAGGATCGCCAAGATACCGTGGTACCTGAAGATCGACCTCGAAGACCGAACCCGGCGCCACGCCAAGCTATCCTTCCCGGGAGCCGAAGGCGCCGAGATCCCTAAGACCGATCCCGCCGAGGTCCCCGACCCGTACACCAAGTTCGTCGAGAACCTGAAGACCAATCCGGAGCGCCAAGGCCTTCGACATGGAACCGACAAGATCTCCTTCCCGGAATATCAAGATCTTCCGGCGCCGAGATCCAAGACCGACACCGTCACCCGAGGACTCGACAAGATCGTCCCAACCCGCCAAGTTTGCCTACCCGGGCACCATGCGACAAGATCTACTTCCCGGATTCGAAGACCCCGGTATCCGATCCGCTCAAGTTCGCCATCGACGACAATATCGACCGCGTGGAAACCAAGTTCTCCATCTTGTATCTGAACCTCGCTGTCCCCATCAACCCTGAGACCCAGAGCCGGACCCACAGAACCCAAGATCTTCCGAACCCAGATGTGTGACCCTATTTTTTATAATATGACATTATCAACTGTTGCATATAAATCGTTCATACATGCATACATGTCTGTGGTTTGGGGGCATTATACCGATTCACCTCATAATTAAACATGGAGGCTATATGCAGTCTATTTTAGTCTTATATTGACTCCATTTAAATTTGACTAGCGAGCCGCTGCCATGTTTTGCCTTGTTAAGACAACATTTAAATTGCGGGGTTGTTAAATAACTTGAACCGTTTAATTAATTGTCAGGACCCCGGTTCCACTTAATACTTCCTAATTGCACCGCATCTGCATCATATCATAATCATGTCGGATCTTCTGCCGTAGTATTAAATATTGCATCTGGTGTTTCTTCTAGTGTTTGCTTCTTCGCGGATTAGGCCGTTGAGTTTATGCGAGTGTCGACAAGTTCTCCGGATATGATTCTTCGGCAATGTTTCCCAGGCGAGCATCTCTCCCCCTTCTACCTATTTTGCAGTTATGGTCTTTATTTCCTCCTATTGATCTATTGCTATCCGTGTTGCGATGCTTTAGTTTCCGTACACCAGTTATATCCCGTGCAGCCTCTATATTGCCTTGTACACCTCCTATTACCTGTGTTTGGTAGATAGCTGGCCTTGCGAGTCGTAGTTGCTTGCTCAGGTGCGATCTCGTGTTGTCAAGTACCACAGTTGTTGGAATGCTGGCAGATGTTTACGGTGGAGTTGATCATGACTTTAAATACAACTATTAAATTGTTGTGATAACTAATGAAAGAGGCACCAGTGGGCAATATATGCTATTTGGTTTTTATGCCCACTTGTGTCCCGTAGGCCCCGAGTACTTGATACCTGTTCCTTGACTATTCGCACTATCCACATACGGGAGACTCTATGAATCCCCCTTAGCCAGAGCTTGATTCATTTCTTATTTCTTGGGGCCACAAACTAGTTTGGGGCTTTATTACTATCATGTACTTATGCCATGCTTTACTGCTTTATTTACGATTGTGCGTGGAGCACCTGTACTGTTTAGGATTGTGACACGTTTTCGCTGTATCGACAAGCCCAGTCACACTTTCGGGTTCCCAGTCGTTTACCGTCGTCCACACAAACCCTGGGTCCGTCTCGGAGCCGGCCAACTTCGTCGCGGGTAGCTTAGTGGGGTGGCCCCCTGAAATATTTTATGAATCTTGTGATTGCTTTGTCGTGAAAGCCTTGTTGGGTTTTGAGTTGGTTTTTCCGAAGTTGATCGTGTGTGTCTTGCTATTTGTGCACCCCTGCAGGGTAAATCTTTCTGAAAGCCGTGTCCGTGGTTATGGACGACTTGGAGCACAGTATCTCGATCATAGACAAGCATAACTAGAGTAGTGTTATAAATTTGACTTAATATGTGACTAGTAATCAGCTTCACTACAATGGAATGGATAATAAAAATGCTAACAACTGGTGGATCTGTGGTGATCTGTGTCATACTATACCTGCCTAGTAAGTATTGCAACTCCAATGGAATGTGATAAAAGTGCCAACAACTGCTGGGTTTTGGGATTCCTCAGGACAATTATATCTTACTAGTAAATGTTCCAACTACAATGGAATGTTAACTAAAACTGCCCACTACTTATGCTATCAGGATGACTCATGCTATTTATATCTGACTAGTAAGTGCTTCAACTTTAATGGAATGGATAAAACTGCCAACCGTGTGAGTTCCTCGGTCTGACTTCCTCGTTTGGTCTCGAGGGGGAAATACCAGGATGGGTATGATTGGTGTTAGTATCAGGTTGGATCCGAATAGGTCTTTCTTATCCCTCTCTAATAGCCGCCAGTTTTACTGAGTCTCTATAGGTTGTTTAGTCCTGCTACACTACCGCTTCAGTCCACCATACCTATGTAGGCGAGGACCGCCGAATTCTAGCCTCGCCGTGTACTGGCCTCAGTACTGACGCTCCTCTTTTTCCTTTGCCCTTTGTCGGCACCCCTTTTGTTATAGTAGGTTTGAGATCGACGTTGTTAGCAGGGTTACCCTTCCGGCTTGGCCTGGGCAGGGTTATGGACGCCATTGGTTATTCTTCAGGGCTCTTAGCCCCATTTGCATCTTGTCCGTACTCGGACACTGTGGCGATTTCAAGGTGATTTGATCTTTGTACTGTATATCGGTATTCTTGACTCATGGAGTCGTGTTGTATATATATATATGTTCTGTGGGTCCCATCGAGGACTATTGTGTAATGGTATTACTTTGTTTTCCACCCGCACGAAAGTGCCTGGTGGGCGTCCTTGAATCGGTTCTATGCGGGTTTGGCGGAAAAGGGCTAAAACTTGCATAGGCCGATTCGAGGGTGTTACAGGGGAGCTGCACTTGCAGCCATCGGGCCGTTGTGCAAGAACCTGGAGAAGGGGTGACATGCGAGGAGCTTTGCATCCTTGAGGTCAGATGGGTACGACTACATCATCCACACTCATGCATGAGTGTAACGCTCTCTCGGTACTTCTAGATAGATCCTTGGGTATTCCGGGCATTCCGTGTAGTTAAAATTTTGTTATCTACTGTGGAAACCCTTCAATAACAAGATCAATAAGAGCAGGACTACCTTTAATTTCAACAACTATATTTTCTTTTATCCCAATAGCTTGTTTATAAGTTGAATCCTCCAGATGGAGTGTCAATTCAGTAGTTACAAATGGCCCCAAGTTTAATTTGTCAAATAGGCTTTTGAAAATTGTTGAGACGCTTGCACCAAGATCACAAAGTGTGGATATCTCATTAACTCACACCTTAACTTTAATAGTGGGCTCAAATATATCATCTAGCTTAGCAGGGAGTTTATCATCTAATCTCTTATACTCCATCTCCAAATCTCGAACTTTAGATGCTACTTGTTGTATAAATTGTTGGTACATATCTTCATTACCTTGTTCCATACCGGGATTCTTCACGGTGATCCTATTTAGTAGATATTCCATTGTATATTCTGGTGTCGGCGCATTGCTATAATCCAGCTCTTCAAGCTTTTCTTCATTGGTTACCACCCTCATCATCTTGAGGTCTTCTACTGGATTTGACTCGGGATTTCCAGCAAACTTTGCTAGTATTAGAGCTTGGCTCTCAGCTACCTTGCCCAACTGAGCCTCCATGGTCTTTGTCCTTTCCTATAGAGCATGTGCATCATTTCTAATTGCAACGGCTTGGTTAGATAATTTCCTATACTACTTTCATGGTTCTCCGTGATTTAAATAAGCATATTATTTTGCTCGGTTTGAGCTTATAAAAGTTCTAACAGTTTGCTCAAACGAGAGATTGCCATGATTTGCTCCATTATTATTATCATAATCATTGTAAGGAGCTCCTGCAGGGTTAGAATAATGTTTTTGAACATTAGAAGCATAATTTGATTTTTCCATGCAGGATTAAAAGGAGTGCGAGCTATAAAATTGATATCATTAATATTGAAGGAAATATGCCCTGAGAGGCAATAATAAAGTTGTTATTATGTATTCCTTGTATATGATAGATGTTTATTTTGCATGCTATAATTGTATTGATAGGAAACATCAATACATGTGTGTTTAATAAACAAATAAAAGGTTCCTAGTTATGCCTCTCTTATAAGACTAGCTCGTTGATTGACAAGATGATCAAAGTTTCCTGATTATGGACACTGGATGTTGTTAATAACGAGGTCATAGCATTTGTGAAATGATGTGATGAACATTCATCCGAAGTATAGCATTACGATCAAAGTCATTATGTTTATATTGCTATAAAATTATACGAAGTAATCTTAGTCCTTAGACCATGAGATCATGTTAATTGCTAACACCAGAAGAGTATCTTGATAACATCAAACGTCACACCGTAACAGGGTGACTCGCAAGGTGTTATGTTGAGGCTCATGGATCAAGAGTGGAATTTGTCAATCCTGATGATGGGTAGATATACTCTGGGCCCTCTCGGTAATATCACATTAAGATATCTTGCAAGCAAGTGATGTGATCACTAGAATGTTATATCATGGGAACGAGAAAAGAGTGCATGTCGGTAACAAGATCAAACTAGGTATTTGGATACCGATGATCGAATCTCGGACATGTATTATATCATGAGACAAAGGGTTTAAGTTACTAGTGTTAAAGGTTCTCACGATCATAGAAGTCATCGTTGAATATGCAGGAGTCGGTATGGATCTCCAGGTCCCGCTTCTGATTATTGATCTGAGAGGAGTCTCAATCATGTATGCATTATTTGCGAACCGTAGCGTGACACACTTAAGGGTTGTTGGACACCATTTTGGAGCACATATGTTTCAGATGAAAGAATTGCAAAGCGCAGGAATTGTTTCGATGAAAACCGGAATTGTTTCAGGTGAAATTGCAGAAAGTGGTTCTGCATGTGATATTGAAATGTTGCAAGGGTTTTATGTGAATGTTTGTTAATTAAATTAATTAACAAAATTCTGAATAAAATAAATAAAAGAGTTTTATTAATTGAGAGTTGCATTAAATTTTGTGGAAATTTAATGCATGTGAGTGGAATTTTGGGTGGAGCTCAAAATTGATGTGAGTGGAGCTTCCACCACATGAATGAGGAAGAGGTGGGGGCACCCCCCTTGGCTGCCGGCCATGGGAGGGGAGGATCCCCCCTCTCCTATAAAAGGCCCCCCTCTCCTCCCTCACAAAGCACACCTCCTCGTGAAGGATCTCTCTCCCCCTCTAGATATTCCCCCATGGTCTCGGATTAGCGAGATACATGTTTCCGATGGCCTTGCAAGGAGTTGATGCTTCCGCTGATTCGCTGGAGCAAGAAGGTGGAGGTTGTCCGGTGGCTTGAATGTGTGTGCGAGGACGGATGCGCTGCTGATTTGCGGTGCTAGGACTTCCACACGATCTTGAGATCGGCAAGCGTATGACTACATCATCCACGAGTTCCAACTCGTTAACAAAACTATGTTGTCTTCGAGGGTAGGTTCTCCATGGATGTATATCCACCTGTTGCTCTGTATCTAGTAGATAGATCTTGGCGTATAGTTCTCATCGTAGGAACATTTTGTTTTCTATGCTGTGAACCCAACAAATATCGGTAGCGATAACATTAACTTGGGTATCTTCTTTACCCTTTACTATATTAAGTATTCCGTCTACCTTAGATGTAAGATCTTCATTAGTTACCTCGGTAATTAAACTTACTCTCTTCGAGGTTCTCTCCACATGCCATTGGGCATGATTATTTTGCATATCATCAAGTAATTTATTTGCAACACTCACTTTCTTTCCCATAATTTTTCCTCCTGTTGCAGTTTCTAGCATAGACTTAGACATTGGGTTAAGACCATTATAAAACAAATGTAATATAAGTCATTCTTCCATTCCATGACTAGGACAGTTCATTACGGCTTCTTTCATCCTTTCCCATGCAATCCCTAGTGGCTCACGGTTTTCTTGTCTAAAGCTTGTAATGTTGGATCTTAGCTGCATAGTTTTAGCAGGGGGATTTAGTCATAAACAAATTAGTACATTCCTCCCAAGATTTAATAGTGCCCTTTGGTAGAGCTAGCAGCCAATCCTTAGCCTTTCCTCTAACAGAGAAAGGAAACAATCTTAATTTAACAGCATTTGGATCTACATCCTTAATATGCATCATGTTGCAAATTTCAGTAAAAGAGTTTAAGTGCAAACCTGAATCCTCAGAAGATGAGCCCCCATATTGGTTTTGTTGAACCAAACTTAAAAGGTTAGGCTTTATTTCATAGGTTTCCGCATCAACAGCGGGCTAAGTGTTAGGTGCACGGATAAAATCATCAGTGGGAGTAGCATACTCCCCAAGTCTCTTTTGAGTCATGGATCTTATATTTTTGGTAATTGTTTAAGTAAAGAAAACAAATAACAAGTAACTATTTTTTGGGGGGTTTTCAAATAGATAACAAGAAAGTAAACTAATAATAAGAAATAAACTACAAACTAATAATAAAACTAAAAACAAGGTCTCTAGTGACCTCACTAGGATAGCGAAATTGCTTCCCACGCAATGGCGCCAGAAAAAGGGTTGATACATTCAATCCAGATTCACGGATATAGTATAATAGATTTTTCCCTAGAATACCTAGGTTTAATCAAACCTTGGAAAGCAATGCTAAAAGGAAATAAAAAAAGACACATATACAAGACTTTGTTTCTTTGTTTTACCCTAGTTTACGGACCAATCTAGTTTACTTTTATAGTGGGTTGAATCAATGGATGGAGATAGGCCAGGGTTGAAGATCCACCTACATCTGCACATCATATAGGATAAAAGATAATAATAAGCATAGTCATGTGTAATGGTTGAATAGGGATAATCTCTTGTAGGCAACACATCCTAGTATATTAGAGCCCCGTGATGCAGCGGGCATAGCAATAGTCTTTTAATCCAACCGAGTGCACCACGAAGCAACGGGCTACAAACGATTATTAAGTGTAAAACACAGATCAAAGAATTAAGTGGTGATGTTGTTGTGATCTCGAATGGTTCGCTAAACAAAGACCGTACTACCCTTTTTGTCACTCGGGTTCCTATGAGATCGCTGCTAGCCAAGTATCTCACAACAAGCCTTTATCAATCAATGGGATCTTGGATACCTACAAGTCCACAGATCGAGACAAGACACAAAGAAACAAAAGATATAAATCTCTATTACAAACAAAACACAAACTCCCATGAATTAGATGCACATAATCGCTGCGAGGTTTCTCCCCAACCCGCAGCCCGTGAGTACTACTCACTCATAACAAATAGATCTAGGATAGAAAACATTGTGCAAAATACTTAGATTGAAATCAAATATTTTGTACAATGGTCATCGAATCACAAGGAGATCTAAAGTACAAAGCAATGGCTATGGCTAATGGAGGGGATGGATGATGGAAGTGATGAACAATGGATGAACAATGGCGTGGATCTCCTTTGGTGGTGTTGTGATGTAATCTGAGAATAGCAGCCCTCTAGCCGACGGCTGGGCCTCAAAATATATAGGCATCTTCATGAAAGTTGTAGGGTTTGACGAGATGAAGCCATTGCCACATGGTACGGCCGGATGGTATGAGCGGGCTCTGCCCGTACCAGTGGTCATTAAGCTTGCTGACGCTAGGGAATGACTCCCCAATTACTTGGTCGTGTGGACTTCCTCAAAAACCTTCATTATGACTCCTGATTTCGCATTAAAAAGCGTGATTTCCTGCACAACACAATTCAAAGAAAGGTTTTGCATAGCTTTGCAATTATTAGTCATTAGTGGCAAGGACTTGTCAATTGCTTGACCAAAAACTATGTTTAAACGTGGTGGAAGATGGCTATTTTGGAGCCATTAGTCATCACTTCTGCCTATGATCGACCATAGCATGAACCTGCTATGGTTTCTAAAGAGCTTTTTTAAATAGGAAAAAATATTTTCCATTTCCATTAATCAAGCAGAAGTATAGAGTTGGCCACTTTATTAACAAGACAACTAGCCAAAAACCAACACAAGCACCCCCGACGACCATCATGGAGCACTACCGTTGTGAGGGGCAAACTCAACCACCCTGGCTACCCACGAAAGTTGCACAGATGCGAAGCTCAAGTCGGCCTATGCAAAATAGATGTCTCCTTGAGAAGAGGTTGGGAGCTCTGATTCTGAAGAAGAGAATCGGAGAGGATATGTGTAAGAACCACGTCGAAGAAGACCTTCACCGCTAGAGCACCCTTTGTAGGTCATCGTACACTGCCAACTTGATACATAGAAGCACATGGCAGCTTCGACTTCACAACAATAGGATACCAACATGAAGACACTTGGACATGTCGGAACGGATCTGACTACCATGGCCTTGTCTCTACCAGACCATTTATCATAACCATTATCGTTACCATGGTAGCCTCCACTCGGAACTATCGCATCTCCAATTGACCTCCCGCCAACCTCGATGTCGATCCCACCGGAGCACATGAAGGGGATCATAGACTTTAATACCACGCCCACAATAGGGAAAGCAACGGAGGACCGACACTATTGCTTGATCCCACAAGGCAGAATCTTGGTTTTCACCCACAGATGTGAACCTGAGGGAGATGGAAGGTTAGAGAGCTAAGATCAGCGACATCCACGGAGGTCATGCCATCAGACTTTCGTCTAGAGCGGACCAGCATCAACACCCCCATGCAGACTAATGGAATGGCGGAGACCCCAACACCATCAACACGCACTCCACTGCCCACACACCTCCTAGGCAGAAAAAGCGACATCGTCGCATAGGAGACACCAAAACCACTACAGCCAGACTGAGGAACTCAACGACCACTGCCTCCACCACCCGCACCTCACGGAGATGAGAAACCGAGATGCTTCAGCCTGCCGCCCATAAAGCACCCGTAGAACACCGCGGACATTGCCAAAACGCCACAGATAGGCGTCGTCGACCAATGCCAACGCGGGTCTCCTAGTCGAGCACCGGTATCCACAGACGTGAGCTTACAAGACTGGTTGTCATGCCGCCCTTGTGGCCATAGCATTCGCCTGCATAGCTGACGAGGATCTCAGGGTCGGCGCCCTGACACCCATCTCTATCGGACCTTCGCACCATCTAGGGATGCCACGTCGCTCCAGCCAGAGCTCCTGCCGCACATTGAGGAAATGGCCCCTGCCAAACCCTACCATGCAAGAGGATGATATCCTACCATCCCAGTCGTGTGACCTTCGCCAGCGGCATCCTCCGGTGGCGGCAAGAGGAGTGGAGGTGGAGGGCAAGGGATGGCGGCGGTGGATCTAGGGTATCGCCCGAGCTACCCCTGGGAGCATCGCGGGATGGGTATGAAGTGCTAGATCCTTCCTTTCTAAAGAGCTTTGTGGTTATGTTACTATTCCTTTTTGGAAAACCAGAGTGTACACAAAGAGTGTTGATGTCCTCTAATAGACCAACATGCAGGGAGAAGGCACCCAACAAGAAAACCAATAACAAGGGAATTGTACATAGATCAAGGAGACAATTTTGAAACCTCTTAGGGCATGTTTGTTTACTCGGACCCTTATTTCCCATTTTTCCATTTGACCCATGGATGATGCATGCGGTGATAAGTGACTTGGGCCATCTTTCACGTCCCGTTTAGTTGCCCACATTTGGGGGGAGGGGGGTATCTCGGCTAGTTGTTTGGTTGCACGCATTTGTGGTTTATTCCAAGTTGATGAAAGTAGTCGTTGTTTGGTTTGGTTATGTGTTTATACTTTTGGATCTCTATTATGGTTCCTAATTTCGAATTTGGTGATCATACCAGCACATTGCACATAGCACAAGATAAGATCACAACATACACTAAGATATACTTAGACAAGTCATAACCATGGTAGTTAGCAAGTTCAAGAACACATGCATGCTACAATCAGGGGTTCTTACTAACACTCATGATAAAAAGTAGCATCAACAGGGGCATCTCATGCCCTAGACCACCAAGGGTTTACCCCTGATCAAAAGAAACCCACAGTACTACATAAGTTCATAGGTTCTTCTTATTATGTTACTACATACATACATAAACATTCAGACATCATCATTGATCGTCACCTAGTCATGGTCAGGGAAGGTGTACTACATGGCGGTGGAGATGTTGGCCTTGTGGTAATCATCTTCAGGGCAAATACCTGAATCTTGAACTCGATGAAATTGTTGTGCTGGAGGTCGTACTTGTAGACAATCTCCATCCAATTCTTCTCTAGCCCTACCTGGCCACCGAAGTAGTGTGAACCCATTCGTTGCACCAGCGATAAGAAGACACTGGCACGACACGGGGCAGTGGGATCCTGATCCACTCCTTCAGTCCCTTCTAGAACACCGACAGAATGACAAGAATGTGCAAGTCATTCCCATCCAGTTGGACGATGCACCATAGAGGAACCAGTGCCCTGGGTGGTGACCCAACTTTGGCTGACGACCATGGGTGTTATATGGATGAAGCGTTGCATCCACTCTTCTAGGCACCACTATCTTCACCGCCCGAGCACAACGGTTCGTGGGGATCACGTCCTCTAACCTATGTGGGTATGCCAACCCCTCCCCACCGTGTGTAATCCATGTTCACAACCTTTTAAGTACATAAACAAGGACATAAGCAGATGATCATGAAGATGGTGCACAAATGCATAAGAACAAAGTAACATATTGCCATCAAGAACAAAGTGCATCCCCTGATTGGACAATGCACTAAAGCATGGCATCAATAGCATTCCCAAATTGGGCAATGCACACATTGGAATCAAGAACAATGCACTAAGAATGCACGCATTTGAATGGAGAACAATGTACCAAAACCAACCGGCGACAATCAAGCAAGTACTTCTAAGAACTAGTACTAACAATGTAGAACAACCTGGCAAAATGTACTTAGTAACATACACTAATCCAAAATTGTGCAATGCACAAGTACAAATCCCCAATTGGTAAATGCACAAGTACAAATCCAAAACTGGCAATGCAAAAAATCCCCAATTGGGCAATGTGCCAAAAATAAATCTAATCTACGTCGAATCTAAGCTATTCCTAACCCGCCTGAGTCAAACTCTAGCCGCTAATCGATTCCTAACTTGCACATTGGATTTGATCAATTAAAATAATGACCGAAGAAGCAAACCCTATCCTTGAACTGAATCTGCAAAGTAAAATTACTTACAGTTGAGATTTGGTCCTCCATAGTCTTTGTAGATGGTCCACGAGCAGCAGATGATGCCCGAGCGGAAGATGATGCGTCGGGCGCTAGGGTTGCACCCACCAACATGTGTGGAAAAACCCTTGCCAAATCTTCAAGGGTTAGCCCGGCAAATGATGGCGCCTTCCTAGCGGCCGTAGTGGAGGTCCCGATCACACATGCGGTCGCTGCCGCCATGTCGCCCTCATTCGCGAGGCCTCCCCTAGACGGGAGAGGAATACTTGAGCGCCCTAGAGAAATCCTTCTCATTGTCGACGGCTATCTTCTCCAGTTGGGTGGCCGCCCACAGTCCTTGCGGCGTCTTTCCTACGATAGTGAGGGGGGTGGCGAGGAAGGGCACCGGCCATGGAGGGCAATGCCGAAATGGGGGTGAGTGACTATGGCTTGGGCGGTGAGGGGAGTGGATTGGGAAGTTATATCAAAACGTCTCGTCTCCCGCGCTTCCCAACGCTTGCAAACGCAAGCAATGTGGCGTCCGGTTCGCAAAAACAGCCAATTTGGGCGTTCCCAACGTGACTTTTGCATTGCTTTAAGTTCCATGTTGTGCAAGAAATGAATGCGCTAGTAGGAAACCAAATGTCTAAATTTTGGCCCGCCGGATGCGAGAAGGGCCTCCGTGGGCATCCAAACATGTCGTTACACTTGACTGAATGAAGAAGGAAAAGAGCCTTGGTGCTGCACAGAATTTCCATACAACCACAGATAACAGATTCTTGCTTTTCAAGAAGATGCAACATAAACATAAACACAAGTAGGTTCTAAGTGTGACCGAAGGCCAGGCTCTCCATCGGCACATGTGCTTCTCCATCATCAAAATCGTTAGCGTCCTTACACCCTTTTACAAGCACCGAAAGAACCTGGGGGAGATGGCCTCCCAGAGTCATGCTTGGAAAGAATCCAAGGGTTTATCGCCATCTCTTAGGGTGCCAAGGCGACCGGACAATAGTGACGGGTTCATACAGTTGCAACCTTTGAGTATGGAAAATGATGGTAATCCCCCGGACGATCGCATCGCCCTGGTCGGCACTCGCGACATGCGTTCCTGCATGGCCCGCCCACCTACTTCCTTATCTCCTTCACATGGATAGAAACCGAGTTCTTCCTCTTCATCCCCACAACCATCGCCTCCATGCCTTCCTCCTCCACTCCATCCACCTAATAGCACGAAGACGCGCCAGCGGTGGTGAAGAACACCGACGTGCTCGAGTGTGCAGCATCCCTCTCGGAGGTCGGCGGTGGCGGCCTAGCCTCGCAGCACCGCAGCCGTCTCCAACGGTGCGCTAAGATCTCCCTCCTGCAACTGGGGGCCTCGAGGGGAAGGGCGAGGCAGACACAGTCACCACCACCATGGTTTCTCTACTCGAGCTTCTGCACTAGGTCGTCGTCGTTCGACCTCCGACCTGAGCTACGCGTCCCCGCATCTACGTGCGAGGTGCCATGGTTGTTGCTGCAGGGGCACTTTGCTACAACAGGCGACATGCCTTGCTACCGTCGATGGGCGGTTGCTGCGAGCGGCTAGAGATCTTGCTGCTCGGGGTGCCAGGCCTTTCTACCGGCGGTGGGCGGAGCTGCTGCGAGCGGATGGAGGCATTGCTACAAGGGTCAGAAGCTCTCCCTATTTGGGGCGTCGGGCCTTGCTACCGTCGGTGGGCGGCGCTGCTGCGAGCGACTAGAGATCTTTGCTGCACTAGGTGACAGGCCTTGCTACCGATGGTGGGCGGAGCTCCTACGAGCGGCCAAAGGCGTTGCTACAAGGGGCAAAAGCTCTTGCTACATGGGGCGTCGGGCCTTGCTACTGTGGGTGGAAGGCGTTGCTACAAGGGGGAAGGTTGGCCTTGCTACCCGCCGGTGGGTGGTGTTGCTACAAGGGGCGAGAGGTCTGGCTACATCAGGCGCCGGTTTTGGTACTTGTGGTAGGCACCTTGGCTGCGAGCAGTGGGGTCTTCTCTATCGACGGCGTCTTCTCCGGCGACTGCTCCTTTCGCTGCGAGCGGCGCGATTCTCTGCTACTAGCGGTAGGAGGAACTGCTACAAGGGGTGACTGGCGTTGCTACCGTCGGGATGGTGCCTTCTCCGGCGACGACTCCTCTGGCGATGGCGGCGCTGCTACAATGGGTAGCCAACTTTGCTACATCGGGCAGCCGACTCCGCTACAAAAGGCGAGCGGCCTTGCTACCGCTACAACGGCGACTTCCCCAACGACGGTTGTGAGAGTGAGAGGGGACAGGAGAGATGGTCTGGTTTTTCATTCCATGGGAGAGGAAGAGGAGGCGCACGCGGGGGTCACGCCTCATTGACTCTGTACATGGACACGTGTCAGGCTATCGACCAGGACAATGGGAACGTTTTCATCGTCACACCTCATTGACTCTGTACATGGTCACATGTTAGGCTATCAACCCATTGACTCTGTACATGGACAACGTTTTCATCATCCGGAGGACCCCTAGTACACGCCTTTGAAGTATCCTCGTCTCAACGACAGCAATGAAGCCGTATCATCGTCTTAATGCCTTCTCATGCTAGTATTTGTGAACAACTTCCTGCCTGGCCGGTTGGAAATCTGACTCCAACAAGGATGATCTCAAGAGCGATGGAGCACAATAGATCAGTGTGATGAAGCCTTGCAACCAAGAG
The DNA here is from genome assembly GCA_910589775.1 of Avena eriantha. Taxonomy (NCBI): domain Eukaryota; kingdom Viridiplantae; phylum Streptophyta; class Magnoliopsida; order Poales; family Poaceae; genus Avena; species Avena eriantha. Next base: position 479,964,521 of record OU342741.1, on the reverse strand, counting down.
CCACGGGCAGACTTGCCATCATCATACAGAAAAAGACATACATTGATCACATAAGAAAGATACGCAGATTAAAATGTAACTAGACATTAGAAGTAAATTATGTCATAAGTCGTGACATAGAATTAACAGATTTTCACAATAGCCACTCATAGCACACACACACACACACACACACAAGCGAGTGGTCCGACTATTTTCAGCTAGGCAGACTAGCTAGCGAAGACTGATACAACTACGACATAGCAGAAGGTTAAAAAGCTAGAGATAGTTAGGAAAGAGCCCAGCTCTTCCCCATTAGTGGATGTATGGTACCTGGTACTGCATTGGGTACCCGTTACCGTAGTACGGCGTGTGTGCAGGTGCGATGGTGTAGGGAGCTGCCGCTGCGTTGATCATGGTAGGATGGTGATGGGCCTCGGCCCCATACACAAACTGCCTTTCGTAAGGGTATGGGTGCCTCTCTGGGGTCGCCTGGTAGAAGCTCTTCTCAGGGAAGCTGGTAACACGGGGCGCGTAGACTGAACCGTTGGCACGAGGCCTCTTGGATTGTGGCTTCGCGGCTTCAACAGCCCTCCTCTTGTCGGCCTTGGCTTTCTCCAGCTGAACAACCCTTTTCTGAAGTGGATCCACAGGATATTGCTCCTCCAGTTTGTGCTCCTCGATACACTTGATGACAGCTTTCAGTGCAGACAGCTCGCGCTCATTCATCTCATTCTGAAAAGAGATTGGTCATTTAATCTGACAAACCATGTCACGTGTGCTAAGTAAATGCAAATAACATGCTTACACACAAACGCATGCACCGACATGAAAAAGACAACTCAACTGCTCTAGAGATTTTGTATATTATTCAACCCAACTGCTCTAGCTTTATATTGCTTGCAAGCTAAGATATCACTCAATTATTCTACTTCTCCACAACCTACCTCAAGCTCCTGACATCAGGTGAATGGGCTCAATGATTTTGACCTCTGTGGTATCATCAAATCTAACACTGATCTATTTAAGGACTAATAATAATAAAATCAAATTATATTATAAGTAAACTGTTAAAGATTCTAGATCCACTCAACCACAAATGTTAATAACTCAAAATTACCGGATCCAGGTAGTCAAAAGCATGAAATGTCTAGAATATGAGACAAGGCGCGGAACTCTCTCACACAATCAACCATAAGAGGTAATTAGTAATAAGATACGTATCTGCCAAAAGTGTAATGATTTAGTCTCATATAAAACAATTAAGACATGTTGAAAGCAAAGCCCCTTCCTTCCAAGAAAAGTGAACAGCGCCACTATTTGAAAATGCCTAACAGCGTAATACTAGTGATTCTGCCATATCTACCTCACTCAGTATGACAGGATAGCATAAATAAAATAAATCTAGGTCAGAACCTTATGTTAGCACAATGTTTTCATAAACTCCAGGAAAGGAAGATAACACGAACAAATTACTTCAGTAATTTGTGATTTTGTGCAGGTGCAGGCAGGTGTTTAATTATTGACTTATTGCAGCGAAAATGTATCAGAAGCATCATATGTTTTCACTGAAAATGCTTTAAAAAGCACCTGTGCTCCAGGAGACATTTTTCCATTCTTGGCATGAGACACCTTCTTGACCTCCCTCAGATATGCTTTCAGCAACTGCACTGGCTCAAATTGTTCAGTGAGCCCAAAAGCATAGGCCAAATTAATTGCATCAATTGGCCTAGCGCTATCCACCAGAACTCCAATCACACCTGTCCCCAAGAAACACCATCAGAAAATTACTTAGTCAAGAAAACAATCCACAAGCATGATAAAAAGGAAATAGCATAACACGAATGGAGAATCACTGAAAAATGAACAATTAAGAGAAGAGGAAAGAGGGCAAGGCAAACAGATGTAGATGCAAGACTACAGCACACTGGCAGCATTGAAACCTTTTACCAATCAAATACATGAAAAAAGAGGAAATGTGTTCACAATCTGTAGAACAGTAAAACAATAGGTAACCAAAGTGAATGGGACGAAATGAACAGCAAGAAGATTGCATGACGTCCAATCAGCTTCCTATATTTAGGTACAGAAGACAGAAAATGTCAAGATTTAAGGGAATGGGTCCTTTTAATAAAAGATGATTTTGAGTAGTGAATCTCATAAACTGATTTGATGATACCAAACAACATATACAACAACACGTTAGAGGATAGACTCAGCAAAATTTACAAAGTAAGCTTTCGAAAAGATCAGATCTTGACGAATAAGTAAAACATGATAACATTTTTAAGCTTGAAGATCTTATGACCTGGCCAGACAACAATGGACATGTTTTACAAGAAATAAGCATTTTATTGCAAGCATGATAAAAGAACTAATGGGTTAAGATGTAGCGGATGTTACAGTAAAAATAAAGTAGACATTCAGGGTATCTGAAAGAACTTCTGAAGGTGTAATAAAACAAGTTATTATGCTTTCCAGTTTGACCATCTTTTCAGTACTCTCACTGACCAGCAAATAGGTTAGACACAAATTGGAAAACTAGTTGTTCAAGTGAAAACAACAATCAATAAGCATGATTAGTTCATCATTGCACTGACCTGGCATCTTCTGTGACAACCCGAGAAACCGGCAGAGTTCAGGTGTTTGACGACGTCGACTGACAGATGGAAGTAGTTTGCACAGCTCGTCTTCATTAAATTCAGCAAAAATACCAAAGGTAGCAAGCAGTTGAAGAAACGCATGTGCTTCTAGGCAGTTTCCATTGCTAGCATCAATGTCAAGGCTGTCCAACTTGGACTTCCACTCAAACGCAATCTTTTTTGCCCTCTCTTTGACATTAGTTGCAAGCATTTTCCCCTCAGAGAACAAACCAGTAATGGCATCAGCTTGCAGCTGTACAAGAGACTCCATCAACATAAGGCATGTTCTTCTTACACCCAAAAGGTCTCCATCCTTTTTCCCATCCAAGACTAGATTATCTCCAGAATAGAAGTCCTCCAAGGAATCCAACACCAGGACATATGGATGGGATGCTCCCTTGAGTGCACATGGGATTTCCTCACGGATAGAAGTCAAGTTCTTTCTGTTGTCTGATATGAACTTGTGGAGCCCTTTAACATTCATTTCCTCGCAGAGGATGGCAAGTTCTGAACGAGGCTTCGCAGCAGCATTCCCATCTTGCATGTGTGCATTGTCTTCAGGAGAATGCTTCGGCCACTTCACATCATGAGTACCAGCGGTGCAACTATTCTGTGGCTTGTTATTTGGGATGTTATAGTTAACATTTAGAGACAGCTTGGACTTGCCAAAGATCATAGCTAACGCAGCATCTCTTTTCTCCTGCAGCCTTTCCAGAGAAGTCAGCTCCTTAGCCACCACAACAGCCTCCTTCTGCTCCAGCATCTTCTCCGATTTCGCAACCGTCTCCTGGAACTCCTTCTCCTGCTTTTTAAGCTCGTCAAACTTCTTCTTGAGTGACTGCTCGAGGCCACGGAAATGATCCTCGAGTTGCTTCCACTTAAAGCTCATGGTAACAGCACTCTGGCTCTCAAGCTCAGCAAACGCGCGCTGAAGCTGCTGTATCTTCAGGTTTGTCGACTCCATAAGGGTAGCCACGGACTCCATGTCAGACATGGTGACAGACTCTGCATAGAAGGCAACAGCACAATCACTTGGTAAGTTGGTATACTCAATCCAAACTGTGAAACTGCACATAAATCGAAGCTTAAATTTCACATGGTTTCCTCGAATTGAATAAGTTACCTTCTATAGACAACTTAATTAGCAAGAACAGCTTAGTAGTAGCATAGTTACTTAGTTAGGCATCAATGTCATTTCTAGCGTTCTATACAAGGAAGCGGAAATCGTCTTCCTCAGCGAAGCATGGATGCCTCGACGGGCCAAACAAAAGTGCTACCTACCCCCACCGACAACATACCAAGCTATCAAAGTCTAAAATGGTGCTCTGGACGGCTGGATCTGAGACTAAGGCGAATAAATTGGGCACTTACTTGTCACCGAGGCGGGCAGGCGTTGGACGAGCTCGCCGTCGCTGCTCGCCCCCGTCCCCCGCCTCCAACTCCGGCGGCTGGGGAGGAGATCGAGGGGGGTAGAAGGCGGATTGGGGAAGAGGTGACGGGAGAGGAAAGGAGAGCAAACCCTAGGGGAGGTGGCGTGGAATGTGGCTTTTTGGGGGGGATGGGGATGGAGAGGAGGAGAACTAGGTGGGATGCAGAGGAGAGGGTAGCAACCAGTGCGCGGGTAAAGGCATGTGGGCCCTAGCAGGTAGTGACTAGAGTGACCGACTGGAATAGTGTGTCCACTGTGGAGTACAGTACATCATCTTCCGTGCACTTATTTCTTTTTTGTTAGCTTTGCGACAAGTAAATAACGAAGAACGAAAATAAAATCGCAGCAAGAGGGACACAGATTTAACGTGGAAAACTATCTCCAACAAAGAGAGGGAAAAAACCACGGGCGCCAGCCAACGAAACTTCACTATAATGGAGAGTGTTTACACAACGTCGGGGATTTTACAGATGCAACTTATACCAACCGGCGGTGGTAACCTAGGTCATCAACGATCCGTACCGCGGGGGGTTGTCGCCTCCTGCACCCCCCACAGGCGTCCCTGTTGGGCACGGAGTGGGCCAACTTCAGACTCCGCTCCGCATCGACCCAAGCCTCCGGCGACGGGCATCGCTCCGCTTCGTCAGAAGTTGGCCTTTACTTTGTAGAATTTGGATCAACATATAACAAACTCCACCTTCATCAGAACTAGGACATTGCAATGCTGACAATTTAAAGTGAGGAGCAACAGGAGTACTAACTGACTTTGCATCATGCATATTAAAACGTTGAAGAACTTTCTTTGCTGACTAAGAAACAACAACCTAGATTTTCTGTCCCGTTTAATTTCTATACATAGGATTTTCTTAGCAGCACCAAGATCTTTCATCTCAAAATCACTACTTAGGTGTGCCTTCAAAGTAGTGATTTCTTTCATGCTCTTGCCAGCAATTAACATATCATCAATATATAACAGCAAGTAAATAGGTGATCCATTAACAAACTTTATATAAACACAACTATCAAACTGAGACCTCTTAACACCTTGTGAGATCATAAATGAATCAAACCTTTTGTACCACTGCCTTGGAGATTGCTTCAAACCATAAAGCGATCTCTTCAATTTGCACACAAAATCCTTTTTTCCAAAAACTATGAACCCTTCAGGTTGGTCCATGTAAATCTTCTCCTCCAGTTCACCATGCAGTACATCTAGCTGCTCAAGCTCAAGATCATGCATAGCAACAATACCAAAGAAAGCACGAATAGAACTATGCTTCACAACCGGAGAGAAAACATCATTATAATCAATACCTGGAATCTGACTGAAACCTTTTGCTACTAACCTTGCCTTAAACCTTGGAGGCTCATTAGGAGACACACCTTCTTTTCTCTTATATATCCACTTACAGCGAACGGCCTTCTTCTGTTTAGGAAAGCGCATAACTTCCCATGTGTCATTCTTATCAAGCGATTGCATCTCTTCTTGCATAGCAGAAACCCACTTCTCGCGGTCAACGGATGCAATGGCATCATTGTATGTAGCAGGTTCAGTATCATGCTCCACCTGTTCAGCACAACTCAAAGCATAATGAGTACGATTACACTCTTCAGTTAAATGATGAGGTGGAACTATGTTACGTCTCGGTCTATCAGCAGCAATAGATTCCTGTGGCTGCTGCAAAACAGTAGGTGAGTGCTGAACAACATCATCATCAATATTTTCCTCATGAGTATCATCAACAACAACATTATTATCAACAGTTTTCTGCAGGTGCTCCACCTGCACACGAACTCCCTCCTCTCCAATAGCAACAGGAGAGGGATCTGATGGCAAGCTGTCATGATACATAACGGATTCATTGAAAACAACGTTTCTACTCAGCAAAATCCTTTTAGTTTCAGGATTCCATAATTTATATGCCTTAACTCCTGAACCATAACCAAGGAACATGCACTTAACAGCTCTAGGCTCTAACTTTCCATTATCAACATGAGCATAAGCAGTGCAACCAAAAACTCTCAACTGTGAATAATCAGCAGGCGAACCTGACCATACCTCAATGGAAGTTTTCTTCTCAAGTGGAATAGAAGGTGACCTGTTGATGAGGTAACACGCTATGTTGGCTGCTTCAGCCCAGAAACGTCTATGCATACCTGCATTGGACAACATACAGCGAGCCCTCGAGATGATGGTTCTATTCATGCGCTCAGCCACGCCATTCTGCTGAGGAGTGTAAGGGATGGTGTGGTGCCTGATCGTACCATCATTACTGCAAAACTCCTCAAACTCATTAGAACAGAATTCCATACCATTGTCGGTACGTAATACCTTTACCTTCTTTTCAGTTTGCTTTTCTACCATAACTTTCCACTTCTTAAAAGCATCAAAAACATCAGATTTTTGTTTCAGAAAATATGGCCACACTTTTCTTGAGTAGTCATCAATGATAGTAAGTATGTAATTAGCACCACCAATAGATGTCTTACGGGAAGGCCCCCATACATCAACATGCACATAATCTAAAATGCCTTTGGTGGTATGAACGGAAGCATTGAATTTAACTCTTTTGTGCTTACCAAATACGTAGTGCTCACAGAACTCAAACTTATCCAAGTTGCAACCATCAATTAGCTCTCTCTTAACCAACTTTGCCATGCCATGTTCGCTCATATGCCCAAGACGCATATGCCACGGATTTGTTTTACCACAATCATCAGAATCATTAGCAGTAACAGCAGCAGCAATACCAGGCAAAGTGCTACCTCTAAGAACATATAACTTAGCAGAATTCATATCACCTATCATGTGAATAAGAGAGACTTTCGATACCTTTAACAACCTACGTCCACCGGCGTACTTGTATCCATCAACGTCCATGGTACTTAGGGAGATCAGATTTCTGGCCATACTTGGTATGTGCTTCACCTCATTCAACGTACGCGTCACGCCATCATGTGTCTTGATCTTAATAGATCCAACTCCGATAATATGGCATGGGTTGTCATTTCTCCACACGTACAAAATCTCCAGTCTGCACAGACTCATATGAACTGAACCAATCTTTGTTACAGCAAATATGAAACGAACATGCAGTATCTAGTATCCATTCATCATCACGAGAAGCACAGGCAGCAAAAACGGCTAAACATTCACTGTCAGAACTATCAACAGAAACAACAACAGCCTTACCATTACCTTGATCCTTATCTTTCGGTTGGTAAGTACCGTTCCTTTTCTCCTTATTCTGTAGCTTCCAACAATCATCAATAATATGATTAGATTTCTTACAATACCTGCAGAACTTGTCCTTTCCCTTGGACTTCGAACGACTTCTACCGTCTTTGCTCTTATCTTGGTTGCCATGGTTGTTAAATCTCTGCTCGGTCCTACCACGAACCTGCAGAGCTTCAGCCTTGGAAGACGCTCCATCTGCCTGCACCATAGATTTCATCTTTTCCCTCTGTTTGAGGGCATCTTGCACTTCATCAAGGGTTATCTTATCACGGCTCAACAACATTGTATCACGAAAGTGAGTATAAGAACTAGGCAGCGAGCATAGGAGTAAAAGGGCTACATCCTCATCATCATATTTTACTTCCATAGATTGCAAATCAGAAATAATCTCTCTGAAAAGAGATAAGTGATTCATTACCGATCCACCTTCCTACAATCTATGCGAGAACAACTTCATCTTCACATGCATCTTACTGGTTAGATCCTTTGACATGCAGATCGATTCTAGTTTCCCCCAAAGGGCAGCAGCAGATTTCTCTGTCAAAACTTCCTGCAAAATATTATTGGATAGAAGAAGTTGAATCATAGACAAAGCCTTACGGTCCTTCCGCTTCTCTTTGTTAGACCATCTCTTAGCATCCTTTTCCCTGAATGCATCCAGCGCATCATCCAGATCTGAAGTTTGGGCGAGAATCGCCCGCATCTTCACCTGCCACAAGCAGAATCTTGTGGAGTAGTCCAGCTACGGTAGATCAAACTTCAATGACGACATGTCGCAAACCCTAGATTAGAACCTGGGGCTCTGATACCACTTGTTAGCTTTGCGACAAGTAAATAACGAAGAACGAAAATAAAATCGCAGCAAGGGGGACACAGATTTAACGTGGAAAACCCTCTCCAACAAAGAGAGGGGAAAAACCACGGGCGCCAGCCAGCGAAACTTCACTATAATGGGGAGTGTTTACACAACGCCGGGGATTTTACAGATGCAACTTATACCAACCGGCGGCGGTAACCTAGGTCATCAACGATCCGTACCGCGGGGGGCTGTTGCCCCCTGCACCCCCCACAGGCGTCCCTGTTGGGCACGGAGTGGGCCAACTTCAGACTCCGCTCCGCATCGGCCCAAGCCTCCGGCGACGGGCCTCGCTCCGCTCTGTCAGAAGTTGGCATTTACTTTGTAGAATTTGGATCAACATATAACAAACTCCACCTTCATCAGAACTAGGACATTGCAATGCTGACAATTTAAAGTGAGGAGCAACAGGAGTACTAACTGACTTTGCATCATGCATATTAAAACGTTGAAGAACTTTCTTTGCTGACTAAGAAACAACAATCTAGATTTTCTGTCCCGTTTAATTTCCATACATAGGATTTTTTTAGCAGCACCAAGATCTTTCATCTCAAATTCACTACTTAGGTGTGCCTTCAAAGTATGATTTCTTTCATGCTCTTGGCAGCAATTAACATATCATCAACATATAATAGCAAGTAAATAGGTGATCCATTAACAAACTTTATATAAACACAGCTATCAAACTGAGACCTCTTAAAACCTTGTGAGATCATAAATGAATCAAACCTTTTGTATCACTGCCTTGGAGATTGCTTCAAACCATAAAGCGACCTCTTCAATTTGCACACAAAATCCTTTTTTCCAGAAACTATGAACCCTTCAGGTTGGTCCATGTAAATCTCCTCCTCCAGTTCACCATGCAGAAAAGCAGTCGTTACATCTAGCTGCTCAAGCTCAAGATCGTGCATAGCAATAATACCAAAGAAAGCACGAATAGAACTATGCTTCACAACCGGAGAGAAAACGTCATTATAATCAATACCTAGAATCTGACTGAAACCTTTTGCTACTAACCTTGCCTTAAACCTTGGAGGCTCATTAGGAGACAAACCTTCATTTCTCTTATATATCCACTTACAGCGGACGGACTTCTTCTGTTTAGGCAAGCACACAACTTTCCATGTGTCATTCTTTTCAAGCAATTGCATCTCTTTTTGCATAGCAGAAACCCACTTCTCGCGGTCAACGGATGCAATGGCCTCATTCAGAAGTTGGCCTTTACTTTGTAGAATTTGGATCAACATATAACATTTTTCTTTTCACAAAAAATTATTCCAAAATATAACCTCTATTTCAGTTTGTCAGAGCATCATGGGGTGCCGGCGCTCAAAATCGCGCTCAGCCTATCCTCGCTTTGGTATCCGGCGCCCCCAGGCCGAATCCAACCTAGGAAGGGCTAGCGAGAGCACCAGATGGAGTTGAAAACGACGCGGACCAGCCCTGACAGTAGGAGAAAGCTTTGGTCCCACCCTTTCCGCCGCTTCTGGCTCCGTCTTTCCGCCCTTTTCCCTGCTATATGTAGGCGCCACTCCCTTCCTCGCTTCCCCTCCCGCCACCATCGTCGCCGCCGCCATGGAGAGACCCAAACTCAATTTCTACGAGGTCATGATGTTTTCCCACTACGACAACCTCGCGCCGCCGCGCGCGAGCCTTCTGGCCAGCTTCGAGCTCAGCTATGCCGGCGAGCCGGTGGCGCCACCCTTGCGTGGCGCCGAGTTGGCGATGCAGATAGAGGAGCGTCGTCACGAACTACTGGAGCAAAACAGGGTGATGGACCGGTACGCGCCCACGAGCGAGTGCCTACTGGCCGAAGAGGTTCAAGAAGGAGCGGGCGAAGGATCTCGCGCTATGCCGAGCTCATCGACGGCAGCTCCACCCGGATCTGCGCAACCCCGAAGGGAGGGAGCACTTCTGGGCAGTGCACGGGCGTACATTCTACACCGCTATCGACGAGGCGCGCCGTCAAGCCGAGGCGGCACGCCGTGAGGAATTCATGATCCGGGAGGAGGCCACCGGGATCGTCGACCCCGAGTCCAGCGAGGAGGAGGATGGCGACGCTATGGACAACACCGATGGTGACATCGGCGGTGAAAGCAGCATAATTAATTAGGACGACGCAAAGTTGGCGATGCAGAATCGCCTTTCCAATATTATCCATGTATTAATGTACTCCCTCTGATCCAAATTAATTGACTCAAGTTTTTCTAGATTCGGATGTATCTAGTACTAAAACATGTCTAGATACATCCGAATATAGTCAAATCCGAGTCAATTAATTTGGATCGGAGGGAGTAGTTGAAATTAATTGAATATAAACTATCGGGAGAGGACATGACTTGGAACGATTGCCCCCTTAAACTCAAAAAATAGTTGGCGTCTCTCCATATGGGCTAGAATTTGCTGTCGCAGAGCCCGTATAGGGGGGCGAGTGGAGATGCTTTAGAACAAGATTGTGACCAATAGTTTGACATGCAATGAAGTAATTAGGGCCCTACTAAAAACAAACTTCATTTTAACTAGTTAGTGTGTGTTCGGTTCTAGAATTTGGTGGAACGGCCTATTCCGCATCTAGAACCCATTCCTATGTTCGGTTTTATGCGAGGAATGGAACCCAGTAGTTTCTTGGAACAGAATATTCCTCTAATATGCGGAACGCACTCGTCCGACCAATTCGGCCGGATCGGGAAGAACGCCCCACTAACCCACGCATCGTCTCAGCAAGAAAATAATTAGGCTCGACTAAACCAACTTCTCTCCTCCCATAGTCGGAACTTAGGCAAGCAGCGGCCAAGGGTCAGGCACGTGGCGGCGCGGTGGCCAAGGGACAAGCACGCGGCGGCACGGCCAGGCACGTGGCAGGGTGGAGGCCAGGGGCCAAGCACGCGCGGCGGACAGGCACGCAACACGGTTGCGGCGGGCAGTCACGCGCGAGTGGTGACGCGGCTAGGCACGCGCAGGGGCGGTGCCGGAAATTAGGCAAGACGTAAATTAGGGGTAGATCTAGCAATTCCATTCTATGAATTTTGTCCCAACCAAACATAAAACAGAACCATTCTATTTTCTCGATTTTTTCGAACAGAACATGAGGTCAAAACCGTTCCATGACATCGGATAGAACCATTCCATTCCATCCCCTTTGGTTCCAAACTGAACACACGCTTAGTATTTCTACAGCCATAAGCAGTGCAGAGCTAGAGAATGGATGCTCGGGGGTGTGGCGTGTGCGTTGGTGCCTAGCCAAACAGCTGGTTCCAACGGCACCACACATGAAAATTTGCTATTTTATCAAAGAATCATTTTTTACCCTGTGTCTTGTGCTACCTTCTACCTACACTTGCATTCGACGATGCCCTAAGACAAATCTCAACCAATATAAACTACTCCCTTCCCTTCGATCCATATTAACGTTCTTAGATTTGCCTAGATTATTGAATGACATGGAAGGACTGTTGAGGTGTTGACATGGAACGTTCGAAGGAAAATAGATCAAACATCGTAGGAGATGGTGGACTAAATAAATCATCCCCAAAGGAGAAGCTTAAATTGGATTGAAGGCCCATCCGAACTAACCTATTTTTTTGGACATGCAACACCTCAACGGTCCTTCCATGTCATCCAACTCACGTCTGGGTCATCCCATGGATACAGTCATCATATGCAATTAACTTTTTTCTGAAAACGCAAGGCTGCACATTGTCGTTTGGTGGCCGTAATGTCTTCTCCAGAGCATATTCCTCTTTTTTTCCGAAATTGAGGTGTTACCCTCGGCGCATCAAAAAGATGCACATAGCCTGCTTTATTTATTATTTAACGAAACCTTACAAAGAGAATACAAAGATCAATGAAGCCACCTCTCGAAACCAACTTGATGAAGGAGGTGGCCATGTCAGAACACTCTAACCGCACACCAACGTACATCATCAACATACCGGAGGTCCCAAAGCTGTCCCACGGCGGGTCAAGAGCACAAACCGGTCCAGCTGATCCGTAGCACACCATCGTGCACGCACAATCTTCTGCTGCCGCCATCTTCCACCAACCCATCTTCAGAAGGATCAAAATAATTCCCTTATCAGGCCTGCCGTCAACGCCACCAAGACGCCAAATAGCGTCACCACCCTGCACGCGTCCATCAGATACACGCGCGGTCGCCGACGAGACTCCTCGTCACCATGCCGCCGAGTCCCGTCAACCGACGCAGCTAGAAACTCACGGAAGATCTGTCGTGCATGGCACCTACCGAACCAAGCATGACATTGCGTAGCACCTGGCGGCTAGGCATGACTTGACATCTCCACGAAAGACTTCGTGCAAGATGAAGCCGCTCCACTTCCCACCTCTGCCATCCGACGCCGCTCCACAAACGATGCCCCCGAGAGGGATCGCGACACCGTAGCGCCGCCATTGTCTGATCGGAAGATCGTAGGGTTTCCCCCGGAGCGGCACGATGGGTAGACGATAATTGTAGGACAATGCCCTCAACAAGGTTACGATGCGAGAGCACCGCCATCGCCCGCCTTGACCGGAGTCGTAGCCTGGTTTTCACTGGCAACCACGCCTCCCCAACTCGTTGTCGGGGCTGAGATGTGGTATGCACCACAGCCAGCCACAAACTGGCCGACCATCTCCGGCGAAGAAGACGACCGCCGCCACCACCCTCAGTCATGTGAAAGTACCCCAGGGACCATCCATATCGTCGATGGGCAATAGCAGTCGTGCAGATGCCATGGCCGATCTAGGTCCAACGGACCTAGATATGGTCAGGATCCACACCGCCCCTACCAGCCCCGCCGACGAGCGTGGACGACCTGGTTGCCGACACCCGCACCACTGCCGTTGGGGATGGAGAGGAGGAGCATCTGCCACCTCTACCATCTGCCGGTCGGAGGGAAACCGCCGCTACCGCACCCACGGGCCTTTGCCCGGCGACGCCTATGGCAGCGGCGGCGCCAGGGAGAGAGGGCGCGAGGAGGACCTTGAGTCGGCGAGGAGGGGCACCCCTGGGGCGGCGGCGGCACCGCCTCGGGGGTGGGAGGGAGTCGGGGGTGGGAGAAAGCTCCCAATACATACAACACTTTTTCTTCAAACGAAAATGCCCAATACTTAACTAGAGCATCTCTAGCTGATACCACATCCGGTTATCCTACAAAACGCGTTTGCGGTGAAACGTATCTCACCTTTGCGATGCAAAAACGGGCGGAGCGGAGCAGATGCCGCATAGTTGTATGTCAAAATAGAATATTCCTCTTTACGGGTCAGGTATGCGGCATTTGTTCTGTCTCGTCGCGTGTACCGCAAAACAGGGTTTATCGTCCTAGAACAACAAACATCACAGAATATCCAAAGTTTACAACAACACAAATGAAATGAAGCGACATACTAGGCGTCCTAAAGACCATGGTGGTCAACTCCATCATTTGCAGCAGCGGTTGGGGCACCATCAGCAATTGCAACAACACAAGCAGCAGCTCTACGAGCTTTTCTTGCCGCGAGGATCTCTAACCTTCTATCATCCCACCACTCCTTTGTGATCGGATCCATCTTATTATGATCCATCATCATCACTCATGTCTCATAGGAAATGATTGTTGCCCTAGAATTTTCTACTTCGAGACGAATCCTCTGCTCCTCGACTTTAGCCTTGCGCTTCTCATCTTCATGAGTTGTAAGCCACATTTTCATCTTGACATCTTCTTTTTTGTCAGCTATCTCGATCTTGGCTTCGATTTGTTGTTGCGCTACAATCACCTTGTGCTTCATCATGTCCTCGATCTTGTCCCTCAACTTCTCATGTTCAGCCTTTCTCTTCAACTCTTCCTTCGCCTTCTTGGTGGCATCTGGTCTTTTTCTTTTGGCGTTTGTTTCATCATCATCATGTTCATCTTCTTCATCTAAGTTTATTGCTGACACTATTCTCATAGGAGGTGCCTCTTGATCCCTCAACCTCCATTTCTCACTGCCTCAAGTAATGCCCAACAATGTTGGAGAGTGAAGGCTTTGTTCCTCGATGCGGCCATGTCCTTGTACATTGATTGTGCAACCTTGTCCTACATAGCGAAACGATGACAAGTGAACACAACATGCAAACGAAGTGTCGTAATTGAACAAAATGCCAGAAAATTACTCACATATTCATCAATGGTGATGCCGCTTAGGGGAAGATTATTCACTTGCTCATAGGTGGCACTCCTGTGGCTACAAGATTGTTTGAATGTATTCCATCGGTCATAGAGATATATTAATGTGTGAGTGCTTCCTTTGGCGACAAGCTTGAAAATTTTGTCCTCAGTCTGCTGCCAATACTTCTTCTAAGAGTGATCACTCCTGGTGACAGCATCCATGGACACACTCTTCCAAGCCCTGGTCAATGCTTCATCTTCGGTCATAGTGTAGTTTGCCGAACTCTTCGATTTCACCTTCTCCTGGGCAGCATCGAACGCATCCTTGTTCACCTCTTCTAGTTCATCATCCCCTTCATCGGCCTCTTCCTCATGTCCTTCATCGCCTCCTCCATTGACGGCTACAGCTGTCTCATAAAGTAGGGCGGACCATTGTTGACGTCCACCCCGGCGTCCTCCATCATGTCCATGAGGGAACACGAAACCGAGAGCAAATCCTCGCTACACAGTCGAATAAACCGGTAATATAACAAAGGGGGATGCAATATGCGATAGATCATGGGGATTTTAAGGGAAATCGTACATGCGCGGAACATCGGTGGATTGGGTATACGGAGAAGGGGTCATCAATGGCGTGTCCATAGGGAGAGTGACATGGGTATACCTTACAAGTACTCGAGATTAGCCTATATGGTCCATCCCAAGAAGGAGTCCACTGTGCGAACGAAGCCCAGCAAGGATTCGGGTGGCCCACAGGAGTTCGACTTCTTGAAGGACACGACAAAGTATAGATAGAAACTTAAAGGGAAAACCCTAATTTGTAACCGACTTGACCTACTATCCTAAGATCTAGCCTCCCTATATAAAGGCTATAGGAAGGGGCGGCGAGGAGGACAATCTAGACCCTCGCATACACCTCGCCAGATTACATCTGCGCACCCTTGTAACTTTCAACTCCCTCGTAATCAAGAGCAGACAAGCAGGAGTAGGGTCCTCTACGAGGCTTGAACCTGGGTAAAACCTTGTGTCACCTGTGCGCTTGTTTGCTAGCAGATCGATGCCTCCAGCGCTCCCCACTTGCTCGAACCTAAGTCCATCAACAATGGGCATTGATGAGATAACCCCTCGTTAATTGGTGCCATCTGTGGGAACTAGGAGTGCTTATGTTGCGGCTTCCTCGGCCCCATCAACTATGTTCTACGACTCCGCTACAGCGGAGACTCGCCTCCTCTTTGGTGCCTTCGACTTCACCGTCCATGCACTGGTGACTCGCCCAGATTTCGAGTACGTGGGCGACGGGATCGGACTAGCGATCGGAAGCCTACGCTTCTAGGTTGGATGGATCGGCATGCTACGCCTCCCTGATCAGCCGCAGGCTCCCTCGATTGCTCCTGCGTCATGGTTCCCACCATCGATCGGTACCCGGAGCGAACTCAACGCCTCGGTATCAGTCGAGAACATGAATGGAAATAGTAGTTGCGAGTCCGATCTAGGCAATCTGGCATCAGAGGATGGAGCCTAAGGTTCCGAATCTGAGAGCCGTGGGAGAAAACCGCTTCCCCAGCCACTACATGTGTGCCGTCATTGACACCGGTGACGGAGGCACTCAAAGGGACAACGCCAATGGCAGACCCACACTACAAGAAATGTGTTAACTTGTGACCTTCTCGTCGTGATGTGGAATGAAATCGTCATAGATCTATGACGATTTCGCACAAAATGGTCATAGACCATTTGGAGGAGTCAAAACCCTCTAGAATTACGACGTTTTGTGTTCATATTGTCATAATTTTATTAGATGAAATCGTCATAGTCTCCGCAATACACCTTACAGTCTTATGTTTAGCCTACTATGACCAATCTAAATCGTCATAGTGTGTAAATTGGAACATCTTGGTATGGCTGGTCGACCACATCAGTGGTTGCATCTACGTGTCATGTCTACGTGTCATATCCTTAAAAATAGAGAAATGGAAAAAATCACTGGCTGGGAGATCGAACTCGCAACCAGGTGCGTACTTGGCTGAACCTCACCAGCAAACCACTAGGAAAGTCCGACCATCGTGTTCAAACGTGGATTATCTTCGTTTTAATATATACTCAACGACCGCATCTCCTTATTAATGGATAAATGGCAAAAGAATTGCGGAACATGGGGTTCGAACACGAGAGACCACGGGTTCATTTCGCATCGCACAGCAGAACCACAAGGACAGATTAAACTTCGTGTTATATTTCCGCGCACATTCTTTCTTAACATAGGAACTGTTTGTTGGGCATGGGCCTCAAAACCTCCTATTCTCCTCCCTTTTCTCTTTCAAGTTTTCTACACTGCCTGGAAAGGGAAGCGGGGGCGGTGTCTCCATGGGCCGGTTTGACCTTTCCCATTGTATATTAGGTCCGGCCTGATTGTTTTTTTGTTTTTTTTTCTTAATTCTTTTGTATATTTTTCTTATGAAGTCCAAAATAATTTATTTTTATCTCTATATTTTATAAAATTTCGGTGGATCTATGAAGAAACATGACATTGTGAGTCTAAAAATCATTTTTTCAAAAAATAATGGGCATCAGATCATGTATATGTATTTCAAATCGGACCCACTTCCTACAAATTCGTCAGGAATTTGTCTTTTTCGCCAGAGGTGGAAGGAAAGGTTTGAGATACCCTGGTTGGGACATTTGTCCATGTAAGGTGTCCTATTATTTTTGGAAAATGGGATGGTAGCATTTTGAAACTTTCATTTGGTGGTTGCTTCACAAAACGACCCATTTTTTTGCACTCAGAAAATTGAAAATGGTTTTTTGTGCGACAAAATGGAAAACTTCCTCCTGCAACATTGTTCGCTATCCCACGATACATATGTGTGCATAATATGGGCACATTATCACAAACTATGCCATAATTTTAGCCATAACATTGGTCGTTTGGCCCGAAAGCCATGAAACCTCGAACATGATAGGTCATTTCTGTGAAGGTTTTTTCGAGACACTTGCAATATACCAAGTTTGGTATTTTTACTTGCAACTATGTCACATAATAAGACACCACGCGAAGGATTTGCATTGATCGGACCGTGTTTTAATTTTTTATGCCCGTTTCAAACTATGGCCAAACGGCGAGCACGAAGGTTCTTAGCTCGGGGCTGACCCTCGCTAAACTTGCATTGGATCTCTGAAGAAACATGACATTGTGAGTCTAAAAATCATTTTTTCAAAAAATAATGGGCATCAAATCATGTGTCTATAGTTCAAATCGGACCCACTTCCTACCGATTCGTCAGGAATTTGTGTTTTTTTCGCCAGAGGTGGACGGAAAGGTTTGAGATACCCCGGTTAGGACATTTGTCCATGTAAGGTGTACTATTATTTTTGGAAAATGGGATGATAGTATTTTGAAACTTTCATTTGGTGGTTGCTTCACAAAACGACCCATTTTTTGCGCTCAGAAAATGGAAAATGGTTTTTTTGTGCAACAAAATGGAAATCTTCCTCCTGCAACATTGTTCGCCATCCCACGATACATATGTGTGCATAATATGGGCACATTATCACAAACTATGCCATGATTCTAGCCATAACATTGGTCGTTTGGCCCGGAAGCCATGAAACCTCGAACATGATAGGTCATTTCTGTGAAGGTTTTTTCAAGACACTTGCAATATACCAAGTTTGGTATTTTTACTTGCAACTATGTCACATAGTAAGACACCACGCGAAGGATTTGCATTGATCGGGCCGTTTTTTAATTTTTTATGCCCGTTTCAAACTATGGCCAAACGGCGGGCACGAAGGTTCTTAGCTCGGGGCTGAGCCTCGCTAAACTTGCATTGGTTCTCTAAAGAAACATGACATTGTGAGTCTAAAAATAATTTTTTCAAAAAATAATGGGCATCAGATCATGTATCTATAGTTCAAATCGGACCCACTTCCTACCGATTCGTCAGGAATTTGTCTTTTTCGCCAGAGGTGGACGGAAAGGTTTGAGATACCCTGGTTAGGACATTTTTCCATGTAAGGTGTCCTATTTTTTTTTGAAAAATGGGATGGTAGCATTTTGAAACTTTCATTTGGTGGTTGGTTCACAAAACGACCCATTTTTTGCGCTCAGAAAATGGAAAATGGTTTTTTTTTGCGCGACAAAATGGAAAAGTTCCTCCTGCAACATTCTTTGCTGTCCCACGATACATATGGGTGCATAATATGGGCACATTATTACAAACTATGCCATGATTCTAGTCATAACATTGGTCGTTTGGCCTGAAAGCCATGAAACCTCGAACATGATAGGTCATTTCTGTGAAGGTTTTTTCGAGACACTTGCAATATACCAAGTTTGGTATTTTTACTTGCAACTATGTCACATAATAAGACACCACACAAAGGATTTGCATTGATCAGACCATTTTTTAATTTTTTATGCCCATTTCAAACTATGGTCAAAGCGGCGGGCACGAAGGTTCTTAGCTCGGGGCTGAGCCTCGCTAAACTTGCATTGGATCTCTGAAGAAACATGACATTGTGAGTCTAAAAATAACGAGCATTAGATCATGTACATGTAGTTCAAACCGGACTCACATCCTGTCGATTCGACATACATTTGTCTTTTTCACCAGGGGTGGACGAAAAGGTTTTAAAATCTCCGGTTGGGACATTGTTCATGTAAGGTGGTGTAGTATTTTTGAAAAATAGGGTCGTAGCATTTTTGTTTTGAACATTTGGTGGTTGCTTCACAAAACGCCCTGGTTTTAGCACTCGGAAAATGAAAAATGGTCTTTTTGTGCGATGAAAAGGAAAACTTTGTCCTGCAATATTGTTTGCCATCCTAAGATACACGTGTGTGCATAATTTGGAGACATTATTACAAATATACCATGAATTTGACTACAATAAACCTATTAGCCCCGCAGTATAGAGCTAGCCAATCAAATCAAAGCATCAGCCTATCCACAAATCACTCTGCAAATGAAGATCTCAACCGTCTATCCACGCTCGACAATCCAAATCCAATGTCCCCCACTTTGGACGAAACATGACCTACACGCCCCCAGAAATCCCAACTGTTGCACCGAAATATTCAGGGATAGTTTCGTCAAAGTCTATTTCTAACCCTAGGTCTGCATGTTAGGTCAAGCCGCATCCCACCTACCCCGTCACACAGCCAGGAGCGCCGCCTCCCTCTCCCTTCCCACCCACCCACGAGCGCCGCCTCCACCTTGATACGATCCCTGTTCTCCACCCGCCTTGCCGTCGCCACCCTCTCCCTGTTCTCCACCCGCCTTGCCGTCACCGCCCTCTCCCTGTTCTCCACCCGCCTTGCCGTCGCCGCCCTCTCCCCAGAATTCCTTTGCGATGCCTCCCCATCTCTCGTGAGAATGAGCCGAGTGTCACCTGCTCCCCTTCCCGCGATGGCAAACCCGATGTATGGCTCCAGACCGCTGCGATCCAGGTAAACCCCGTCCGACCCTCTAGGTCTCTTGGCCCAATTCGTGCCCTTTGCTATTCAAATCGATCTACTCCTTTGTCAAGCGAAACTGAATTGGAACCCGTGACCAATTCGGTGTTCTTTCGAGGGTCGCAGGAACACGTCGACCTCCGACGAGATCTAGCTGCGGATCGACCCGCCCCCCGACGCCAAGCCCCCTCGGTTCCGTTCAGTGTCCCGCACCACCGCGCCGCCACGTCCAAGATAGAGGAGGAGGACGGGGCTCCTTTGCACCATGACCTGCCGCCGGTGCCGAAGCGGGTCAGCTGGAGGAGTGGCGCTTGGAGGCCATGCGCGACCTAGAGCGCATGCGGGTCCTCGTCGACGTCACCATCTCCGCCCCCACATATGTGGAAACCCCATACGCCGCTCTCATTGGTGAGTTCTCTGCTGTTGCCTGAGCCCATGTGTAGCGAGTCACGACCTTGTTATGCCACCATTGTCCATGTTTAATGATTGTTGGTACATGTTTGAATTTGGATGCAAATCTGCACCTACCATGAGCACATATCTTATGCATCATCGTGATAATGGAATTGGCAGTTTGGACAGGTGGATCCTGTGTAGTTTCTTGCTTTCTGCTTGAGAGAGATGCATGGATAGATGTAATTGGTTCAGTAGTCCTTGTATTGTCTTAGCCACACAGATTTTGTGCTCTGTTTAGTAGTACTACCCGCCGTTTATCTGTATCTATACACTGCAGTTTATCAAGCTTGGTTTCTGAATTTCATAAGTCGTGCTACATTTTATAGTTCTATGGCAATTAAATCTTGTGCAATTCTGTGGTCAGCTAGTTTACTAAATCTACTGATGGTCTAAATTCATTGTGTATTACTTGTGCAACTAGTTTTACTGCAGCATGGCCAGCTGAGCTTATCTATTCTGCCTTCTATGTGTGATTGGTCTTTGAAACCCTTGTTAATTGTGTTGATTATCAATAGATGAGACATATGTTTGGTTAAATGTTTAAATGCACTAGTGAAATGCTTTGTTGCTTTACATTATTCCGCATGCTTGGCTGCTTTGTAGCTTTATCTTCATCTCATTCACGATAGCTTCATTATCACTTTATATAGTCACATGATTAGTTCCAACAGTATAATTTTCATACCTGGGAATTCTGGATTGTTGTGAGGTAGTACATGCCATCTTAATCAGTTTGTTGCTAAAGCAGTTTCAGTTCTGAATATACTAGCACCTTTACCATGAATTATTTTCTGATGATTCTCTATAGATTGATCTTGTGCCGAAACGCATCTTATTGTGCTACTGTAGTCTTGGTTCTTAACTGTTGCTCATTAATTTTGCAGATTTGGATTGGAATATGCGAAGGATTGGAGTACTCTGCACATTATACGTGTGTGACTGGTCCTGCTGTGGCCATCTCCGGTGAAGCTACAGGAACCTCCCGACGCTGACGACCACCTCAGGTAAAGGCCTCTTTTTCTTCCCCTATTCTTCTTGAGCAAGAGCGCACCTATGTGTGATACTGGAAATTATAGTGGACTCTTTTGGTAGGATGCATGAGCTACAGGTGCATGCGTGATGTCTACATATACTTTAGTTAGCAAATCTGGTGTAGTTGTCTCTGAATTGTCTTTAGGGATATGCTAATTCTAGAAAACGGAAGCAGTAAGTTGTGGCCTGGTTATGTTCTGTTTGTCGAAATTTGGTACTCCCTCCGACCCATATTAGTTGACTCAATTTTGTCTAGATACGGATGCATCTAGACTAGATACTTAACTAGATACATATGAACCTTGACAAAGTCGAGTCAACTAATATGGGTCGGAGGGAGTATGTTGCTTATAAGATCTTATCAAAATTTAAGAAAACCAAAAGCAGTAACTGAATATCCTAGTGATGCTAAGTGTGATAGTAATGACAATGAGTGCGGATGTCTTTACCATGGATTCAGGGTTGTTTGAAGTCATGAACCATGGTCTGTTTATTTTCCATGCCCTCATGTTGTTTTTATTGTTATCGATGCTCTCATGTTGTTTTTAGTTTTATCCATGCCCTCATGCTTCAGAATTTATATGTACATCTGTTTATTTTCTTTCTACCTGATCTAAGTTAATTTTAGAAGATATTGCTTTCTTTGACTGAGCCATAACCAGCATTTCCTCTCTTTTACATGAGCTCCAGGCTGAAGATGGAAGAACCGAAGGCTTCATACTTAGCAAAGATTTGATATTGATATTTTTGTGGTCATGGGTGATTTGGACTATGGAATGTTTGTAATATACTACAGAGTACTTTTGTAGCTGTTTTCTATTCCTAGGTTATGTGAATTATGCCTCCGATTGTAATATATGTTACAATTTCGGTTACCACTATTGAATGTGATTTAAGCTGTGCTTACCGAAATATTATTTGTGTAATGCCTATGTGTTCATCCAAATACTACTTGGGCTGTTAAAAGGCCACGGCCTAAAACAATATTGGACAGGGCAGTTAACAATTCCTGGAAAAAAATGGTTCAAAATAAAGAAGAGCTGGGCAGTAAATAGGCCATGGCCCTAAAAATAAAAAGGCTAAATTGTTGGGTTGGGCCCAAGCAGCAACGAGAATTAATAGGAAAAAAATATTAATGGATCAAATTGTTGGGCTTGGCCCATACAAATTTTGAAATGGACTGGGCTGATTCTATGCCACATCGGATCGGCCATGTGGGATCTGACCTGGCTAGGCGAGTTTGCTCATGACGATTTTGGATCGTCATAACGCTTATGACGATCCAATATCATCATAGACGATTATGACGATTTTACCAAAATCGTCGTTATATTGCATTTGCGACGCCCAGCTTTCGACGATATCAAAATCGTCATAGAATCGTCATAAACAGACTATTGTGACGATTCTGTGACGAAAATAGAGGGTCATATAAAGCTAGATTCCTTGTAGTTCCACCAACAACGGTCCAACTAATCGACCCCTACCATCGGCCGCATCGAGGACGACCAGAGCTGCCCAACCCTGAGGGTGAACGTGTCAAGGGGTGGCACGAGATCCAACTCAATGACGTCGAGTGGGCGCGAGGCAGGGAGGCCCTACATGGCAACTCCTACCACCAAACTCATCACAACAAATGTTTATGGGTTACCATTACCTACTCATCCAGGAGTATAAGCTCCAGCAGGCGGTGAGCGCTCGTCGAGGAGGGCTGCGGACGAGTCAAGCCTTCGGCGAGCGGCACTCTCTTCCATCGGAGGATCCTCCTCCAAGGGCAATGACCATGCAGCTGCCAAAAGGGTTAATTCTCTTTGGGGGGGGTGAATAGGTGCTACTTCAAATTTTAATGCTTTTTCAATTTTAGGCTTAGCACAAAGGGTTAATTCTCTAGATAAACTATTAGGTGGAGTTTCCCTATATGCAAACCTATCTACTAGCGAGTAAAGAGCGAGTGGAAGAGGAACGGGTGAACCGTAGTGAAGCACGCGGAGACACGGGATTTGTTTTACCGCAGTTCCTTCCTTGTTAAGGGAAGTACGTCTGCGTTGGAGGGGTGGGCGGTACTAAGACCACCACGCCACAATAGGCCTCACCCTGTTCTCCGATGGATCCTGCCACCAAAGGCTTGATCCAGCTTTCCACTATAGGAAACCTTCGAGGCGGGTACCGGTGCCTTTACACAACTAGCGGGGCACAACTCCACAATCAACTTGGAGGCTCCCGTAATGACAACAAGCTGCCAAAGAACAAGTTATCCATAACAATGAACAAGATCTAGATATTGACAAGAATACTAGATCAGGGATTTCTCCAAATGAATGGAGAGGAGTTGATGCCCTTGATTCGTGATGAGATGATGATTCTCTCCTCCTTCAATTCCCCCAAAGATCGAAGCCTTCGGGTGGTTGAAGTGGGAGATCTAGAATGGGAGCTCTTGCAAAGTGTCTGAATAATTTCGAGTGAATCAAGAGTTCTGCTCGTTGGGGAAGAAGGGATATTTATACCCCCTTCCAAATCCAAGCCGTTGGAGCCTTTGGGGGCCAGATTATCTGGCCCAAGTGAGGGCCGGATTATCCGTCCTGGGGAAAACTCTGCCCTTGGCTCGGATTATCCGGCAGATAAACCGCCCCCACTTTGAGTGACGCGCCAAGCCCTGCCCTTGATCGCCTACTGGGGGCCAGATTATCTGGCCTGGAGAGGAAAAACCGCCCCAGTTCGGATTTTCCGGGAGAAAATCCGACCGGACTCCGAGCGACGTGCCTTGGCAGCCTTTGGTCGATTTCTGGGGGCCGGATTATCTGGCCCATGTGAATGCCGGATTATCCGGCCTGGGGAGGAAAAACCACCTCAGTTCGGATTTTCCGGGAGAAAATCCGACCGAACTCTGAGCGACGCGCCTTGGCAGCCTTTGATCGATGAGATAGGCCGGATTATCCGGCCCTTGGTGGGGCGGATAATCCCCCCCCCCCCAAAACACCTGCACACTTAGTGCACATGAGAAAACTCCACGGTATTGTTATCTAACACACAAAACACAGGAAAACATGAAATGTTCTTTCAATCTCCCCCTTTTTGTGTTAGATGACAATACTAGGATTTGCAGGAAAGGATCACAAGACTACCAACTATAACATGGAAGAGACTCTCCCTCAATGTGTGCATATTAGAATTTTGCATTTGAATACAAATGCACACAAATAGGTGCGAATCTATTCCATTGACATATGAACAACATAATCATGCCACCGAGATAGGGAGAGAGGCATCCTTGAAATAGCCACAATTATCAACATGATAACCAATATAAGCGCCTTCCTCGATATAGATTCCCAACATAATAGGATATGAATAGATGAATCCATAAGCATAATCCATGAGATAAATCCAGACATCCACCATAAGCATAATCCATGAGATAAATCCAGACATCCACCATCACAGAGTCTCAAACAAACCACAAAACACAAAATAAAGTTCAACGCTAAATGGGCACAAGCGAGAAAACGACGAATAGGAAAAAGTGCAAATGCGTGTGCCCGACCCATGCAAATCCTCGAAGACCTAATAGAACTACTTCTCCCCCTTTGATCGAGACGCCAAAAAGGAAGAAGAGCGATGCTAGCACCCTAAGGGATCACTCGTAGTCCTCATCCTCATCCTCGTCCTCGTCCTCGTTCCCATCCTCGTCCTCATCTTCAAGATCCTCGGTGTCATCATCCTCATCATCAGTAGTGGCTGCAGAGGGGAACAAGTGACGCTCAACCTAGAAGAAGAGTTCCACCGGGCATATGGTGTGGGAGGGGTAGGAGCCGGGGGATCACCAGAAGCACCAGACACATGGTGAAGGATGAGCTGCTAACAGTGAGCCAAGTCATGGCGCAGCTTGTACGCCTCGTATTGGCCCTTGCGTGTGTCCACGCCCATGCAAAGGATATTCCGTTGGAACCAGTTCAGCTGGTTGATCTCACGAGCAACGAGGGGCACTGGAGGTTTGCGAGCATCCCTCATGAGACCCTCAGGAGCAGAAGAGGGGTGAGAGGTCTTCCGAACCTTTGTTTAGATCTTCTTTGCCTTATGCACAACATCAATGTTGAAATATTTAGAGGGAAGCAGGTGCCTGATGAGCATCATAATGTAGGGAGCATAAGGAATGGACAGCCGGTTGAACATTGCATCAATCAATTTATGGTAGATGAAGTCCATCACGTCCAGCTTGTACTGCACTAACTCATCCTCGCATGAGGCAACCTCATGAGAGAAGGCAAGGAGCTAGACAAGGTGACCACGGATGCTATCATTGTTGCCTCCACTTGGAGTGATGGAATCACGGAAGAGGCCTACCAGGGTAGCATAGATAGGAGCAAGACCAGCAAGAGTGCCCACAATGCCATTGTCCATTGTGCAAGGAGAGAGAGTTGCATCTTTGTTGGGCTTCAGCTGGGTGATGATGCGGTGGCCACTGGCCCTATCCCTGCTGCGGAAAGAGTATCCAAGTACCTCAGCAAACACACGGAAATCAGCAGTCATGGGCCTATCATGAGTCATCCACTTCATAGTGCGATGCTCATCTCCACAAATAACCAAAGTGGAAAAGAACTGCTTCACCACCTCAGAGTCATATGAGCACTGGAGAGCCATGAGATGGTGCAGCCCCATCTGCTCAGTCACATACATGGCATCCACAAGGTGGGGCTTCTCCAAAGCCTCAGCAAGAACCAGTGGGTGCATAGGCCTAATGTTTAGCCTGGCATACACATCTTCAAAAATACCTTTCTGTTCAGCACACCAAAAGCGAGCATCCCCCAGCTCAGAATCACAAGGCAACTCAGCAAACAAATCACGGTGACGGATAGAGGAATAAGTGACCAGATCCAAAGCCTTGTAGTTGATCTTGGGCTCTTTGCCCTTCCTTTTGGACACCCCCTTTCTAGTCCTCTTTGCTTGTTCAGCCATGCGCTTCTCTTCGTTCTTTCTTCTCCTCAACTCAACCTCGTCCACTAAGTTACCTTGTCCGTCATCCCGAAAGTATTTACCACGAGGACGACGCTTGTAGGTCTTGGGAGCACTAGAACCACCTGTGAGGAGAACAAGGGCGATAGCATGGGGATAAGGATACACACAAGTCCAGGAGAGAGCGTGGAAAAAATAGTCAAAAAGTTCATAGGACAAATCTACTCAATGCACACAACATGATGAAACTGAACCAGGTTTGATTCTATCAGGCCGGATTATCCGATCTAGCCAGGGGCGGATAATCCAGCCCTGGCAGAAATTTTCGACTTCACCTAGATTGAATGCAAAAGTTGATCGGGCCTAGAAACTGCAAGACTATGATTTCTACGCGAAACAACATCCTTCTAGACAACGTTCCACCCAAAAAATAACACATCTAGCTAAAGATGGGGAGAGAGGGAGTTACCCTCACTCATTGGAGGAAGAACGCGAAGGAGAGGTACCCGGAGGCACGGAGAAGAAGATCCGGGGAGGCCCAGAAAATCCGGTGGCCGGAGAGGCTCCGGGGAGGGTGGGGGACGGCAGGCGGCGGCTGAGGAGTAGGAGAGGGTTGGGGGAGAAGTGCTGCTCGTTATGAGCCCTTTCCCCCAATCCTTGCCCTTAAAGACGAAATCCGTCAGGTTCGGATTATCCAGCCACAAATCTGAATTTTTGTTGAACACAGATTTAGGCCCACGTGTCCCCAAACAACACCCTCACAAGGTGTACAAGGGACTTGTGTGCAAGAATAGATGGTTTAGGGGTAGGGAAAGGCTTAGGATTGAGAGGGCCAAACAGAGATGGTACTACACACTCAAAATTGCAAGAACCAAATCAACTAAAAGCCAAAATTGAGTGTGATTCCCATAAGAACATGAGATGAGTGAAAACAACCAAAAAGATCCACAAAAATCCAATTCTCCTCACGGGAGAGGGCGGTGGCCGAAGCCACCTTGTTGGAGTGTATGGTATGACAGCGCGAAGATATATCTTGGGTTCACGACCAATACTCATCAATAAGCTCACATATCACAAAATGATATTAAGAGAAATGATTTATCTTTCTTTCGACATTATGGGGGGAGGGTTAGCCCAGTTAATTAGGACCACACTCCCCCTATATCCATGCCCACATCTAGACCAAATAAGACTGAGATGTACGAGTGAGTGCATGGGTAATCAAGACAAGCTCCTGGAATCAATGATATTTAGCTCATTCCTCAAGTAGCAGAACCTTGCTTCATCAAGTGGCTTCATGAAAATATCAGCAAGTTGGTTCTTCGTGCTCACAAAAGATAGATCAATATTGCCTCAAGCAACATGGTCTCAAATAAAATGATTCCGAATCTCAATATGCTTTGTCCTTGTGTGCTGTACCGGATTGTACGCAATGTTGATTGCACTTTCATTGTCACATAAAAGAGGCACTTTGTCACAATTGACACCATTATTCCTTTAAAGTTTGCCTCATCCACAATAACTGAGTGCAGGCACTAGCAGCAGCAACATATTCAGCTTCGGCGGTGGAGAGAGAGATACAATTCTGCTTTTTAGATGACCAACACACTAAAGATCGTCCCAAGAATTGACAAGCTCCAGAAGTGGATTTCCGGTCATCCTCATCACCAGCCCAATCTGAATCAGTATAACCACATAGAGATATCGAAAGATCCTCTTGACTGCCACAAAATGACTTTCTTTAGGAGCTGCTTGATACCTTGCACACACCCCCACACTCAACATAATATCGGTTCTAGATGCGCAGAGGTAAAGAAGAGAGCCGATCATGGACCGATATACCTTTTGGTCCACATATTTACCGTGGGGGTTAAGTTCAAGGTGACATTTTGTTTGCATCAGAGTGGCAACACCATTCAGATCCGTCATCTTGAATCTCTTGAGCATGTCTTGGATGTACTTAGCTTGATTAATGAAGGTTCCTTCTCTAAGTTGCTTGATCTTGAATCCAAGAAAGAACCGTAATTCCCCCAT
The DNA here is from genome assembly GCA_910589775.1 of Avena eriantha. Lineage (NCBI taxonomy): Eukaryota > Viridiplantae > Streptophyta > Magnoliopsida > Poales > Poaceae > Avena > Avena eriantha. The sequence goes on along the minus strand of OU342741.1, from coordinate 479,936,331 downwards.
CATAGACATCTCAAACCTGTCAGTCATAAGCTTTGAAAATTCATCATTAAAAGCTTTATTAGTAGAGCCAAAGATGATGTCGTCTACATATAGTTGGCATACGAAGAGCTCCCCCTTAACCTTCTTAGTAAAAAGAGTGGGATCGATTTGCCCAACTTCGAAGCCACGGTCTAACAAAAGCTCTTTAAGGTGCTCATACCACACACGTGGGGCTTGTTTAAGGCCATAGAGTGCCTTATCGAGTTTGTAGACATGGTTCGGGAAGTTAGGATCCTCAAATACCGGGGGTTGCTTTACATATACCAACTCATGTAGAGGACCATTAAGAAAAGCACTCTTGACGTCCATTTGCTGCAATTTAAAATTATTATGGGCAACATAAGGAAGAAGGATACGAATGGACTCAAGCCGAGCCACAGGAGCATAGGTCTCGCCGAAGTCAATGCCCTCAACTTGGGAATAGCCTTGTGCCACAAGTCTCGCCTTGTTCCTCACGACAATGCCATTCTCATCTTGCTTGTTTTTAAATATCCATTTAGTGTTGATAACATTGCGCAATCCTTGAGCTTCTCCACGAGTTTCTAGACCTTGTTGCGCTCGAAATTATTCAATTCTTCATGCATAGCAACAATCCAGTCCGGATCTTCAAGAGCTTCAAATACTTTCTTGGGTTCCACCATTGAGATGCGAGCTTGATGCTCACCAAAAATTGCCAATTCCCTTCTTGTGGAAACCCTTCGTCGAAGATCACCTACAACCTTGTCGAGAGTGTGACCCCTTAGCTCAAGGTTCCGATCAGCACGAGCCTTGCGACAAAGTTCAATAAGCTTGTTGTCTCTTGATGGGATAGTTTCATCACTTGAATCTTCATTGGAATCATTTGCTTGACCTTGAGTAGAATTCAGATTAAAAGTAGTAGGCGGTGATGAAGCGTGCCCTTGAGGTGGGTCAGCAGCCGGAACAGGAGGCTGCTGAACAACATGTGATTAAGGGCCGGATAATCCGGCCGATGGAGAGGCCGGATAATCCGGCCTAGGAGAACTCGTAGCAGCTTCATCAGGCTGCCTGGGACTTGTTTGAACTGGCGAGGGGCCGGATAATCCGGGGCCAGCTAGAAAATCTGGCCTGGAGCTTGCAGCGATTTCTTCAACACCAGGAGCAGTTTGGTCGTCAGGAGCGGGGTGGCCGGATAATCGGGTGTCAACCGGATAATCCGGCCTGGAGCTTTCTGGAACATCTTGACCTTCAGTAAATGATGGAGATCGTGTAGAAGTTCTCGTGGTTGGAACATGTTGAGTATGTGTAGATGAGGGCTCTTCATGAGTAGAGCATCGTCCTTCCCGATCCGCCACAAGGGGTTCCTCAATGGGGCGGAAAAATCCCACGCCCATTCTTCTTATGGCATCTTGGGGTATTTCAACATCTGCATCACAAACATCAACTTGTCCCGCACGGGAGCCGTCATTTTCTTCGAACACCACACTACAAGATTCTACAATAGTTCCAGAGAGCTTATTGTAGACTCTATAAGTGTGGGATTCGGCACCATAACCAACAAAAATACCTTCTAGAGCCTTAGATTCAAACTTAGATAAACGCACTCCCTTGATGAGAAAGAAACACTTACACCCGAATACCCGAAAGTATGAGATGTTTGGCTTGTTACCGGTAAGTATTTCATATGGACTCTTGTCCAAGATTTTACGGAGGTATAACCGGTTGGATGAATGACAAGCGGTAGAGATTGATTTAGTCTAGAAGTTATAAGAAGACTTGAATTCGGCTAGCATTGACCATGCCATATCCATTAGAGTCCGATTCTTCCTCTCGGCTACACCATTTTGTTGAGGGGTGTATGCAGCGGAATATTGATGTCTTATCCCCTCTTCACTTAGGAACTCATTTAAGGTGTAGTTCTTGAACTCAGAGCCGTTATCACTTCTTATAGCCAGAATAGGAACGTTGTGTTGGCATTGAACCTCGTTGGCGAAGTCGATGACCGTTTGTTGAGTTTCACTCGTCAACTTGAAGAAATAAACCCAAGTGTATCTTGAGTAATCATCAACGATCACAAGACAATACTTCTTCCCACCGAGGCTTGCATGAGATGGAGGTCCGAAGAGGTCCACATGAAGGAGCTCTAAGATCCTTTTTGACGAGATAATAGTCTTCCTTCGATGAGGAGAGTCATGCATTTTCCCTTCAACACAAGCCCTGCAAACACGATCTTTGCTAAAGGAGACATTTTCTTTTAGTCCAAGGATGTGGCCACCCTTGTGGAGACTTTGCAAAGTTATCATATTTACATGGGCTAGTCGGCGATGCCATAACCAACCAACGCCAGCCTTTCCGAAAAGACACATCAGGCCTATAGTGGTTTTCCCCGAAAAGTCCACCAAGTACAGGTCATTTTCGACATATCCCATGAAAGCGACTTTTAGAGACTTGCTCCACAAGAGTACCACCAAATTAGCATCAATATAAACTGCAAATCGCATCTTACCAAGGGCGTGAACTGAAAGTAAATTGTACCCGAGGGTCTCAACAAGCATGACGTCCACAAGAGAGATATCGTGAGCCACCACGACTTTGCCGAGACCCAATACCTCATATTTTGACTTGTCACCATAGGAGACGGTTATATGATCATGATTTGTCCGCATCTCCATGATGATCTCCTTGCTTCCGGTCATGTGACTCGTGCATCCGCTATCGAGTACCCATTTAGACCCACCGGAAGCATAACCCTGCAAGAAAGTTACTTCTTGGTTTTAGGTACCCATTTTTCAATGGGTCCTCTCATGTTAGTGACAAGAGTCTTGGGGACCCAAATAGACCAAGGAATGTAACAATCATAAGATCCTACGTAACTAGCATAAACATCACCATAATGATCGCAATATAACTCAAAGTTAGGATTATTAGCCCCTGCAAAACCATCATAATTAGACTTATCATTGGTGGTGGTGCTAGTCTTTGGTTGAACAATCTTGCTCTTCTTGTTTTTCTTGTTCTTTGTCTTGGGAATATAACCAAGACCTTCTTTTCCATTGTTTGTCATTTGCTTACTCAGTATCTCGTCTAAAACTTCTTTACCTTTATGTTGAGAACCTTTTGCAAGTCCTTCTTTTCCATAGGATGATGTGGAGGTGCTTGGCACATTATACATCTTCAATTGAGTTTGGAGCTGGTCATGAGACTCATTTAGAGTGTAGTGATCACTCTCCAATGCCTTGTGAGCACTGTCAAGTTTATCAAACTTCTCCAAGAGTCTAGCATGAGCAGCCCCAAATTCAATCTTTTCTTTCTTTAGTTTCTTTACCTTGGCAAGAGCATTGTCACGTTCTTTGATGAGCTGAGCCACAACTTCTTCATGTGACTCCTCAATGGACTCGAGTCTCTCTTCCAAAGATACTCGAGCTTCCTCTTCTTCTTCCAAGGCATTCTTCAAAGAAGCTATCTCCAAAGGCATCTTCTCTTTCAATTCTGCCCTTTTCTTCAAGAAGATCTTCGGCTTGAGCAAGTTGAATCATAAGAGCATCAAAATGAAGTTTGTGCTCACCTTGCAGGTTAGTGAAAAAGTTGTCCAAAGCAATAACTTCTTCTTTCATTTTAAGACTAGCATGATCATCCATATCCAAATTTATGTTAGTCTTAGGAAATGAAGAGCTAGAACTTGATACCTCGGACCCTCTTGCCATAAGGCAAGTGGCGTTGTTGTTGATGACGTTCTCGTTTGGCGAGTTGAAGAGAGATGATGGAGTCGATGTGGTGGCTATAGCAGCCACCTCGCGAGAGCTCTCTTCTTCCTCTTCATCTTCACTCTCTTCTTGTGCCACCAAGACAATCTTGGGTTGCTTCTTGTAGGGGCCATTCTTTTTAATAAATGTCTTCTTCTTAGGTGCCTTGGATTTTTCTTTAAGAATGAGCCTGACACCATTGTGTTCTCTATTTCGATATGGACACTCGGCTACGAAGTGCAGCCTATCTCCACAATTGTAGCATGTTCTCAGTTTTGGGCCACTTTCTCTTCTTCCACTTGACCCATTCTTGCGCTCGAGTTCCGACTTGGCCTTGGCAGGATCCTTCCAAAAGTTCCTTGTGTAAAACGCCATGTACTCACCATGAGCACGTTTGACTTCATCGGGGCAGTCCATGGAGGCTCCCTCAAAAGTTATTTCGTCCTCATCTTGCTCAACAACATTAGCCTTTAGAGCAACATTGACTCCCTTTTGCATTCCAATGGCACGAGCACGGGCATCTTCAGCGTTCTTCGCAGCAACTTTGAATGACGCCATTTCTTGCATGACTTCATTGGATGTCATTTGATGGTAGTTGTGTCTACCTTGCAAGCTCTTCAAATCCGTTGGCTCGAAAGGCATTAAGGCACTCACATATTTTCTTTTTATCCATGCATCATCAATGTGGGTGGCTCCATGCTTTCTAAATGTTGTTGCAATGCCCTTGAGTCTTCTATACATGTCTTCATGGTTTTCACCATCAACATGTAGAATCCTTCAGCTTCATTACTATGGGCATCATACCTATTCCTTCTCATGCTTTCATTCCCAATAAAGAGATCGGTGAGGGCATCCCAAGATTCTTTAGCTGTGTTGAGATGTTCAATGTGGGGGCATATCCTTGGGACCCACACCGAGCTATATCATGTGGATGTTGGGTTTGCAGCATAGAAAACAAAAAATTTCCTACGATGGGAACTATACGCCAAGATCTATCTACAAGATACAAGCAACGGGTGGATATACATCCATAGAGAACTTACCCTCGCAGACAATACAGATTTGTTAACGAGTTGGAACTCGTGGATGATGTAGTCATACACTTGCCGATCTCAAGATCGTGATGAAGTCCAGCAGGCCCGGCTCCAGCACGTCCATCAGATCCAGCTCCAGCAAGTCCAGCACCACCAAGTCCAGCACCGCAAAGCAGCGGTGCATCTGTGATCGCACACACGTTCGGTACCCCGACAACCTCCGTCCCTCGCTCCAGCAAAGCAGTGGAAGAAGCAACTCCTTTCCAGATAAAGCCACCGGGAACATGTATCTCGCTAATCCGAGATCATGGGGGAATAATACTAGAGGGGGAGAGAGATCCTTCACGAGGAAGTGTGTGTATGAAGGTGTGAGAGGGGGGGCCTTTTATAGGAGGAGGGGAGGGTACCCCTCCCATGGTCGGCACCAATGGAGGGTGTCCCTTCACCTCCCCCATTCATGTGGTGGTAACCCCCTCCACATTAAAATGCCCCTTCACATTCTCTTTTAAAGTCTCAACTTTAAATGCATTAAATTTCTCCAAATTTAATGCTCTCTCATTTAATAAAACTCTTTTATTAATTTTATTCAGAATTTTGTTAATTACTTTAATTAACAAACATTCACATAAAACCCCTGCAACATTTCAATATTACATGCAGAACCAATTTCAGCAATTTCACCAAAACAGTTTTGGTGTCTATTGAAATAATTCTAGCGCTTTCTTAAATCTTTATCTAAAACATATTTGCTCCAAATGGTGTCGGTATCCCTTAAGTGTGTCACCCTACGGTTCGCGAATAATGCATACATGATCGAGACCCCTCTCAGATCAATAATCAAAAGCGGGACCTGGAGATCCATACTAACTCCTACACATTCAACGTTGTCTTCTGTGATCGTAAGAACCTTTAACGCTAGTAACTAAATCCCTTTGTCTCGCGATATATTACATGTCCGAGATTCGATCATTGGCGTCCAAATACCTAGTTTTATCTCGTTACCGACATGCACTTATTTCTCGTTCCCGTGATATAACATTCTTGTGATCTCATCACTTGCTTGCAAGCTATCTTAATGTGATATCACCGAGAGGGCCTAGAGTATATCTATCCGTCATTAGGATGGACATATCCCACTCTTGATCCATGAGCCTCAACATAACACCTTCGTAGCACTGCACCCACCTTTATAGTCACCCTGTTACGGTGTGACATTTGATGTTATCAAGATACTCTTCCGGTGTTAGCAATTAACATGATCTCATGGTCTAAGGACTAAGATTACTTCGTATGATGTTATAGCAATATAAACATAATGAATTTGATCGCTTCGGATGAATGTTCATCACATCATTCCACCAGTGTTGTGACCTTGTTATTAACAACATCCAATGTCCATGATTAGGAAACCTTGATCATCTTATTAATCAACGAGCTAGTTTATATGAGAGGCATTACTAGGAACTTTGTATTTTGTTTATTAAACACACATGTATTAACGTTTCCAATTAATACAATTATAGCATGCAAAATAAAAATTTATCATAAACATGGAATAAGATAATAACCACTTTATTATTGCCTCTCGGGCATATTCCCTTCAGTCTCCGACTTGCACTAGAGTCAATAATCTAGTTTGAAAAACTTCGCATATTGAACACCTATGGCTTTCGGGTGTTGCATATACGTGATTGCTAGTGGTTAACATAATCTCCAGATTTGACAGTTTCAAGCCCGTGTGTATTTGCATATGTTTGCGTCTCTACGCATCACTCATTCTCAAATGAGATGGCTTTGTATAAATTTGGTCCTTTGGTGATACCTTTAGTTCGTTCGGGTTAAAATATGTTGATATTATTGTCATACAATATATCTTCATAGTATTAACCCACTTTGAACCACACCTAGTTTGATAACAAACTACATAACACAAATGCCCTCCTTTGCTGCTACTATAGCAGTCATATACTTAGCCTTTTGTTGTAGTATCCGTCACAATGTCTCAACTTTGGAACTCATCCAAATCCATCATGGAACATCCTTTCCATTACATTGTGCCACCCATAGTCCAAATTGAGATAATTTTAATTTGTATCTTGTGACAAAACTAGTATCAATGTAACACTTTACAATGAACTACCTTTAACTATTTGTCACTTATACATGATATATTCTTAGTTCTTCTAAAGCTCATAAGAATATCTTTACTATTGTCCAATGATCATATTATAGATCATTCTGGTATGTGCTCATAACATTTAGAGCATACGACATTCTGGATATATATATCATGGTATAATCGATTAAAATCTTCATGTGATTTTTACTCACCAAGTGTTGAAACACTTGAATCTTGATACAATCCTTACCATGCAGCAAGAACCTTTCTTGTTATTTCCATATTGAACCCTTTCAATATCTCATATATGTATGTCTGGCACAACCATATTAGCGCCTCAATCTATCCATACATTTTAATCATGGTGAAGATTCCAACTCCGCTATGCTCACTTCAACTATTGCAGTTTGCATGCCCTTTTAGCACCCTTTGAATTAACTAAACCCTTCGGACCGTGTCATGTACACGTCCTAGGTAACCATTCTTATTAAAAGAACCTTGTTTTGTTTACTCAACTACCATATACCAAACTATATGTAGTGGTTGCTACATTAATCCGTCAAGACTAAATATCGCTATGAAAGATCAAATCTTGTCATAGTCAACTCCTTGATCATTGTCGTAAACTTCTTTCGGACATGTCGACTATTTCATAGATGTTAAACATCCTTGTCTATTTCTTTATAGATCCAAACACGACCGATAGGGTTTACGCCTTTTTAGAGGGTCATCCAAGTTCAGAAACTTGATTCTCGTGTATGGATACTATCACGGATTCTATGACTTCTAGTCATTTTATGGAGTCAAGGACCATCATCGCTTCTTTGCATGCAGTCGGTTCATCATTATCAAAACAACAACGACTTGCTTATCAAATAACACTATTTGATTCTTACCGACCCACGCAGTTCAATAGGAACTCTAATCTCTGAGATCACAACCTTTGTAATCACGGGAGCCATGAGCATTGTGGCCGCCACCGGGACACTTTCTGGCGATGTGCTACTTAGCATAGATAGCTAAGGTTCAATAACCTTATCAAAGTTCTATTGTCCTCCCACTTAACTTTTCGCGAAAAATTCCTTCTCAAGAAACTTGACGTTCCAAGTAACAAACTATTTTGTCCTCGGTGTTATGGAGAAATTCCCAACAAATTCTTTGGGATAACCTACAAAGACGTGCTTATCCGAGTTTGGTTGTAAACATTTTAATTATGCATAGCATACCAAAATTTAAGAAAAGACAATTCGGGTTTTATCCCAAACCATAACTTATATGGTGTCATTTCAACGGATCACGATGGTGCTCTTTTCAGTGTAAAAGCGGCAGTCTCTAAAGCTTCAATCCTTAAAACATAATGGCAGTTTTATAAATGACACCTTTGATCTTATCATGTTAAACATGGTTTGATTTCATCTCTCAAATATGCCATACTCCTATGGTTTATTGGGAAACACAAATCATGGAATAGTTCCGCAAATCTTAGGTGTTTTGCTAAACTTGTAACTCAAATATTTTCCTTTATGATCGAATCATAAACTCTTTATTTTCTTGTTACAATGATTTTCCACTTCATCTTGAAAGTCTTTGAACAATTTTCAAATGTTTCATACTTCTTCCTTATTAAGTAAATATATAAATATATTCACTCAAATTTCTGGAGAAAGCATATGAAGAAAAAAGATCCATCGCATATGGCTACACATAATGGACTATGCACATCAGCATGTAGAATTTCCAATAAGCTAGTCATCTATTCCTCTTTGGCCTATGAACGGAGTTTCAATTATATCGAAGAAAGCCTCACAAGCGTCAATTGATCAAAATCAAAGACTCCAAAAATCCATCAACATGGATTTTCTTCATGTTTTCTTTCCAATATAATTTAAACAGCGATGTCACTTCATAAGTGATCTTTCAATCATTTGTCTTGCGACATTTTAGCAATAGTGTTTATGGATGTGATTTCTCCCACTAGACTTGTAAAAGTTCATCCATCCTTTATGGAATACGGTAATTATTTGAACAACCATTGTTCTCGTAATACCGGAACAAAAATAACAATTATTAAAACAAATCTTGAAGGCTAGGTTTGACGACAACAAAAAACACAATAATACTTTATTTGTTTTCGATGAACATCATCACTTATTCTCTTGCCAGTTACTTAGGCCATTGCAGTTCATGAATTGTGTTGTTTCGTATGATACTTCACACCAACCAATTCGTTATCCAATACCGGTATCCAATACCTAAGAACCACATTGTTTAACAAGCAAGGAATACATCCATAACATGTATATCTTCTATATACCTAAGTTGGACATCTCCAACCTTTTCTTTTCTGCCAAATATTTTATAGATTCTCTTTCAACAATTCCTTTTCTTTTAATAGAATCTATCAACATAAATAGTGGTGTCATTCACATGACACATAGTACAAAGTGTATATAGTCAAATACTAATACCTTTGGACTTGCACTTTGAAGTGGATCACCATCATCAAATGTTTGGTATTCTTTCAAAAATCCATTCTTTAGTAATCTATTAGTGTAGTAAACATTTTACTTACATATTCTATTCATCCTTATCATGACAACTTTCATGATCAAGCTACTATAGCCTGTAAGGAAGAATCGCGAGTATAATGTTAGTTCCCAAAACCTTTTTGGGAGATCCGGATGCTTATCATCTCGATCCTTCACAAATTCTCATACAATATGAGAACATGTATTTTGCTAAATTATACTCTATCATAATGCAACCAAAAACATTGTTTCAGATATCTCAATATCTTTCACACATGATGGTTTCTGAAACAATTTTCAGCTCCTATATAATCTTGATATTAAAACAAATTTTGAATATCAATAATCATGGATGCAAACATGATACTTTAGATACTAACATTGGAATTCTTACTCTTGATTTAATACTACTTATTAAACTTCATGAAGTAAATAGAGTTTTCTGAAAGTTTGCAATAGGACTTATAAACTTTAAATTGACATTCAAAACAATACGATACCAGTTAGTAAAGTAAATACCCAGAATTCTATAATTCCATTATCTCAATTACAACTAAGAATAAGGTAGAAACCGAATGCCAATGACTACAACAAACTATGCAAATTCACTTTGATTTAGTTTATGACAAATTTGGTTCGTCTAATCCAAATTAGAAATGAACTCCCACTCAAAAACGACATCCCTCGTGCCTTTTGGTGATTACATGAACCAAATCCACTACACCAAGTCCGATCATCACGTGAGTCGGTGTAGTTTCAAAGGCGAGCATCAATATGGGCATCACATCAACTATATGACTCATGCTTAACCTTTCGGTCCGTGTTCCGAGGCCATGTCTGTACATGCTAGGCTCGCCAAGTAAGAACCTTAGTATTCGCATGTGTAAAACTGTCTTACACCCGTTATATGAAAGCGTAGAGTCGAGAACACCCGATCATCACGTGATGCCTCAAAACACGGTCCACAAAATGGTGCATACTTAAGGACGGACACATTTTATCTTGATATCTAAATGAGGGATCATCTTATAATGCTACCAATAGCGCCATACTAGCAATATAAGATGCTAACATCTAATGTGTAAAGTGAGATGATACGGTCCATGCATTTGATCTCTATCATTTGCATCGTAGTATGATCTCTATCATTCCTTTGTGTGTAAGGCCAAGGTCTATGGAACTTATACGTTAAGTGTGTTGTCAGAGTATCTATCATACATCTACTTACAACAATACCATATCAAGACACTAGCCCAACAACGATCTAAACTAGACGCCTCTAATTTATCAATTGCAAGTTTTACATGGCTTAGGGCTTTCGGAGATAGAACCGTTCTTACCTACGAACATGGAACCACAACGCGGATAACCAAGTTATTAGCAACTCGTTGTAAATCAGATATTGACTATAGTAGGAGAGACAGACACCCGCCAGCCACTTATGCAAAACTAGTTGCATGTCAGTCGTGGAACCGGTCTCATGTACGATGACATGTAAGGTTGGTCCGGGCCGCTTCATCCCACTATGGCACCAATATCCAAAATGCATGAAAGAAGCAATAACATGATCATCATCGCCCACATATAAACATATGTGTACTACCCGTGCAAAGCACCTACGCATAGATCAGGCTCTGATACCACTCTTGGGTTCGCAACATAGAAAACAACAATTTTCCTACGATGGAAACTATACGCCAAGATCTATCTACTAAATACAAGCAACGGGTGGATATACATCCATAGAGAACTTACCCTCAAAGACAACAAAGCTTTGTTAACGAGTTGGAACTCGTGGATGATGCAGTCGTACACTTGCCGATCTCAAGATCATGATGAAGTCCAGTAGGTCCGGCTCCAGCACGTCCATCAGATCTAGCTCCGGCAAGTCCAGCACCACCAAGTCTAGCACCGCAAAGCAGTGGTGCATCCATGATCGCAAACACGTCCAGTACCCCGACAACCTCCATCCCTCGCTCCAGCAAAGCAGCGGAAGCAAAAACTCCTTTCCAGATAAAGCCACCAGGAACATGTATCTCGCTAATCCGAGACCATGGGGGAATAATACTAGAGGGGGAGAGAGATCCTTCACGAGGAGGTGTGTGTATGAAGGTGTGAGAGGGGGGCCTTTTATAGGAGGAGGGGAGGGTACCCCTCCCATGGTCGGCACCAATGGAGGGTCTCCCTTCACCTCCCCCATTCATGTGGTGGTAACCCCCTCCACATTAAAATGCCCCTTCACATTCTCTTTTAAAGTCTCAACTTTAAATGCATTAAATTTCTCCAAATTTAATGCTCTCTCATTTAATAAAACTCCTTTATTAATTTTATTCAGAACTTTGTTAATTACTTTAATTAACAAACATTCACATAAAACCCCCTGCAACATTTCAATATTACATGTATAACCAATTTCAGCAATTTCCCCCGAAACAGTTTCGGTGTCTATTGAAATAATTCCAGCGCTTTCTTAAATCTTTATCTGAAACATATTTGCTCCAAATGGTGTCGGTATCCCTTAAGTGTGTCACCCTACGGTTCACGAATAATGCAGACATGATCGAGACCCCTCTTAGATCAATAATCAGAAGCGGGACCTGGAGATCCATACTGACTCCTACACATTCGACGATGACTTCTGTGATCGTGAGAACCTTTAACGCTAGTAACTAAATCTCTTTGTCGCGCGATATATTACATGTCCAAGATTGGATCATTGGCATCCAAATACCTAGTTTGATCTCGTTACCGACATGCACTCTTTTCTCGTTCCCGTGATATAACATTCTAGTGATCACATCACTTGCTTGCAAGCTATTTCAATGTGGTACCACCGAGAGGGCCCAGAGTATATCTATCCGTCATCGGGATGGAAAAATCCCACTCTTGATCCATGAGCCTCAACATAACACCTTCATAGCACTGAACCCACCTTTATAGTCACCCTGTTACGGTGTGACGTTTGATGTTATCAAGATACTCTTCCGGTGTTAGCAATTACCATGATCTCATGGTCTAAGGACTAAGATTACTCCGTATGATGTTATAGAAATATAAACATAATGACTTTGATCGTAATGCTATACTTCGGATGAATGTTCATCACATCATTCTACCAATGTTGTGACCTCGTTATTAACAACATCCAATGTCCATGATCAGGAAACCTTGATCATCTTGTTAATCAACGAGCTAGTTTATATGAGAGGCATTACTAGGAACTTTTTATTTTGTTTATTAAACACACATGTATTAACGTTTCCAATTAATACAATTATAGCATGCAAAATAAACATTTATCATAAACATGGAATAAGATAATAACCACTTTATTATTGCCTCTCGGGCATATTCCCTTCAGTGGAGAGCTGTAGCATTCAATTGGCTATCCACAACTTCTCTTGTTGTCAGGTTGGTATGATCTCCAATATGAAGACCCTCTCCAATAATCCTCCAAAGTTCAATAGAGGAGCTGCAAACATGAGACTTCATTAAGAATTGCCATTGATTAAAAGAGGATGCATTAAGCTTGGGTGGATCACCCCTATTGTTTATATGAGGACGAGGGATAGGTGGGTCGGGGGAATATACGTGACAAACCTCACTATATTCCTCCTTACCACTTCCCTTCTTGGAGGTGGAACCATTATGTTTTCACCTACCACTTCATCATCCTTGGATCCGGTGTTAGCCTTATCCTTGGATGATGGTGTGGCGGCCTCAGATGAGGATGGAGATGGGGCTATGGATGATGTGAGACGATCAATCATTTGAATCATCTCCTCCATCTTGGCCTCAAAGGATTTCAACAAGGTTGTTTCCAACGTCTTGAGGTCATCCATTGTGACCTTATCCACAGCCTCATCCGCATCTCCCTTGGCACCCATACTTCTCTTAGGCGGTTAAGCCCGAATAAAGAGCCGGGGCTCTGATACCAATTGATATGGATCATATAATGGGCACCTAGAGGGGGGGGTGAATAGGTGCTACTTCAAATTTTAATGCTTTTTTAATTTTAGGCTTACCACAAAGGGTAAATTCTCTAGATAAACTATTAGGTGGAATTTCCCTATATGTAAACCTATCTACTAGCGAGTAAAGAGCGAGTGGAAGAGGAACGGGTCAACTATAGTGAAGCACGCGGAGACACAGTATTTGTTTTACCGCAGTTCCTTCCTTGTTAAGGGAAGTACGTCTGTGTTGGAGGGGTGGGTGGTACTAAGACCACCACGCCACAATAGGCCTCACCCTGTTCTCCGATGGATCCCGCCACCAAATGCCTGATCCACCTTTCCACTATAGGAACCCTTCGAGGCGGGTACCGGTGCCTTTACACAACTAGCGGGGCACAACTCCACAATCAACTTGGAGGCTCCCGTAATGACAACAAGATGCCAAAGAACAAGTTATCAATAACAAAGAACAAGATCTAGATATTGACAATAATACTAGATCAGGGATTTTTCCAAATGAATGGAGAGGAGTTGATGCGCTTGATTCGTGATGACGATGACGATTCTCTCCTCCTTCAATACCCCCAAAGATCGAAGCCTTTGGGTGGTTGAAGTGGGAGATCTAGAATGGGAGCTCTTGCAAAGTGTCTGAATAATTTCGAGTGTTCTGCTCGTTGGGGAAGAAGGGATATTTATACCCCCTTCCAAATCCAAGCCGTTGGAGCCTTTGGGGGCTGGATTATCTGACCCAAGTGAGGGCCGGATTATCCGGCCTGGGGAAAACTCCGCCCCTGGCTCGGATTATCTGGCAGATAACCCGCCCCACTGTGAGTGATGCGCCAAGCCTGCCCTTGATCGCCTACTGGGGGCCGGATAATCCGGCCCCATGTGAAGGCCAGATTATCCGGCCTGGAGAGGAAAAACCGCCCAGTTCGGATTTTCTGGGAGAAAATCCGACCGAAATCCGAGCGACGCGCCTTGGCAGCCTTTGGTCGATTTCTGGGGGCCGGATTATCCAGCCCATGCGAATGCCGGATTATCCGGCCTGGGGAGGAAAAACCGCCCTAGTTCGGATTTTCTAGGAGAAAATCCGACCGGACTCCAAGCGACGCGCCTTGGCAGCCTTTAATCGATGAGATAGGCCGGATTATCCGGCCCTTGGTGGGGCGGATAATCTGCCCCCCCAAAACACCTGCACACTTAGCGCACATGAGAAAACTCCACGGTATTGTTATCTAACACACAAAACACAGGAAAACATGAAATGTTCTTTCAATATGACTTTGGGAAGGTTCTGGGGCTTCTCTGGGGCAAAATCCCATCGTTTGCGACTTTTTTCGCAACTCTGTGCAACTATACAGTCAGAAAAATACTTTCGGTCGTATAGTTGCTCGTCAAACCGTTGGTGTCCCGCAGTGTTTTGGCCACCATTTCTTCATACGAACTCCATTTTGGGTGTTCTTGGGCTTGTTGAGTTTGTATCGTCGAGGGATACAACCCCATGGTCTTGGATATTTATTTTTAGAAGTTGGAAAATTCACTTTTTCAACCTCTCAAATGGCTAAGTCTGGTCCCTATAGCTCCTCCATACTATGCTCTCTTTGTTCCTTTTGCCTTTGTTTTATCCATAATCATAATCAACACCTACACACATGTCATAGACAAGGAAAAGTGATAAAACTCTACCTAAACTACTAAATGTGCAAAGCTCATATGAAAGTAAATTAGAACTAGAAGTCATGCATATAAGGCATAGCTATAGCTGAAAGAAACATGATATGAGAGATAAATGGCTCATTTTATATGTCTAAAAGAGGTGGTATTTCACAGCCATATCCCTAGATAGCTTCAACAAAAGGATTAGATATTTACATGTAAAGTCAAAAAATTACCTTTAATAGCATCATCGGGATACAATTCATAGTACTCTTCTTGGGCTACACTATCACGAGGAAACACTTCATAATACTCATCTTTAGCAGCAGGGAAAAAATCAAAAGTGTCTCTATTATCTAGTTCATCACCCTTGATAACAAGTTCATAAGTTCTAGAGTTATCAATCCAATCACAAAAAGAAGCATCATCAACAAATGTTTCATCAAAGATGTGCTCTCCCAAAACCTGCTCATTAATACTACAAGGATTTATCTCTAGTTCATCATTATTAGTGTTCTCCAAATGAGTATCTAGGCATAAACCCTCTGCAGGTAAATTATTTTCAGTTTCAACACAATAAGAATCATTACTAGAGACCGAGGCATCATAAACAAACTTAGTATTATTAGAATGATGTTTGTCTTCAACCTCACCTTTTTGGTGTTCCTCCTTGTTATCCAGTGGTTCCTGCAAAATGTTAGTTTTAGGAACTATTGTTTTACATAGCTCCTTACTCTTTATCACAAGTGCATTCCCACTAAAATGTTCTTGACAATATAATCCATAATATTATGATACCTTGCTAGATCCTCATTATCGCTGCTTTTCATAATAATACCAATTTTCCTAAGCAGCTCATGAGACCCTTCATAAACTATGTATTCCAAGAGTTTAACATTATTACCGTTTATGTGAGTATTGGTTGATAAAAAATTTTAAAGAGAGGAATGCATTATAAAATCATAAAGCTTGTTAGGCTTACCATTATATTGCCTCATCCCTTCGAATAAATTTAACAAATTACTAGAACAGTAATCCACATGCTCCCACATGTCCATTAGTTGCATATCGTCAAGGATTAGTGCTTCTTGTTCGTGTTCATCCTCTTCTTGGGAAGGAACTTCGTCCTTCTCCAATGAGATTTCCTGCAAACAAGTAACTTTGTGTGCTACGGGTTTTCTCTGTGCCTTACTCCTCATAATAAGTGTATTCTCACTAAAACGTTCATGAGAATACCAAGAAATATTTTGCAGGATTTTATAAGTTGTTTTTATGAGAACACTATCTTCACTATTAATACGTGATATGACATGTATTATCAACTCATGGGCACCTTCAAAGATAATATACTCTAATACTTCACTAATAACATCACCATTATTATAAGACACTGAAGATTGATTAAAGGTATTAGAGCATTGAAAACGAAAGTAGTGCCCAAGTTTCAAACATTGAGGACATATTATTGGATCGTCTACGTATCCGAAGAAATTAACTTTTTAGCATATTCCACTATTTGGGAATACATTTCTCTTACCATCATATTGCTCACTAGTTCGTCAAAATACTCATCCTCCTCTTCCAATGAGGATTCCTGTCCCATGTTAATAGCATCATGATGGCTCAGTGTTGGCGCCAGAAAAATGCTGGTGCGGTGTTGATGTGGAGCTTGTTGGCAAACCAAAGAGGAAGGTATGATGAGCACAGCAGCAAGTTTCCCTCAGTTATGAAACCAAGGTTTAATCGAACCAGTAGGAGCAAGGAAACACCCCAAAGGTGTTACTAGCTGAGCCTTGGCAGGGTGCACTACCGGTGCTAGTAGCAACATGGAGACCTCCACAACACAACCACAGAACTTTGTCCCCAACTTGCGATGAGGTTGTCAATCTCACCGTGTTTTGCTGAAAACAAAGGATTAAACGTATCGAATGGAAGGAAGTAATAGTTTGCAGAAAGTAAACACAAAGCAGTAAACAATTTGTAGATTGTATGTAAAGAAAAGGACCGGGATCCATAGTTCACTAGAGGTGGCTCTCCTTAAGATAGATAACATGCTGGGTGAAAAAATTACAGCGAGGCAATTGACAAACATCGAGAAATCAATACATGCATATACTAATCATCTTGACTCCTTTGAGACTTGATTGGGCATTACAACATTATACATAGACCGCCATCCAACTGCATCTATGACTAATAATCCACCTTCAGGTTATCATCCGAACCCCCTCCAGTATTAAGTTGCAAGCAAGAGATTATTGCTTTACGAACTACGTGTAAAGTAAACAATACGATTGTTCTATGAACAAAGGATTGTTGTTTTCTCCCTAGTAGCAACAACACATCTAGTACCTTAGAGATTTCTGCCACTTCCCTAGATTACCAGAGGCATGAACCCACTATCGAGCATAAATACTAACTCTTGGAGTTGCTAGCATCTACTTGGCCAAGATATCTACTAACAACGGAAAGCATGCAAGATCACAAATAACAAAGACATGATAGAATCAATAATCAATCTGAAATAGCATCTCAATATCCATCGGATCCCCGCAAACACAACATGAATATATGATATTGATCATGAACGGAGCTCACAAGATCTAAACATGAAAGCACAAAGGAGGAGAACCAGCCATCAAGCTACTACATGGATCCGTAGTCCAAGGATGAACTACTCACGCATCACACCGGAGGCTTGCATGGTGATGAAGAAGGCCCCCAGGGTGAATTCCCCTCTCCGGAAGGGTGCCGGGAAGAGCTTCAGATCCCCCCGATCGAGGGATGGAGATGACGGCGGCTACAAACTCTTTCGTGGATTTTTGATCGGGCCCTTAGGGTTTTCGTCCCGAGGGCATCTTATAGGCGGAAGGAGAGGCCGAGGGGGTGCTGGGGTCGGCCAGACCACCCCCTGGCGCGGGCCAGGCCTGGCCACACGACCAGATGGTGTGGCCGGCCCCCAGCCCTTCTCCGTCTCGTATTCTGGCATCTGATGACTTCCGAAAAAATAGGCACTTTGGCTTTTGTCCCGTCCAATTCCGAGAATATTCATTTTCTGACTTTCCTAGAACCAAAAACAGTAGAAAACAGGCAGCTGGCACTATGGCTGTTGTTAATAGGTTAGTCCAAGAAATCATATGAAAAGTACTCCAAAGTGTGGGCAAAACACAAGAAAGTGGGTAAAACCAAGCATGGAACATCAAAAATTATAGATACATTTGCAATGTATCAACATCCCCAAGCTTAACTCCTGCTCGTCCTCGAGTAGGTAAGTGATAAAAAGAAAGAATAATTTTTGAGGTGACATGCACCATCAAAGACTTAATCAAAGTATTTGTAAAACATTCAAAGCTGGGATCATAGTACTTCAATCATAACATAAAAGACAAAGTTCTAGCAATGAGACAAAGAAACTATGATGCAACATGAAAAGGCACAAACAAAAGATTCATGAATAATAATGCTTTGCAAGACGTTTGTTTGTTTCACATAAAGAAAACATAGCATAATAGTATTCAGCTTGTCCCTCATAGAGTAGCAAATATAAATGCATAGGACACCTTCAAAGTTCATAAGAGTGACTAGATACAAATAGTTTAAAACAAGCAATATCAAGTTATGCATCAATCAACTAGTCTTGGGATAATGCACATAGAACTAAGAATGGACACTATGTTCTCAAAGTAGGTGCATAAAGATAGAAGGTGGAGACTCAATATAATGGTGGAAGAAAGGCCTTCATAGAAGGAAGTAGGGATTCAAGTCTCATAAAGAGCTTCCAAAAATTATGGTACTTATAGCTTTCAGCTCTCATTGCCCCTATCATAAGCATCTTTAAGGTGATTAACGTTAAAGTGACACAACTAAGAGGATATGCTTGACAAGTTATAAACTGAAATCTCATGCCCCTTAATTACGAAGACCGATCCTCATGCTACTCAACTTTAGTCACAACTAAGCTCTTGTCATTGTAAGTACATATGTATCATAAAGAACCGCCAACGGGGTACCCCTTGCACATGATACAGGAGCTATCCCATAATCAAAATGACAAGGAAAGCAGACAATGAGCATCTCAGCGATCTTTTTATTTGCTATTTGCATAGGTTTTTATTGAGGATGCTTCATAGAGTGCTCATTACGGTGATGCTGCAAGTTTCCACCATGATTAGGCATGGCTTAGGCTAGCGGCCCAGGCATTTCTCTAACACACATACACACTCCATGATCTTACAAGTTCCACTTTTATTTCACACCGCCGGGATCCGTAAGCAAAAGAACATGATATCAACGGGGTACAAAGTACAAGTGCAATGTTGAAAGCGTTCCCCATGATACATGGTTCTACTAATTTCAACTTATAAAGCGCAAGCATATACGCAACAAAGAAGGAGCCAATGGTTCAAGTTTATTAAGGGCAAGAAAAGTAAAGTGTGTCATCAAGTTCGTGAGAGCTTTAATCACTAGTTTTCTCATAACAAGTTTAATTCGGAAGGTAAACAAAAGCATGAATATACTTGGAATAGAATAAGCTAGTAGGTAGGTATGTTGGACTCTTTGGAATAACTTTGTTTAGGGAGTTGGAGGCATGAGTGGAACTCATACTTGGTTGTGGAGGCTAGCAAAAGACTGGGAGCGACAAACTAAGAGAGAAATAGCGGCAATAATCATGCAAAGCGACAAAACATCATTGATCAAAGCATAAAGTGATACTACAAGTTGAAAACTAAAGGATCATAAAGGCTATGGTGACTTGAGATAGTCATAACATGGTGTGAGCATGTGCCAATTCAACCCAAATAAAGCATCAAAGGAGAATACCACTATACTATGCTTTAATATGCTAAAACAACGCATGATTCATCCAAGGCACATTAAGCAATCTCAATTGTTTATAACAAGTCATGCTACAGAAAAGAATACTAAGCATAAAGCCAAAACAATATCAAGCATGGCATGACAGAGCATAGGCCACAGTCAAAAACAAACTCTTTTTACCACATAAGTATGAACTTTCCTACTCTTTTCCAAACCAAACCAAACTATTTGCAAACCAATGTATGAAAGAGGGGGTCCAACCAATTTATTTAGAAAACTAAGCAAACAAACCAAACAAAAAACCAAAACGAAAACGAAAAAGAAGACGCTCCAAGAACAACACAACTGTGCATGAAACAATAAAAATGAAGCGTTTGGAAGAAACCTGGGATTTTTATTGATGAAGAAGGGGATGCCTTGGGCATCCCCAAGCTTTGACGCTTGTACTTCTTGGATATTTATTGGGGTGACACGCGTGGCATACCCAAGCTTGAGCTTTAGTCCATTCTTCATCTCATTACTCATTCCTTCCATACACCTGAAATTTTTCTTTCATACAAAACTTCACAGCAACATTAGTGCACTCAAGATAATAAGTCTTAAGATTCAGTTCTAACACCAAATAAAATTTCTGTAGCACTTCCCTCAAAACACTCAATTCCCCAAAAGAACTCAAAACGGTACCAACAAGAAGCAAATGTAGAAAATGGCAGAAATCTGTCAAAACAAACCAGCAGGTAAAGAAGAATTGTTTAGAAGACCTTCTGTTGCTCAAATCAAAAAGTGTTGAACTAACAAAAGTTAGATAACAACCTGGGAAGAAGCACAAAAATTCGTGCCTCAAAAAGACATTCAACGATTTTACATGAATTTTTACGGTGAAGCACATAAATCTGTTTCGGGACAGCAACTTTCCCAATCATTACTTCTCTCTCACTAGAGGTTACTCTTGGCACAAAAAGCAAATAAAAAGGATAAGGAGTGGTTATTACTGAAGTAATAAACTTTTGGGTTATCTCCCAATAAGTAGTTTTCTTTAATGCCTTTAAGTTAGGCATAAGAAGCAAGAAAAAGAATCAAGTGTTCTCAAATGAAGAAGCATTAAGACCAAATTTTGTTTTCATAGGAGAAGCAAAAGAAATCTTCTCTCTCTTATTAGGGAAGTGTTCTATACCTTTCTTGAGTGGGAGTTGATATTTAATGGTGCCTTCTTTCATATCAATAATGGCACCAACAGTTCTAAGAAAAGGTCTTCCCAAAGTAATAGGACAAGAAGCATTGTATTCAACATCCAAAACATAGAAATCAACGGGGACATAGGCATCGTTAACCAAAATAAGAACATCATTAAGACTCCCCATGAGTTTCTTTTTAGCATTATCACCAAGTGGGACATTCAAATAACAATCTTCAAGTGGAGGCAAATCAAGCATATCAAAAATCCTTCTAGGCATAATAGAAACAATACTATCAAGATCACATAAAGCTTTGAAATCAAAGTCATTCACTTTCATATTAATGATGGGTTCCCAACCATCTTCTTGTTTTATAGGAATAGAAGCTTTATGTTTCATCTTTTCTTCTTTAATCTTTATGAGAGCATCAGTAATGTGTTTTGTAAAGGCCATGTTCATAGCACTAGCATTAGGAATTTTAGCAAGCTTTTGTAGGAACTTAATAACTTCAGAGATATTGCAACCATCAAGATCAAAATCAAAATTATCATCTAAAGTAGTAGAACTATTACTAGCCTCAACACTAGTGGTGGTAATAGTGGAAACACTAATGTTTCTAGAAATTTCATCTTCTCTTTCCCACTTAGCATGTAATTCAGCTAATAGTCTAACATTTTCATCAATTCTTACTTGTATAGCATTAGTAGCTGCAAAGGGATTATCATTAGTTTCAGGTTTAGCAGCCATTTTATTAATTAATGAAGATTGAGCTTCAGACAAAGATGATATATTCCTTTCAGCGTTAGAGAGTTTCAATTGTAAACTAGGAATTTCCCTATTTAGACTCTCAAGTTGATGGCTAATGCTCTTCAAAATGGTAGATTGTTCCTCCATAGTTTTAGTAAATAGTTTATTTTGCTCATATTGCATTTGCATGAAGTTTTTAGTGGCTCTTTCAACTTCTAAAATTCTTCGTTCACTAGGTAATCCAGGTTTACCATTATAGCCATAAGTATTATTAGGAGGGTAGGGCCTATAATTGTTATTACCATAAGCATTGTTGCCAAAGTTGTTATTTCTTATGAAGTTCACATCAACTCGCTCTTCTTGAGCAACCAAAGAGGCTAAAGGAACATTATTTGGATCAATATGGGTTTTCCCATTAACAAGCATAGACATAATAACATCAATCTTATCACTCAAGGAGGAGGTTTCCTCAACAGAATTTACCTTCCTACCTTGTGGAGCTCTCTCAGTATGCCATTCAGAATAATTAACCATCATATTGTCCAGAAGTTTTGTTGCAGCACCCAAAGTGATGGTCATAAAGGTACCTCCAGCAACAGAATCCAATAGGTTCCTTGAAGAATAGTTCAATCCTGCATAAAAAGTTTGGATGATCATCCAAGCAGTCAGTCCATGAGTGGGACAATTCTTAACCAAAGATTTCTTTCTTTCCCAAGCTTGAGCAACATGCTCATTATCAGATTGTTTAAACTTCATTATTTCACTTCTCATAGATATAATCTTAGCAGGAGGATAGTATTTTCCAATGAAAGCATCATTGCACTTAGTCCAAGAATCAATACTATTCCTAGTTAAGGAATTCAACCATTCTTTAGCTTTTCCTCTCAACGAGAAAGGAAACAATTTCAGCTTAATAATATCACCATCTACATCCCTATGCTTTTGCATCTCACAAAGTTCTGCAAAGTTATTTATATGGGAAGCAGCATCTTCATTACCAATACCAGAAAATTGTTCTCTCATAACAAGATTAAGTATAGCAGGTTTTATCTCAAAGAAACTATCTTGAGGCACAGATGGAGCAATAGGTGTGCTCATAAAATCATTGTTGTTGGTGCTAGTGAAGTCACACAACTTAGTGTTTTCAAGAGTAGTCATTTTTGTGTGTTTTCAAATAAGAAAGCAAACTAGTAAAACTATTATTTGTGTGTTTTTGATAAAGAAACAAGCAAAAAAAGAAAAAATAAACTAAGCAAAACAAAAACAACAAAGTAAAGAGATTGGTTATGAGGGACTCCCCTTGTGAAGATGTCCTTGACTCCCCGGCAACGGCGCCAGAAAAATGCTTGATGGCTTAGTGTCGGCGCCGGAAAAATGCTGGTGCGGTGTTGATGTAGAGCTCGTTGGGAACCCCAAGAGGAAGATATGATGAGCACAGCATCAAGTTTCCCTCAGTTATGAAACCAAGGTTTAATCGAACCAATAGGAGCAAGGAAACACCTGAAAGGTGTTACTAGCTGAGCCTTGGCAGGGCGCACTACCGGTGCTAGTAGCAACGTGGAGACCTGCACAACACAACCACAGAACTTTGTCCCCAACTTGCGATGAGGTTGTCAATATCACCGTGTTTTGCTGAAAACAAAGGATTAAACGTATCGAATGGAAGGAAGTAATAGTTTGCAGAAAGTAAACACAAAGCAGTAAACAGTTTGTAGATTGTAGGTAAAGAAAAGGACCAGGATCCATAGTTCACTAGAGGTGGCTCTCCTTAAGATAGATAACATGCTGGGTGAACAAATTACAGCGGGGCAATTGACAAACATCGAGAAAGCAATACATGCATATACTAATCATCTTGACTCCTTTGAGACTTGATTGGGCATTACAACATTATACATAGACCGCCATCCAACTGCATCTATGACTAATAATCCACCTTCAGGTTATCATCTGAACCCCCTCCAGTATTAAGTTGCAAGCAACAGATTATTGCTTTACGAACTGCGTGTAAAGTAAACAATACGATTGTTTTATGAACAAAGGATTGTTGTTTTCTCCCTAGTAGCAACAGCACATCTAGTACCTTAGAGATTTCTGTCACTTCCCCAGATTACCAGAGGCATGAACCTACTATGGAGCATAAATACTAACTCTTGGAGTTGCGAGCATCTACTAGGCCAAGATAGCTACTAACAACGGAAAGCATGCAAGATCACAAATAATAAAGACATGATAGAATCAACAATCAATCTAAAATAGCATCTCAATATCCATCGGATCCACGCATACACAACATGCAGAATTACAAATAGATGATCTTGATCATGAACGGAGCTCACAAGATCTAAACATGAAAGCACAAAGGAGGAGAACCTACATGGATCCGTAGTCCAAGGATGAACTACTCACGCATCACACCGGAGGCTTGCATGGTGATGAAGAAGGCCTCCAGGGTGAATTCCCCTCTCCGGCAGGGTGCTGGGAAGAGCTTCAGATCCCTCCCGATCTAGGGATGGAGATGATGGCGGCTACAAAATCTTTTGTGGATTTTTGATCGGGCCCTTAGGGTTTTTGTCCCGAGGGCATCTTATAGGTGGAAGGAGAGGCCGAGGGGGTGTTGGGGTCGGCCAGACCACCCCCTGGTGCGGGCCAGGCCTGGCCGCGTGGCCAGGTGGTGTGGCCGGCCCCCAGCCCTTCTCCGTCTCGTATTCTGGCATCTGATGACTTATGGAAAAATAGGCACTTTGGCTTTTGTCCCGTCCAATTCCGAGAATATTTATTTTCTGACTTTCCTGAAACAAAAAACAGCAAAAAACAGGCAGCTGGCACTGTGGTTCTTGTTAATAGGTTAGTCCAAGAAATCATATGAAAAGTACTCCAAAGTGTGGGCAAAACACAAGAAAGTGCGTAAAACCAAGCATGGAACATCAAAAATTATAGATACATTTGGAATGTATCACATCACAATATTCATAGAAAGATTCATCTTTTAGTCCCTCACCAAAGTCCCCAAAAATCACTATCTAGGCTTGAATCCTCATCAAAATAATCATCATAAGTTTGGGACTTATAGAAATCATTACTAGGTAATGAGATATCGTTTGCATGCATACTATTTATGTGTGGAAAGTTATTTTCAGAGGTGGTTGATCAAGTTGCTCCTCTTCATTCTTACTAAGATAATTTGCGAGTAGCTCAGTGATAATCTTGCCTTCGGGCTTACATTCCACTAGTTGAGAGGGTGCAACATCAAGTTCTGCCTCTTTATTAACAACATGTCCTGGTGGTTTAGGTGGAGGCACTTTGAGTGGAGTTCCCTCCACATTATCTTTTGGAGCACCCTGCAAAAGGTTAGATTCTTCCATGGCACCTTTAATTCGCCCAATAATAAATTCATTATCATGAAAGTTATCTTGGCAATAGTAGAATACAGGGTGAACTTCTTTATAGATCATATCAAGTGATTTACTTTCTACCTGTATATTTCTTAAACGAAATAACAACACTTGGCAACCAGTAAAAACACAAATTGTAATGTGTCCTCCCTAGCAAGGCATTTAGACTCATCTCTATTATAGTCTGCTAGTTCAGTATCCAAATAATTATACTTACATTGATAATTGAGGTGATCTGGAGATCCGCAATAATCACAACATAACTGATAAGAGGCACATAGTGTAGATGAATACTTGTCCACCCAAGTCAACCATTCTTTTAATATGCCTTATCTCTTATGAATATCTCCCAAAGTCCTTCCCTTTGACTCCTCCATTATGGATTTCATCTGTTGGAAGGTAGTTATCTCGGAAAACATGATTAGTAACAAATATTTTTATGGGTTTTTGGTTTGTAAACAAAAGCAAAAATACAAATGCAGCAAATAAAGAAAGCATAAAAGAAAATCTAGCAAAACGAAAATAAATAAACAAAAGCTAAAAGACCTACAACACTTAGCTCCCTGCCAACGACGCCATAAAATAGCTTGGTGACTGCAAGTGCACAGATCGTTTGTAGCTAGTTTCGAATTGAAGATATCGATCCCAAAGGGAGCAGGAGTCTGAAGTCTAATAACTCTTTGAACTAAATACTGAAATAGTAATGCTAAATAACATTCTACGTAACAAGATAAAATGCGAGTTTTGTGTAAAAGATATTTTTGGGTTTTCAAATAAGAGAACAATAAGTAAACTAAAACTGTAAACAAGAGCATGCAAGTATGATTATGAAAGTCTACAAGATGATGGAAAGAGTTCTCAGGGAGTAGTGGATCCACCGCTAGTAATTAGAAAGAGTGATCAAAATTATTATAATAAATAAGACCATTTATGATATGTGTGGGAGGAGATCCATATATGGACGAATACCTAGCAACCGTTGCACACATCATCCGTCATAACCACAGCAGATAGCAATCGACATCAATTAAATTACTGCGCTATTAAGGGACTTTACCCCATAGGATGTATCCCATGGCATGGACAATGTTCCGCGAGTTCTCCTCGGTTCCCAAGTTGATATGTAAGGAATGACAACAGCTTTATGGTCACCGTAAGTTCTATCATCCCTCCGTCTACTAACAAGTAGTTCCCTCCATCTAGTCCTCAGTGAGACAAATATTGAGTGGCGCGCTTCACCCAACATCAAGATGAAGGAAATCTAACACAGACACATAATGAACAATATCACATAATAATCTTTATCTCAATTCAGTCTCATACTAGGGTTTCTCCATCTCCCCAAGAACAAAGGAAAGTACTCACACATGAAGGCAATCAACATCATGGATAAAGTATGGATGAAGTATGATGATACAATTGAAGACAAGTGCAAATCCAAGATTCAATCTAGAATTACAAAAAGCAACCAAAGGGGATCGGTGATGGAGACGTTGTTGATGAAGATGATGATGTAGATCGATGTGGAGGCCTTCAAGATCCTAGTCCCTTCTCCTCTTGTGTGATGGTGATGCTGTAGATCTGATTGGAGGCGGCTATGGCAGTGGCACGGTGGCAGGGCTCCGTCGTGGTGGAGGATATGGATTGGTGGTTCCCTCTTGGGTCCTCCCTCCTTTATATAGGCCTTAGGGGTGCCCTAGGGTTCCCCCAATACCGTCATATGCCTTTGGGAAGGTTCTGAGGCTTCTCTGGGATAAAATCCCGTCGTTTGCGACCTTTTTTGCAACTATATGGGCGCAACTATATGGCCGAAAAAAATACTTCCGGTCATATAGTTGCTCGTCAAACCGTCGGTGTCCCGCAATGTTTTGGCCGCCGTTTCTTCATACGAACTCCATTTTGGGTGTTCTTGGGCTTGTTGAGTTCGTATCATCGAGGGATACAACCCCATGGTCTTGGATATTTATTTTGAGAAGTTGGAAAAAATCACTTTTTCAACCTCTCAAATGGCTAAGTCTGGTCCCTGCAGCTCCTCCATACTATGCTCTCTTTGTACCAGAAAAACTAGCAAACCGAAAATAAATAAACAAAAGCTAAAAGACCTAGAACACTTAGCTCCCCACCAACAGTGCCAGAAAATAGCTTGATGAATGCAAGTGCACATATCGTTTGTAGCTAGTTTCGAAATAAAGATATCGATCCCAAAGGGAGCAGGAGTCTGAAGTCTAATAACTCTTTGAACTAAATACTGAAATAGTAATACTACATAACGTTCTAAGTAACAAGATAAAATGCGAGTTTTGTGTAAAAGATATTTTTGGGTTTTCAAATAAGAGAACAATAAGTAAACTAAAGTTGTAAATAAACAAGAGCATGCAAGTATGATTATGAAAGTCTGCAAGATGATGGAAAGAGTTTTCAGGGAGTAGTGGATCCACCGCTAGTAATTAGAAAGAGTGATCAAAATTATTATAATGAATAAGAACATTTATGATATGTGTGGGAGGAGCTCCATATGTTGACGAATACCCAACAACCACTACACACATCATCTGTCATAACCACAGCAGATAGCAATCGACATCAATTGAATTACTGCGTTATTAAGGGACTTTACCCCGTAGGATGTATCCCATGGCATGGACAATGTTCCGTGAGTTCTCCTCGGTTTCCAAGTTGATACGTAAGGAATGGCAACAACTTTATAGTCACCGTAAGTGCTATCATCCCTCCGACTACTAACAAGTAGTTGCCTCCATCTAGTCCTTAGTGCGGCAAATATTGAGTCACGCGCTTCACCCAACATCAAGATGAAGCAAATCTAACACAGACACATAATGAACAATATCACATAATAATCTTTACCTCAATTCAGTCTCGTACTAGGGTTTCGCCATCTCCCCAAGAACAAAGGAAACTACTCACACATGAAGGCAATCAACATCATGGATAAAGTATGGATGAAGTATGATGATACAATTAAAGACAAGTGCAAATCCAAGATTCAACCTAGAATTACAACAAGCAACCAAAGGAGATCGGTGATGGAGATGTTGTTGATGAAGATGATGATGTAGATCGATGCGGAGGCCTTCAAGATCCTAGTCCCTTCTCCTCTTGTGTGATGGTGATCGTGTAGATCTGATTGGAGGCAGCTATGGCGGTGGCATGGCGGCAGGGCTCCGCCGTAGTGGAGGATATAGCTTGGTGGTTCCATCTTGGGTCCTCCCTCCTTTATATAGGCCTTGGGGGTGCCCTAGGGTTCCCCCAATACCGTCATATGACTTTGGCAAGGTTCTGGGTCTTCTATGGGGAGAAATCCTGTCGTTTGTGATCTTTTTCGCAACTATACGGGTGCAACTATACGGCCGGAAAAATACTTCCGGCCGTATAGTTGCTCGTCAAACCTTTTGTGTCCCGCAGTGTTTTTGCCGCCATTTCTTCATACAAACTCAGTTTTGGATGTTCTTCATTGAGTTTGTCTCGTCGAGGGCTACAACCCCATGGTCTTGGATACTTATTTTGAGAAGTTAGAAAAATTCACCTTTTCAACCTCTCAAATTGCTAAGTCTGGTCCCTACAGCTCCTGCATACTATGCTCTCTTTGTTCTTTTTGCCTTTGTTTTATCAATAATCATCATCAACACCTACACACATGTCATAGAAGTCATGCATATAAATGTGCAAAGCTCATATGAAAGTAAATGAGAACTAGAAGTCATGCATATAAGGCATAGATATAGATGAAAGAAACATGATATGAGAGATAAATGGCTCATTTTATATGTCTAAAAGAGATGGTATTTCACAGCCATCAGAGGACATCTCCGAGGACCACGCAATCAATGCGTTCAATGGCGACTATGCCGCGGAGAGCTCAGGGAGGAGCTGGGACGCATGAAGCCTAAAACAATCGACCACCTGATGGAAATCGCAAATAGGTGGGCAGATGGAGAGGACTCGATAAAAAAACCACGTCCACTCAGACGATGACAAAGACCTCCACTGCAGACGTGACCGTTGAGTAAAACATCGGATGCGTGGCTACGAAGACCGCGAAGAAGTCGACATGGTCGCTGCTGGATACGCCGACAAACACGAGGATGGCAACCGTAGTAGCGGGTACCGCAGTGGTGGCTACCACGACAGCGGGAAAACCACGCAAGTATGGCAACGCCATACCCGTGACGAAGCCCCTAGAACGTCGATCCAGGCTAAAATATCTGGACCTTGCAACGTCTACTTCTACATCGACAAACCCAACAATAAGAAGAAGTCCAGCCACCTCCTAAAGGACTGCTGCGAGTTCGTCAAGCTCCACGAAGGCCTTTCCCAAATGAATCGCGACGCGATAAATCAAGGCTACGGAGCCGCCCTAGGTGCCATAGCTCACGGAGCACCACCACCGCTCGGACCACCACCACCCGCGGCTGCGCCGATCTAGAATAACGGAGGTGAACAATACCCATGACCACTAGGGAATATGGGCATGATCCAAAAAGGATGCCCCTCTAATAGGGTGCAAAAGTCAATCACTCATGACATGGGTATACCTTACAGGTACTCGAGATTAGCCTATACGGTCCAGTCCAAGAAGGATTCTACGGTGCGAACAAAGCCTAGCAAGGATTCGGGTGGCTCACAGGAGTTCGACTTCTTGAAGGACACGACAAAGTATAGATAGAAACTTAAAGGGAAAACCCTAATCTATAACCGACTCAGCCTGCTATCCTGAGATCTAGCCTCCCTATATAAAGGCTAGGAGGAGCGGTGAGGAGGACAATCGAGACCCTCGCATACACCTCGCCAGATTACATCTGCGCACCCTTGTAACTTTTGACTCCCTCGTAATCAAGAGCGGACAAGCAGGAGTAGGGTCCTCTACAAGGCCTGAACCTAGGTAAAACCTCGTGTCACATGTGTGCTTGTTTGCTAGCCGATCGATGCCTCCAGCGCTCCCCACTTCCTCGAACCTAAGTCCATCAATGATGGGCATTGATGAGTTAACCCCTCGCCAGAGAGGCTTCCGCCACACGGGTTTCTTCATCGGCTTTGGGGCAGAGGGTGCCTTTGATCCGCTGATTTTCTTTCTCTTCAGAATGATGGAGGGCAGGATGGCCGCCATCGAACCATCGACAACCTCGCGGGGCTACGCGCTGAGGCACTTCCGCCTGACCGTGGAAAGAGGAACGGTGTCCTCAATGGCAGCCATTGTAGGAGGGTTGGCGAGTGCGCTTCCATGGTAGGATCGTCCGGTGGAGGCACGGGAGGGTTCATGGCAATAGCGGTGCGGTGCGAAAAGGCTCTAGGAAGCACGACTACTAGATCCAAAAACGGTGGTGGAGGTGGCGACGATGAAATGTCCCATGCACCAACCCAAACTCTGGATGTGGGGTGTCGCATTGCTAGTCATACAGGAATTATGCAGGACGGGACCGAGCATTTGCGGTGAACCACAATTTTTTTTCTCGATGCGATACAGTTTTACGGTATCTAGAATGTCCACTTTTTAGTCTACATACCACAAACTGGCAATTATTATGCGTGCCGGCTGTGGATACGATATCTGCTAGAGATGTTCTTACTTATCCATACAATATCTATTTTTTGTGTTGTTGTTTTCTAGCAGTGGAAGCATCAAGTGGATTGACAAGGAGAATCCTCTATTACCTCAACTTCCATAGCAATGGTACCAAACAATGCATTTACTGGTCCACTAATTCCAACCCGAATGTCAAAGGACCCATTGTGTGCATCCCTAATGGTGTAGAGGCCGGGGAAGTGAAATCCCTCCTCCATTTTAGCACCTAACCCTCCTCGACCAGGAGGTGGCGGCGCCCGCGCCGCCCTGGGGATCCCAAACCCGCCGCCCCTAGTGCCTCCTCCGATCTCCCTTTCCTATCTCTGCCACTGCCACATGCGTAGATGCAAGGAGGTGACACTATCCTTGATATGCCGGCTGCGGTGAGGTGCGGCGGCTGCAGCCAGATAGTCTGAGGGTGCAACGGCTACAAGGCAGGTGAGCGACGAGTCCCATGAAGGCAAGGCCGACCTTGACCATCGCCTGCATCGTGTTGATGGGTGTGCGGTGAGGTAGACCCGTGAGGGCCTCGATCTCCTAGCCCTGTCTATCCAAGGCGTGCTAGTGGCTCTTCCTGCAACACTTGGAAGCTAGGGTGGCGGCCCTGGGCATGGTGGCGCCAGCGTGGGGGCCGTCGATTTTCCTAATAAGGGCGGGGGTCCTAAGATCCCTCTCAAGCCATGATGATGTTCTGCTTGTCGCCTGTCGTCAGTGATCTGGCCAGAGTGCCGAGTTTCGGAGTGCTCCGCCGAAGAAATCCAAATGGACAACATGCTTGGAGTTTGCCGGATTGAATGGATTTTAGTCACACGCATCCATGTTTTTCTGACCGTTTGGTTTTAGAGGAAGCGTTGCGAAGCTCTACAGTCCGTTGCCATCATGGGACAATGAAGTCAGTGGTGCAAAAGGGCACAGGAGCCGAAGATCCAAGGATGAGTAAGGGTGGTTCAAGTCCTGGTGATGATGAGGTTAGGTGATTTGTCACTTGGAGTAGCGGCAACGGCAAGTGAGGGTGATAACACAGGAGGAATTCAGAGTCTAATGTTATAGGGTGAAAGCCCAAGATCTGGTCTTAGATGGTTGTGCCTGGCAATGACCTTGTTGGAGGCATTGTTTTGTGAGTTCAGACTTTCTCTTGGGTGAAAACCTATGAACGATGATCAGGACGATGACGGCGCTTGTGCACCGTTTCCTTCTTGGAGGCGTCGCTTTTAGAGAAGTTGGATTTCTGGTGTTGTCTTGGTGGTGGTTGGTCCATTGCAATAAGGAGTAGATTTAGCGGGACTTTTCTTCTTTTTTATAATTCTTTGTCTTTTTCTGGGTTGTGTGCATCCATAAGACCGCTAGGGCATGTATTCTTGCAGAGGCCGGGTGTAATTGGTATCTCCGTGATATTAATATATACTCTTTTCCACACAAAAAAATCAAGTCAGAAAGGTGGGGAATTGGCTTAGGATAACCGTTGAGTATTATTTTTATTGTGTAGCTACTCATTGCAAGGATTGGTTCACTTCACATGTGCATACACTTAATTATCTATACCTAATAATAATAAAGTACGGAGTGCTTCTGTCAACCGATACTTTTTTGGACTAAACTACCCCTACAAGATCGGAGTAATTACCCTGCCTGCCACCGCCGAGTGAAACGGATTGGTTCGCTATTTTTCTCCTCTCGGTCACCCCTTCCCATACACGATTGACTGAATCGTGCACCTTCTCCCTCCGCTTCATCCACCAACGCCGCCGCCAACAGCCTCCACAGGTCGCCCGCACCACCGGCGCCCCTCGGCCCCCTCCGCGGATCCCCAATACCACCGGCCCCTTCCTACCCCGTGGTCCAACGCTGGGCTTCAAACCTGTATGTGCTTCACCATCCCAATCCATGTCCGCTGCACGGTCGTCCCGATCCATCCCCAAACTCATCCACCGGCCTCCCGCGTTGTCGGTCGACTCAAAAGGAAGGCAGGTGCAATCGATCTGCTTTCCCAGTCCACATACCATCTTCCTCCTGCCGATTTCCACCCCCAATTGCCACCTCCAGCCTTCAATCTCTCGCCATGCTCAGCGCCACCTTTTCCTCCCGTCCTCTCTGAACTATTTCCTCTATCGTGGAGCCTGTATCCCCTGCTGGCGAGCTTGGACGGCGCATCCCGCTACGGAACCTGGGCCACGTGGAGGCCACACCCCAGAGCCGGCGAGCTCGCCTTCCTTGAACCACAAATTGTTCTTTCATTTGCATATTCTTAATTCTTTAAGTTATCAATTTACTCGCACGAAGAAGGCAAGGAGCGGAGGGAAGAGTGCCCCAACGGTGTTGGACCCAAAGGTTCAAATAGCCGGCTATTTCATTTAGCCGCAACAGTTTTAGCAGCTATACAAGGCTATAGCCGGGCTATAGCGGGCTATTCCATTTTAGCCTTTTTCAAGAAAAGAGCAAATTTTAGTCATATCTTACCAAAAAGCGAAAAACTATGACACAAACATGATTCGAGCTACGACTGGTTCAACTATTCAATGCAAATAAATATTTAACCATTCAACTCACGACATTTTATTGAATCAGATTGAACTGAGATTTAAGAAAAAAGAAGAAAAAAAAGCAATTCATAAAGCATGACCGTTAGCGGCTAAATTAAATGCTAATTTAGGGCTAAATCAGGCTATAGCTGGCTATTAGCGACTATTCTCCATTTAGCCTATGAACATCATAGCCATAGCGAGAGGCCTCTCGAAAGGCTAGAGCTATAGCCGGCTATTTAAAACTTTGGTTGGAACAGATGCCCGCTTGCGATGCCGCCTCTGCTGCGGTCCGAGGGGAGTAGGAGTGCGATTTGGGGGCAGGCTGAGGACCTGGCGGGGAGCAGGGTGGTCAAAAGGAGGTCGAGGGACGGAGGGAGGGGACAACGTTGATGCAGTAGCCGGGGACGTTGCGCTCGTACCAGGCGCCGGCCGGTGTGAATCCCGGCAGACCTCTGAATATGTCAGTACATGCAGACTTCTGAATAAGAAGATAACGAAGCACTACATCACATGGGCAGGGCCCATACCTCATCGAAAGAGGAGGGCTAATCGAATTATTCTGTCACGTGTTGGCTTCGGTATGATGGTTCTCTCCGTCAGCTTAATGCAAAATATACCCTCTCCATCTTAAAATAGATGCCGGAAATTTGTCTAAATTTAGACGTATCCAGCACTATTTAGTACTCCCTCCAACTCATATTAATTGATTTGAATTTGTCTAGATTCGAATATATCTAGACATATTTTAATATTCATACATCCGAATCTAAAAAATTCAAGTCAACTAATATGGATCAGAGGAAGTGCTAGATATATCTAAATTTAGAAAAAATTGTGATATCTATTTTAAGACGCAGAGAGTACCAAAAATAAGTCTCCGTGTGTGCACTGGAGCAGAATAGCGGACAGAGATAGAGGAGAAGATATCACAGGCAGGCGATGATTGGCACTTTTTTTACTATAATGAAACCCGCCGACGCCGACGCTAAAGAATTTATCTTATACACGATAAAAGGTATGGAATAGTTTATTCTCAAAAAATGTATGGAGTAGACATTACATGATGTCGATACGCCAATGTAAAGAAAGAGCATCGTCTTCTCACCGAGCGAGATAAAAACTACCGACTTGCGAGGATGTGGAGATCCACCGATTTCCAAGAAAACTAAATACCTGCGACGCCTTCCAATATTTTCTTTTGTTATCAACGAAACTGGACAAGAATATTTCATTTATTTTATTTTTCGCAAGAACTATTTATCATTTATTTACTCGGTGTAACGCACGGACACTCTTGCTATATCGTTTGGTATAGCTTAGGCCTATACATCGTTTGTTACGGATGGCTTATTTTGAGTTGTCGCTTGGTTTAACGCAAGCCACGCTTCACTTTGCCCGTAGAAAGAGCAATAAAAGGTTAAATCGACATATGACACATTTCTAAATAATAAGCTGTCATAAATCAACTCATAATTTTTATGAGAATGACATATGAAATTTCATTTTATTAGAAGATTAGAGATGGTACATCAACATACAGAGCAAGAAAATATGTAATACTAACTCTAAAAGAGGCTAAACAAGATGCAACGTTTAAATCCCTGAACCAAAGTCAACCACTTCCATGGTTCTCCATGTGTGTCGCCGTTTACTACAAGCACAATGATTAGCAAGCAAGTCTTGTAATTTTTATATAGGATATACTCTTGTTCCTTTGGTCCAAGTATAGTAGTATGATATGACCAAACTTCTATGAGCAAGATGAATAGGCTGGCGCTGAAGAGCGGAATAAAACCAGCAGCCACCTCCTGCTCTATGCGGCAGCCTGCAAAGGAAAAAACAACACAGGCGAACAACAGTCAAGAGAATAGGCTGAAGCAGCAGAAACAAACAGGCAACCACCACATAAAAAGCGAACACACAGACCTAGAACTCTTGTTCTAGGAGCAATTTTGGAGGATGGTGCCACTTCCCGACATCGCTCAAGTCTAGCACCCCGTCCCCTGCCCGAACAGAAGCAACACACAACGGAAGAAACAAAGACGCTGCGCCGTCCTACGCGCCAAGACCCTCATCGACAGAACCAAGATCCACGGTCCCCCAAATCGACCAGGAATAGGAGAACGAAGAGGACACTCCACTATGTGCGAATATGTTCCTCCCAATCAGGTGGTAGACCTGGCCACTTCTTAGAAACATCAGAAGGGGGAAAATGTAATTAATGCGGGCACCGACATAGCAGCATAATGTGGTACAACAACCCGACATTTTTATCTATGACCTATCATATAAAATAAATCAACTCCACTTCTTATTAGCATGACTTTCTCAAAAGCACAAAACCAAAAAAATGCTACAATGTACCAAGTCATTTCGCCAAAATAATGTGATCGTAAATTCTCATGGCAATTATATATCTAAATAACTCCCAAACTACATATATATGTGCCACTTCCTCCATTAGAAAGTCCAATAAACTAACATCCACTGATCTCACATTTATGAAAATGCTAGCTTCTTACAGTCAATGCCATTTAGCAATTATAGTTACTGTAGTTTTTCGAGCTTGTCTAATCAATCATAGTATATTTTATTTTATTTTGAGCGGACTGTAATATGCTTACTACAATGAGAACTGGCCAAGAAATAATCTTTCAAACTGAACCTATTCAAGTGATTTTCTAATTCACGATTTTTCCAAGGCATAACATAGTACATACACATCAAAATCTGAACTCATCTAAAAGGTATAATATATTTGCATTATTTGCTTCATTGTATTTCTACATGGACAATGTGAAACAAACAAAGTTACTATGAATGATGTAATTAGATTAGATGTACTGACCACATGAGACATGCTAAACAACCAAATCCCCAATGGAGCAACATTATCCAAGAAATTATGGATCAAGATTACAGTCTTCTAACATTTTGACAGAGGCCAATGTAGGAGAAGCTTACCTAGCTCTGTGGGGCTACCCAGGTTTTATGAGGAGGATAAGGAGAAGGGCATGATGGAGAGGTACATGGCTTGAATGTTTCATGCCAAGCTTTGGTGGTACCACCGCCTTATCTATTTCTCCTCGTATCCTCACTCCCTAGCAGCACACTCATGGTCCTTGAACCTTCCTTTTCCGTTGTAGCTCAAAGAGGTAGAACTTTACCCTGTACCTCTTTAGGATAGCATGCCCTGACGCCGTTGCAAGGGTCCACACTACCCGAAATGCACATAACCTGCACAAAACACTATGTTCCTCTATCAAGTTAGAAGTCGCACAACTCAAGTACTAATAGTTTCTCCAACACAAAAGTACTGCTAATTTTAAAGCACCAAACAAAGACATAAGTAATCAACTACATAAACCTATGGTTTTGATACCTTGCTCTGCAAAACATAGAGGTAGAAGTTAGTGCAGGAATCCCTGCTCAGGAGCTTCAACCTCTTGCAAAGAGCCTGGTGCGTGCTTGGTAATTCACAAGCATCATGGAGCCTAATAGACACAAAAAATGCAAATATGGTTAACAATCACAATAGGACTTCTGGATACATCAACCAGGGCACGAACGGGATAGAGGAACAGAGTGTTTTATTCAAGAAATCAGTGGAGGGAGATGTGATGCAGGAGCTCACCATTCACCACCTCGCTGCCATTGATTGAAATCAAATATGTTTGTTGTTTGCAGTGTTTACCTTCTGTTGGCCATCAACATCTGCGTTAGAGGAGCTTGGCTGTAGTAGATTAGATTAGAAGAGTTACGTCTTCCTCTGATGGCTTAGCAATTGCATGGAGCTGCTGTTCGTACCTGCTATTCCTCAAAGTGTAAGGATTATTAACCTCTCCTAAGTACAGATGCAGGTTCTTTTTTTTGAACTACAGTGTGGGTTTTTAAGCATGTCTGAATGGAAGTGCAGCTTATTATCCCTACTCTACCCATGTCCAAACATTTTTATAGTCACCTATTTTTTCTTAAAGGAATATTTTATTCCTAACCAAATAAAACAATGTATGTCTTCTATCCTACAGTTACATATAGTTATAAATAGTACCAAAGAATATGCAATTTGTCCTCCTATGGCAGGTTGTGAACCATTGAATTTCAAACACCAACTTACGTATATTTATATGGTAAGTAGAGATTTTTTACATCAAGCATAAGCTTATAAAATAACATAACCCATTCTTTTATAAAATGGTCAAAAGAAGCAGCAGAGAAACAATAGATGTTAGCACGGTATGCTATGTAGAAGCCACAACTAAAGGAAAAGAAGACGATGTTTAGAGGAATTCTAGTTGTTAAAATAAAAGATAATAATACATAAAATCCAATGAGAGCTTGTCGAGCATCTCCATAAACCAAATTAATTAAGAAATGACACATCACCCATGGTTGTTCCGTCGCATCTTTTGAAGCAGTAGGCTTATAATTGAATCTCCAAATCTCAAGAAACTAAATGGTCATGCGTACTGTTTTTGAAAAACACAGGTCCTGCTGAATCAGAAATATCGTGAGAAGTATTAGCCTAAAAAACTAAAGATTTTTTGATTTTATGGCTGCAGAACTCATAACCTATTCAGGCATGTAACATCATAAACTACAGAGAAGATGCTAAGAGACCTGACAGAAATCAGCATGAAGCTCTGTAATGACTTCATCTTCTCCTTGATCCTTATTACCCTACTATGCGCCTCAAGTATAAATTGTGGGAAGAGAGCAGATGGGGTGGTACCTAGGAATCGAGGATGCGATCCACGGGGCAGGAAACGCAAGGTGGAACACGCCATCATCGTAGTGTGTGGCTTCTGCCGCCATCGTGGAGGGCCAGCGCGGATTTCCCTTTCTCCCAGCAGGACCAAGCCACATACGGCAAGCCGAGCAGGACATCATTCACAGAAGTTCTGGCAGGGGGCTGTAGACTGAGGAGGAGGAGGAGGACCGGCGGGAGGAAGAGATTGATGATGAAAAATCAGGTCTGGTGGTGGATGGCAATTCAATTGAGATCGAGACCGAGGGTGGCGAGCTCGGTGGCGATGCGGCTGGCTCAGGGAGCAGCAGACCAACAAACGTTCGAGGCCCTTCTTTGACAACTTCGGTGGGCCAGTTGACCGGGCCGTCGAGGAGTGGCACAACCTGCTAGCGGGAGGATGGGACGTCATCAATCAGCGAGCATCACTTGGACCAGTCGCACTGCCAAGAAGAAAAGCAGAAGGCGCCCCACGGCGAGATAGCCCCGCCAATCTGACAGAGGAAACAGATAGCAGCGGAAGCCGGCGGCACATACATAGGGCCAACAAACCGTCGACAAGAAAATCACCGCCTCAAATAATCACCACACGAGATCCAAATAGCACGCCCACAGTCAAAGCGACGGAGAAGACCATGTAAAAACTACTCCCCACCCCTAGTGAAAACAGCTTGTCAGCAAGCACCGCCTACCGCCCGCGAGCTGTCTCCCACCCAACCCACCTACAGCGAAACAAAATGGCCTAGGTCCACACCCAGCGGCAGCACATCGGCAAGATGCATGGCAAGTGGCCTCAGAAAAGCCACAACTCACTAGGCTTAAGCCATTACTTAATTAAAGAAGTGAAGGTTTCTCTTTCCATAGTTCAGACCTAAAAACTAAAATTAAGCAAGCTAAGAATCTACAGATGTGAGTTCTTTAATAAGAAAAGACTTTCCTAAAGTGGAACCTGAGTGAAGCTATGAACGAAAAACTGTACTACCAGACTCAATGGATCCAAACAACGACAACCGATCTTAGAAAGCAAACATGATAGTACCAATCAAAGTATGAAAACCCACCACTAAGCGAGGCGAAACCTAAAACCTAAATTAAAGCAGCAAGGAGACCAAACCTTTTAATCAAACTCTAAAACCCCACCACTATAGCCCGGCACCCCGCCATTCCACCATAGCCCATGAGCCATGGAACCCACATCCCACAGCAGCACCAAAGAGGAGACATGCATTAGCACCTCCACGCCGCCTCCTCCTGCCCATGGCACTCACAGTCGGCGACAGAGTCCCCCCGCACCACGCGGCCCAACAGAGCCCAGAGCCAGCCCACACGGCCTAGATCCGGCCCGGACACGCGCCTCCAGCAGCCGACGGCGCCGCCCCGCCCCCCTTCCAGAGCTGCGAAGCACTCCCGTAGTGCCGCCCAGCACGACCGCAGCCGTGCCGCCACCACCCGCCGTGC
Source organism: Avena eriantha (assembly GCA_910589775.1). Classification (NCBI taxonomy): domain Eukaryota; kingdom Viridiplantae; phylum Streptophyta; class Magnoliopsida; order Poales; family Poaceae; genus Avena; species Avena eriantha. Next base: position 479,896,858 of record OU342741.1, on the reverse strand, counting down.
CTGGACGCCCGAAGACCCGCGGAGGAGCCACGAGAAGAGGAAATAAGCCCCACCGCCACCTTCCCAGGGTCGCATGTGGCTTAGCAGGCCCCCGCCCTGCGGCGGCGATGCGGGGGAGAGAGGGGTTGGGGGGATACCGGAGGTGGTGGATAGGCTCCCGCGTGTCACTGGGGGGCGGGGCTCTGTGAGGCATAATTCACATCGAGCGCCCATCCGCCAAATCGACAAGAACGACACGGTAAGAGAGCGGGCCCACGTGAAGACTTATAGAAAATTCAAGACGCTCGGCAGACGTCCCCAGATCGCTCGTAGCTCACTGCGCTTAATCTTTTATAGAATTCACCAGAGAGGAGACACACAAGCTGGCCAATGTGGTTATCATGGGGCACCTCCAGATTGATGATTCAATGGGTGAAGGGAGAGGTTGTGACTCCTTGAGTACCACCACGTACAAAGTCTTATCTTCGTCAACACCCTCCTTGAATACCACCAAGATCGCATGGCAAAACAATTATCCAGTGTAAAAAACTAACATAAACAAATATAATAGTATGTAACGTTTGTTTTGAATTAGGTTATTCTTCTAAATATGAGGCCACTATGACTTAATAAAAGCATATGTGAAAATTAGCACTTTTTACATGCTAGATCATGTTGAAATAACTTTATAGCCAAATAAACTCGACCAGGAAGCATGGATTCATTGAAAAATAAGAGTAGCTCAGAGCTTTCCTTCAAGGATTCCTCTCGCAAAGGGGTTTGTGACCAGATTAGCAGAGAGGATGGAGAGGATACCAAGATTGACACCTTACTAAAATCTGAAACAAGTTAAAAATTCTATACTGTAAACATCAATGTAAAAACACGCCACCATTTATAGCATCAACCTCCCATCGGTATGTTTCCTGTTACTTCTCAACATTCATAGAATAATTCGGTGTGCAAAAAGAGTAGCACCCATAAAAAAAATTGCAGTTAAAGAATCATATTTCAGACCAGTAAGTAGAATTGGGTTCATAGAATACAAAACCTGGTTTGGGAAGTTGATGCAGCCGATCGAGTAGGATAAATGCCTAAAACACTACAACTTTACTGACACAATCAGGACAACAAACCAAATTGCGGAGGGTAGAGGGTGCCTCAAGTGTGTCTTAAGACGTTCTTTGCACTATCTATGCATGCAATAGACATCCGAGTTATTTTCATAATACTGCTTTCCAAAGATCACACAAACACAAAATGTGCATGAAGTATTAGTATTCGTTAATCAACTCCCCAGAAAGTCTAACAAATAAGAAAGGATCTAAAAGCATTAGATTTATTTCCAAGTCTCTGTTACTTACGTTTCTCCAACCTCCCACTGAGTTAGCACCTACATAGAGTTAGATTACTGGGAGAAGGAAAAAATGTTGGCAACTGTTCCATGTAATGTGGCAACATACTTCACAACAGTAGCTGACATGCAGGAGATAAACAATTAACTATATTGTACGATGAAATGGAGATAAGGAAAACCACGAACCCCACCTGACTAAAAATTTGTCACCACAGAACACCCAAAAGAGCAGAAGTGAATACATGATAAAAGTGAAAAATCCGGATATGTGCTTGATTTACTGTGCTTTCATGTTCAGTTAATGGGATCCTGGGTATACATATTTCATTGAGACTGAAACTATGTGGTTGTGGTCATGTTAAAAATGCATTAGTTAGGGTTCCTTGTCATTGCGACGCTGGTATGAACCGCTATTGTTCTTTGATTTTTCTGTATGAGGGTAGTATCTAAATCCATGGATGCTGAGAATAGGGAGTCTGCCAGAGCTGGCATGCTGCACAAAGAACCGCCCAAAGGGCGGAGCGATGAGACATTGTACTCTAAAATGATTCTTTCTTATTTTCAATTAGAGCGGCTTGAAGTAGTACTCGCATAAGATACTTTTACATAACATAAACATGGATGCAATATGAAGTTCTAAAGTAGATACATGAATGAAGGTATTGTTTACGATATCCTCAGAAGAAGCATTCAAAGACACATGCAGTGCTCACAGGTATATAAACTTATAAAGTGAAGCTTGACTGTATGAAAGGCAGAAATTCTTGGAAGGACCCAAGACGGCTGGGTATATCAATATAGAGTTGGATTACGGGATTTGCAGCAACCACAACCTTGATAAACATAACCTTGATAAGGAAGATGCAGTAAACCTTGCTGTGTTACTAATCAACCGCCACCAGCCCACCGCTACAGGTGTAGCTAGGCTGATGGCATACTTAGGACAAATAGGATGGGATCCGGCGCCATTAGACAGGAGTTTGGCATAGCATCAAGATTCAGAAAATAAAAGTGATTTCTATGAACAAACAGAACTAAATATGATTCAGTTCACGGAGGCCATCGCTCTGAGTAGACGACTTACTAAATAAATGTCGCCGACGCAGGCGAAGATGAGGATGTCACCTTCAACCAATTTGTTTTCCTCGGCAAACGGTCCCACCCATGGCCGGCGCATGTGAAGATGAGGATGTTACCTTCATCCACTTCGTCTTCAATCTCGGCCTTCACATGGCGGGCCTATACATCACCAGTGTATGCAGACTAATTAAGACCACTACTGGACAAATGATGTAATAGAGGAACTAAAGATCGTCACTTACATGGCGTCGTGCAACGCGGTCTGCATCCATCGCCTCGGACACCATGGTGCAAAGTTCAAGCGCAGGGCAGGGTGGATGCTAATATCTGTGATGGGTGGAGGATTTATGGAGCCTGAAGCCTGTGCCGCCCGAGATGGGTCACTTCCTGATGAGATTAATAGGCATCGGAATGTCCAAACACCAGATCACCAAACTACAGAGCAGGACAAATCCACCAATCACCAGAAGCTTGACGCGACAACATGAAAACTGAAAAACATACCACAGACAAACATCCCAAATTAGGAGGCTGAGCCAACATAGCAGGGACAAAACAAAAAACAAAAAATAGGAAGGAACGAATGGCTAGATGGCATAAACAAAGGAACCAAACCTTCAACTCCTAGTCCCACCAGCAGATCCAAGAAACGTCGCCGTCATCTGACTGCAATCCACCAAGCCCGACCCCCTGAAGCAAGGCTAGCACCCAACCATTAACCAACACACTGGCCTACCACCAAGCAACCCCAAAATCCCACCGTAAAACCAAGACACGCCTAAGATGACAAGTGAAAACCACCTAGAAGAAGCACAAAGGCACACCCGACAGCAGTCAATCAACAACATCCACAACCAGAAAACCTGCAAACAAGATAACATATCACAACCAGTCAGCACAGTGCAAACAATCACAAAGCGATAAAACAAAGGAAAACACAAATGGCAGACCAAGTAATAGAAATTAAGGAAGCAACCGAGGGAGACCAAACCACAAACCTTAGAATGGCCAACCGCACAGGCAATCAGAGGAACCGAGGCGACACCCCATGGCGAGATAGCCCCGCCGAGCCAAGATCCTGACAGGGCGAAGGATGAATCGGAAACAAAAAGAATCAGACACGGAACAAAGGACCACACTGCTGCCGGAAAACCCGCCACTGAATAGAGCCACCACCAGAGATCCAAGCCGGTCGGCCCAGTCAAAACAACGGAAAAAACCAGGGAAAACAACTCCCTGCCCCCAAGGAAAAACATACGATAGACAAATCTACCAAAACTACACGGTAACTGACTGACGCGAACCATGGGCCATCGGCCAGCTGTTACAGAAAAGGATGTCGCCCGCCCAAACGCTCTTGAAAACGACGTGTAGCTATGCCCGCTCGCACTGTCCACCGCCCATACGCCAGCTCCCAACCAGCATCACAACACGACGATAAGCGGATCCCTCCCAGGCCCACAGACAGTGACTGGAAGCGGCCAAAGCCCACAACCAGCGAGACAAGAACGACAAAAGGCACCGCAAGTAAGCTCAAAACACTTCTAGCTCACCGGGCTTAAGCCATTAGTTAATTTCGAGAGCCCTACAATTCGAGATAAATGCACTCTACATTCATATACCCTATAAACTTTCAGAAACCATACTCCCAGCTTGCACTGCACCTTGGAAAATAGAAAATAAATTGTATAAGATAGGAAAAACCACCTGACAACTCAAATCTCCTACTACATGACGCAGTCAACAAGTATATGCTACACAAAAGGGACGTCATATATAAAGTTAACGCTGAACTATCGATAGCTGTGTTTTTTAGCTTCCGCACAGTAAGCCCTCTGCAGCATACCACATTTGGTTCAGCAAACCAAAGTAAAGTATATAGTTGTACTATGCATATTCGTAAGAAGCGACCATCCCAAAGCACCAGAATCAACACTGATGACAAAAAAGAATAAAAAGGATCTCTAGTGTAGTCAATTATTCGACAAAAAACACTCATGTATAGCTGTACTCCCTGTCCTAACAATACCATGACTACAACTATCCCATTTATACAACCAAGTAGAAAGACATTTATATGGATCAATGAGCGGTCATTTCTAAGTTCAGGATAATTGCGCATTGCATTCTCACATTTCAGAGATAGGCTTGCATGTGTACTTGTTAAAATAGTATGTAGATATCATGTATACTTGTTAAAACACTATGTAGATACATACACGTGCTCTCTGATCTATAAGTAGTTTGGTTCAGTTAGCATACCACATGCTCTCTAATAACTAAGTATTTTCGTTCAGTTAGCAGAACACATGCATCAACTATAAGGTAATGATTTCGGGTAAGAGATTCTTTTATAAGCATGTTGTAAACTCATGTGGTTCCCTGTACTGTCAAAATTGCTGGCCTGATGGCATCTAAACAGGAATATTCAGCTTTGCTAAAGAGCAAACTGAATGTAATTGAGCATGTACTTCTCTCTAAATCTCACTGAAAATTTTAGAGGGATGCACTTGTTCTTAGCTAAAACTCCTGTCTAGATTGTCAATTGTTACATCAATATTGTAGTTGTAGATTTTTTGCTTTGTCTATCTAGGTAAAAAGGCTTGAATCTAAAGTGATTTCTATCTAATGCTATAAAAGATGTTGTATAAACACTAACCAAACATTCTATCATGTACTGCTTCTCTACCTCTAAGCATACACTCTAAATTGATTTTCTATCAAAACCCCTTTCCTGCCATCTACATGATGGCCTCAAATATGAGAAATCTTGATTTCCCTTAATAACTATGAAAATCTGAGATGTAAAAGGGTCCATACAATGACAAAGAAAGATAAAAAAGAAACTATCACGCAGAGCAAGGATCTTAGGACTATCCATAATGATGAAAACCTGGGACCCATAGCTAGCGGAAAGGTTAAAGAGTTGTTGCGACAAAAACAGGGAGAAATGTCAACATGTGGAGCTGAGCATAAAAACAGAAAAATTGCAACAGATGAAGAAGAAACAAAACAGAGAGCTGAAAGCTATGACCCACCAGATCAGTCGCTCACCACTCACAACCCAGGAATCGAAATACGCCAGGCACACTCTGATCGGCAGAAATAGAACCCAAACGAAAAACAATACAACTTATAGAAGAAAGAAAGAGATGCCACAGGCACCGAAGAACAGAACAAATGCAGAACCCACCAGTGGCCTCGAAGCGCAACCTCCAGAACACAAACAAGGCACAAACCAGCAACTCATTCAGCGAATGAGGGGATGCGGCAGGGAAAAACAATAGAAACAGAATAAGAAATATCAAATATCTAGAGTAAAAGAATGGAGAAAAGACTGGTGTGTGTTTTTATAATTTTTTATCAACCAATGAATGCCATGGAAATAAGACAAAATCAATAATTTCTTTCATGATGGATATGAATTATTTCCATGGCCTCAGCATAGATCACTCGACTGTGATCCAGTAATTTCGCTGAACTATATTGGTGGACCAATCTTCTCCTTGGACTTTGGCCTCAACACTTTGCTATGATTTTGTAGCTAAGCAGCGCTACTTAGATAAGATCGAGGAGAGTTGCAAGCCACCCTACTTTTTACTTTAGCCATAAAAATAACCAAATTAAAACCAAATGGTGGGAAACTTCACCATGCCAACGGTACTACTGCATCTGCATGTCTATAATATCCTGACATTACGTTACAAAAAAATGCCCCCAAAACACATAATTTACTCTTCTTCCTTGGGGAAAAATGCAAATGTTGCCATGGTTAAGGAGCTTGATCCATGAAATGTCGCTCTAAATATTGCCTAACACCCAGTTGTTCAATATGTTAGCAACCAGAGAGTGTATAGACCTGATATGAAACAATCATGCCGATGTATATGATCATGTGGAAATGAACCTATCTAAGGTTGAGGTATCTCATAGCCTCTAAGTGATACACCTAAACAGTAAGAATAAATTAGTCATAGAAAGGAACTGAAATATTTCCGCCTGTGCCTGAATCCAAGTACTCAATCTAGTATTCCATGGTGCATGGGTAGAAACTTGTGTTTTTCTAGAGTCCAGGAGGGGCGTGATAGAAGCCTAGGGGCGAGGGCAGTTCGTATGCCAGCCTACCAGCGCCGTCCACGGCAAGGACGACGACGAACGTTCCGAGCGCCACCGTGGCGCCAGCGCGCTCGCCCTTAGAAACAGCGACCTCGACCATCGACCCGAGGCCGGAAGAGGTCGGTAGGCAGCACTCAGGAGGTTCAGAATCGATGCGGGCGTCCGCCGGCGAGGCACATGAGGTGGGGGCCGGCGGCCGGCGCGCAGGGTGCTGGGGAATGGCTACGGCCGGACGCAGGAGGTTGGAGTCCGCATGGGGGCCCGCCCGTGACGCGCAGGAGGCGGCCGTGGGCTGCTTACCCGCAGGAGGTGGGAAGGGCGGCGCCGGAGGCCATAGATTGAGAGGACGGTTGAATGGGGATCTAGGAAGAAGAGAACTGGAAGAAGAGAACTGGAAAAGTCCGGCAGCAACAACTGTCTCGGAAGATCCAGTCGAAATCAACCCCATCGGTCAAAGCCACCGCTCTACGACCAGCGCGTGCCAGCTGCGTCGGACGTGCAAAGCCTTCTTCACGCAGGCCCACATGTAGCGAAACGGTACAGACCTAGCAGCAGTGACCTCGTATGCAAGCATCGAGCGGCAGATGCTGCTCACCACGCTTAAGAAATAAACTAACAAGGCCCACACGCACAGAGCGGAGACGCTACTGAATCGCTCACAGAGCTCACAATCTCTCGGGATTAAGCCTTTAGATAATTATTAGATTTGTATCGAAAAATACTTTCTAATGATACGAATAATATATTAAAGATTGTATATACATAAATCAATTCTTGGTAAAAGAACATGAGAAACGAAGGTGTTGTATTCATTGGAATGGAATGACTGTAGTCTTATTTAGGGGTTTGTTTTTCATGTATTTCAGTGTTTGTTGGTACACTCATATAACATCAGACTACAAATTATGCTGAGATAATATATCTTTTAATCCAATAATTTTTGGAGAAACATGTTATCTTTGTTGCAACAAAATATTATGCATGGTTGGCACAATTATTTTTGTATATCTTCATTTTACATTTCCACATTACTATGATAACATTTTTAGGATAACCAGCAAAGGGAAAATTCAACACCCCTGGAACCCTAGCTCCCGCGTCGCTCCCGCGAGCGACCGGGAGCCCCCGGCGGCGCCCTTCCCTCGCCCCTCCCTTACCCTCCCCCTCCCCCTCGCCGTCGCCAGAGGGCACACCGGGCAAAGCTCAGGCGGCGCCGGGGCCTTTTTTCTCCCCCTCGCGTGGTGGTGGCGGCGCGGGACGCGGCGGTTGGCGAGGGCGCGACGGCGTGGCCGCTTGGCGGCGGCGTGGTGGCTATGTGGGGTGGCTCCTTGCGGGCTCTGCTGCGGGCGGCGTGGGCTCTGCAGTTGGCGGCGGCGGGGCGCGTCGGGTGTTGAGTCACGGAGGTTGCCTAGCCAGCGGCGGCGCCGTGTCCTGCCGGTCCTGCAAGGAGGTCTCTGGGTGGGGCGTTGGGCGGTGCGGCTCTCTGCACACCTCGATTTGGACCAGGCCCCCGAACCCATCGTTTCCGCCCCAGATCTATGCGGCGGCGGCGGCCGATACTGGTCTGGCGCCCCCCCTCGGGCTGCAGGCCGACTGGTGGAGGCCGGGACGGTGGTCCCTGACGGCGGCCGTGGTGGAGGAAGAGAGGCGGCAACGGGCGGTGCGGGCTGGCCAGCCCAGATCTGGGCCCATTCGGGCTCGATCTGGGTTGTGCTGGTCCTAGCCTGCTGGCCCCTGCGCTGGGTGTGTGCATGAGCTCTGCTCCGCGGAGGTTGGGTTACCTGGGCGACGTTGCTGGCAACGGTGACAGCGCCGACGGCCGGGTGTGCCCACCCACTTCCCCTTGGCCGTCCTCCTTGGCCCCAAGCACAGGGATGTTGCTTCTCTGGCCGGGTCGAGTGGAGCCCAACGCCTTCTTGGTGTGGCGGCTCGAGGCGTTCTCTGACGCAGGCGGGAGGGGTGCGGTGTTGGGTGACTGGCGATGCTTCTCTGAGGTGGCTATGTGCAAAACTACCGGTGACTCCTCCTAGGGCTAGCGCGGGGGCTCCATGTGAGGAACAGGGTGCTCGGTCGCGGGAGTGAGGTACCAAGCCTCGGGCGAAAGCCCTGCCTTTGGGCCGGTGACGGCGACTCCTATGGGTATCGCGTCCTGTTGAGGCGTTATCGAGGAGCTCCGGCACCTCCCTCGCCTAGGGTGTCAGGTTCCGGGTGAAAACCCCAGATTTGGCTTGCCAGATCGGGCGACGGCGACGTCTTCGATGTCGTACCCTTCATGGTGGCGTCATCTTGGAATCCGGATTCGTTGGTACGAGTCGTTGCTCATTGTCATGGTCTTCGGTGTTGGCCTCATGCGGCGTCTTAGTGCAGTTGGAGTGTCGGCCTCTCAAGTGGTATTGCGGATGGCTTGCACAACAGGGATCCTCCTCGGACGGCGCAAGCAAGCCTCTGGATAAGAAGTGGTGGGCTGGCCTCTGTGGTTGATGGCGGGTCGGTGAAGACTGCATGCTAGTAAGTCTGTTGAGGTTGCAGGGAGGCAGCCATTGCGCCGGCGGCGTACCCCGGATCTGGGCTGAGCCTAGATGGCTCGCGGGATCTAGGTGGGACCCATCTTGGCTGCGAATGGCATGCTCCTAGCGATATCGACGATGCACGAGCAATGCGACTTTCATCGGCAAGGGTTCTGTTTGGCGGAGGAGCTCGCTCTGTGACGTCCTGAAGGAGCACTCGGTGGATTTCGATGTTAGCCGTAGTCTTATTTTGAGCGTTGGGTCTGTTGTATATGTGGGTGTTTCGGTCTTTTCTTAGACTTGTAAATCAAACTTCTTTTTCTATCAATGAATCGAAAAGCAATGCTTTTTGCGTTTTCGCGAAAATGATAACATTTTTAACCAAACCTCCAAAGCGACGCGCGGGGTATCATCTAGTTTTATTAACTGTGCAGATTCTGAAATTTTTGCTCTAACCGGGCACCCTTAACATCCAAAATTACTCAATCATGCCTCTGCCACTGGGTGGCGACATGGCTTTACTGCTACGTGTGAGGGTCGGGGATGTGCGAGAATAGAAAGAGAAATCATTTAAGTGGGTTACTAGCTTGTCCTCGGATGAAAATAAAGATCACATCAAGTGTTGTTTCAAACAAAATTGTCCTTCGATGAATAGGGCTCGTGAGATGACCGAGTCAAGACTTCATGCTGGATCGGCACAAGATCGCACCTAATTTTTTTTTTGAAAAGGAGGACCCAGCACTCCATCCTTGCCTGAGAATATAGCGAGTTGCTAGTTTCTCAAATCCAGGGCTAATAGTCACTGAATCTACGTATAAATCGATCTCGTACCGGTGATGATTTGTAGTTCAAATACTAGTAGAAAAAGGGTCTTTGGTCCAGCATTCAAATTTTATTGGTCTCGATTCGTTTCTTTAATCGGGACCAATGCCAGGCACCGGTCCCGGTTCATGCCGCCTAGGCATTGGTCCATGTTCATCTCTAAGCATTGGTCCTGGTTCGTGGCATGAACCGGGACCAATACCCCCGCGACGCACACGTGGCGCTCTGCGGAGCATTGGTCCCGGTTCATGCCACGAACCGAGACCAAAAACCCCGCGACGGTCCGCAATCCAGAACAATGTAAATTAATTCGGGACAGAAATTAATCCGAGACAGAAATTAATTCGAGATAGAAATTGAATTGATCAGTATTTTTAAAAAAATCTTCCACAAATTAATCGAGACGAAGATCTAAATCGAAACATTTTATTAATTCGACCACAAATTCTTTCCAAACAAAGGTGCGACTTTACAAATTTTCCTAGTCGACAACACTTCCGCTGTCCTCCGAGCCGCCGGCTTCCTCGTCGTCGTCGGACGAAATCTCCACGATTTCGGCAATGTTCAGGAGACGGAGCTTCTCTGCGCGGCTAGCGGTGTCGATGGCGGTGTAGATGGTCCGTCCAGAGACGGACCAGAACATCTCCCGCCCCTCTCGGTTGCGGAGATCTGGGTGCACCACGCGCCCGTCCACGATGCGGTTGTCAAGTTTGGCCTTCCGCTCCTTCTTGAACAGCCGGGGCCAGTACTCTCTGGCCGCCATGTACCGGGGCAACGCCCTCATCCACGCGTGCATCTGGCGGCGACGCTCTGCGACGACGCACTCTATCTCGTATCCGTCGGGGACGAGGATCGGAGCCACCAGCACACCCGCCTCCCTAATGCGAAATCCGGTGGGCACCGTCGCGCGCGGCGGCGCGAGGATGCCGTAGTACGCAAACATCGCCACCTTGTAGAAGCTGAGCGTGGGCACCTCCATGGCGGCGCGGTGGAGATTGGAGAGGGAGGGAAGGCGAGATGACGGCACGATGGAGAGGCGATGGCGAAAGGGGTGGGTGGAGATCAACTGGAGAGAGGCCGAGGCGATGACGAAAGCGACGCGTTGTGGCCTCATATTTATACACGGGGACGGCGAAGCGAAGGTGGGCATTGGTCCCGGTTAACCGGGACCAAAGCCCCTCCCACGCGACACGTGGCGGCCCAGCAACGCGCCCCCCACCAAGGTCATTGGTCCCGGGTCGTGCCATTAACCGGGACCAATGACCTGGGTGGGGGGCGCGCTGCTGGGCCGCCACGTGTCGCGCGGGAGGGGATTTGGTCCCGGTTCGTGGCATTAACCGGGACCAAAAACCCTCCCCTGGCTATATATAAGCCCAGCCCTTTGCCCCTTGCCACCAAATTTTGCTGGATTGTGTGTGAGGTGTGGGTGCTAGCTTTTTTTTCTTTGATTGCACACAAGGTGTTTGACAAAATGTCTGAGCCACACTTAAGTTTGCACAACACGGTATCCTCGGCTGAGGTTAGCAACCTTATCTTCTTTATCTGTAACTGATACAAAAATATTGCATGTGCCCATGTAGGGTGGTCATTTTACTATTCACGATGTTATTGTAATGGTTAATTATTATGACGCAGATCGATGCACGGATGCGATGGATGTATGGCGACCAACACGATTCCGATTTTATTGCAGGCCTGCATAAATTTATCGATTTGGCTAAGGCAAACAAAGTGGATAATTTTTTACCTTGTCTCTGCGTCGACTATCGGAACGTGGTGGAGCACTCTGCCCCGAGAATCCTTCAAAGCCATCTGCTTCGGAGAGGTTTCATTTCCGGATATTATTGTTGGGCCATGCACAGAGAAAGAGGGGTTAGGCTGGAAGAAAATGAAGAAGAGGAGGATGATGACAGCTACCCTATGTCCCCTAAAGAATACGGTGATACTGCAATGGAAGACAATGAAGAAGAGGGAGGCGGCAATGAAGAAGAACAACGTGCATCGGATGAGCCCGCTGATGGTCTTGGTCGGGTCATTTCTGATGCAAAGCAACAATGTGATACAGAAAGGGAGAAGCTTAAGTTGGAGGCCATGCAAAAGGATCACAAAAAGTTGTTGTACCCAAATTGCAAAGATGGCAGCACAAAGCTCGGTACCACACTTGAACTGCTGAAATGGAAGGCAGAGACTGGCTTATCTGACAAGGGATTTGAGAAGTTACTGAAAATAATGAAGCCGAAGCTTCCAAAGGATAACAAGCTGCCTGAGACAACGTACGAAGCAAAGAAGACTATCTGCCCTCTAGGATTAGATGTGGAGAAGATACATGCATCATGTACCGCGGTGAGAAGTATGAGAATATGTATAAATGCCCGGTATGCACTGCATGTCGATACAAGATCAGACAAGATGACCCTGGTGATGTTGAGGGCGATGACGAGCCCCCCAGGAAGAGGGTTCCTGCTAAGGTTATGTGGTATGCTCCTATAATACCACGGTTGAAACGTCTGTTCAGAAATAAAGAGCATGCCAGGTTGTTGCGATGGCACAAAGAAGAGCATAAGAAAGACGGGAAACTGAGACACCCCGCCGATGGGTCGCAGTGGAGAAACATCGAGAGAAAGTACTCGAACTTTGTAGGTGACGCGAGGAACTTATGGTTTGGTCTAAGTACGGACAGCATGAATCCTTTTGGGGAGCAGAGCTGCAGTCACAACACCTGGCCAGTGACTCTATGTATCTACAACCTTCCTCCTTGGTTGTGTATGAAGCGGAAGTTCATTATGATGCCAGTGCGCATCCAAGGACCGAAGCAACCCGGCAACGACATTGATGTGTACCTAAGGCCATTAGTCGATGAACTTTTGTAGTTGTGGGCAGAACCAGGTGTAAAGGTGTGGGATGAGCACAAACAGGAGCCATTTGACCTACGAGCGTTGTTGTTCGTAACCATCAATGATTGGCCAGCTCTTAGTAACATTTCAGGACAGTCAAACACGGGATACAATGCATGCACGCACTGTTTAGATAAGACTAAAGGTACATATTTGGATAAATGTAAGAAGGTTGTGTACCTGGGGTGTCCTAAATTTCTTCCGACCAATCAACAAGTAAGAAAGAAAGGCAAGCATTTCAACGGTGAGGTAGATTACCGGAAGAAGCATAAGCTCCCTAAAGGTGCTGATGTATTTGGTATGGTGAAGGACCTAGAAGTAATCTTTGGAAAGGGTCCTGGCGGTCAATCTGTTCCGAAAGATCCCATTACCGGACACATGACCATGTGGAAAAAGAAACCTATATTTTGGAAGCTTGAGTATTGGAAAGACCTAGAGGTCCGTTCTTCAATTGATGTGATGCACGTGACGAATAATCTTTGCGTGAACCTGCTAGGCTTCCTGGAAACAAGTGATGACCCACAAGTATAGGGGGTGTATTGCAGTATTTTCCAGGGAAGTTAAACCCAATTTATTGATTCGACACAAGGGAAGCCAAAGAATATTTATAAGCCTTAACAACTGAGTTGTCAATTCAGCTGCACCTGGAAACAATCTTGGTCACAACAGTTTATCAGTAGCAACAGTTTTGTAGTAGGAATAGCAAAGTAGCAACAGTAGTAAAGTAAAGACAACAGTAACAATAGCAGTAAACAGTGGGATTCAAATGCGGTAGGCATAGGGATGGATGGACGGGCGTTGCATGGACAAGACAATTCACATATCAATCAGAACATAGAGCAATTACAGATAAATAAGATAAAGCATCCAAGTACTAGATAATCCTAGGCATGTGTTCCATATATAGTCATACGTGCTCGCAGTGAGAACTTGGACAACATCTTTTGTCCTGCCAGCCCGTTTGCAGCGGGGCCTCAAGGGAACTACTGGAAATTAAGGTGCTCCTTTTAGTGGAGCACCGGAGCAAAGCATTAACACTCTATGAACACATGTGATCCTCACATCAAAGCCATTCCCTCCGGTTATCCCGATTTCTATCACTTCAGGGCCATTGGTTCCAAACAACAACGTGTGTATACAACTTGTAGATAAGACCATAAACAATACTATCATAATGAATCAATAACATGTTCAGATCTGAAATCATGGCACTCGGGCCCTAGTGACAAGCATTAAGCACAACAAGTCGCAACAAAGTCATAAAGCACTAATAAAAGATACTAGGCACCATGCCCTAACAATCTGATGCCATTACATGAACGATCTCATCCAATCCCTACCATCCCCATAGCCTACAGCGGGGGATTACTCACTCATAGATGGGGGAAACATGTATGGTCGATGGAGAAGCGATGGTGATAATGATGGCGATGATCTGCTCCAATTCCCCGTCCCGACAGGGTGCCAGAACGGAGTTTCTGGTGCTGTTTCATGGAATCTGGTGGTGGCGGTGGAGCGGAACTCCTTCTGGAAAAACATCGACCCCCCCAGAGTTTTTAGGTCAGAAGGCTCCTTATAGGCGGAGAGGGAGACCGAGGGGGTGCCTGGGGGGCCCACACCACCCCCCGGCACGGCCTGGCCTGGCCCGCGCCACCAGGTGGTGTGGCCACCCCCTGGCTCTTCTCCGTCTCGTATTCTGGCTCCTGGAGTCTTCGGGTGAAATAGGATTTTTGGCATATTTTCCGGGATTTTTCCTGATAGTTGATTTTCTGCATAAAAAGTAGACACCAAGGCAATTCTGCTGAAAACAGCGTCAGTCCACGTTAGTTGCATCCAAATCACACAAGTTTAGAGGAGAAACAATAGCAAAAGTGTTTGGGAAAGTAGATACGTTTTGGACGTATCAACTCCCCCAAGCTTAGCTTATTGCTTGTCCTCAAGCAATTCAGTTGAAAACTGAGTGCGATAAAAGAACTTTCACGAACACATTTGCTTCCTATGATGTAAATATTCTCAGCAATATGATCAACTACTTAGATAGTTCATTATAAAGAGTATGCAACTAAGTTTACTTAATAGGCATTGCAAGCTATGAAGAGATTCCAACTCAAAAATAATAAGTAGCATGAAGTATAAACATAAGCAACATTACAATGCTCATAAAAAGGTATGATAGAGTGGTATCTCGCTTGCCTTTGATTAATATCAAGGCACCTCTGAAGTTCAAGTGATGACTAGAAGTAAAGATATCAAGGATACAAGCATCAAAGTCATAACACAAATAGTCAAGTAATGGGACAAGCACAAAGAATGACAACTATGCTCTCAAGAAGGTGCTCAAAGAATAAATGGAGACTCAACAAGTAAAGGAAAAGGTTTTGAATAATTTTGAAAGGCTTCCAAATGCTGAAAGTATGATACTCATTAGCTTTGAGCTCTCATTGCCCCTATCATAAGCATCTTTAATGTGGTTAAGGTGAAAGTGAGGTCCAATCTGAGTTATATGCTTGACAGACTATACACTGAAAATCCCAAGTCCCTTGAGTACGAGGGCCACTCCTCATGCTACTCAACTTTAGTTACCGGTAAGTTCTTGTCATCGTAAGTATGTGCGTATCATAGAGAACCGCGAATGGGGTACCCCTTGCCCAATGATACGGAAGAATCCCCATATCAAAATTACAAGGCAAGTAGACAATGAGTATCTTAGCAATCTTCTTATTTACCATGGGAAAATGGTGCTTTTTTCTCTCTTTCCTCTTTTCATAAATCTCTTTTTTTTCTTTTTCTCAATAGCTATCTCTCTCTTTTTTTATAAGAAGAATGCTTCATAGATATCATTATGGTTACGCTGCAGATTTCCACCATGTCAGCATGGATTAGACCAGCGGCCCAGGCGTTTCTCTAACACACATACATAACTCCATGGACTTACAAGCTCCCCTTTTACTTCACACCGACGACATCCGCAAACAAAAGAGCAAGGTATCAACTGGGTATATATTTACAAGTGTTGAAAGCATTCCCCGTGACAGCATGGTTTTGCTAATCCCCAGCCTATAATTTGCAAGCATATAACTTTCATGGAGAGTCACAATGGTTCAGGTTTATTAAGTGCAGGAAATAAAGTGTGCCATCAAGTTCGTGAGAGCTTTACTAACTAACTTTCTCATAACAAGCAAACATTTTATTCGGAAGAAAACAAGGCATATTGAATATGCACGGAAGTAGCAAATGATGCTAATAGGTAGGTATGGTGGACACTTTGGCAATATCTGGTTTAAGGGAGTTGGAAACATGAGTAAAACACTCAGTGCGAGTGAAGGCTAGCAATAGTAAGGGAGCGACAAACGAGAGAGCAATAGTTGTCATTATCATGCTTGCAACAAAACAAGACTACTCATGGTATGAAAGTGATTCAAGATCCTTAAGGAAAAATAATTCATCGAGGCTTAACTGATTATTACAGTCATATGCATGCATGAGCATGTGCCAAGTCAATTCAAATGAAACATTCAGAGGAGGATACCACGGTGTCATACCAATTTATGAATAGAGCAATGCAAGCAAACATTCATAAGACATGCTACAAACTAATAGCGAGCTGGAGCTAATCATAAGAAAGCAAGAACTACTAAGCATCCATAGTTAACATACACCCTACACGAACAGACTAAGCATGCCCACAGTGATGAGTATATGTACTAAAAATGAAAACAAATAGAGTTCCTTACCAATCTCTTACCACGCCTCAAGTTGTCATTAATCCTCATTATTGCTTTTCACTTGTGTGGCTTGAATAATAATATGAAACCAATATTCCACTGAGGACTGCCGAACCCTGTAGCCAACTTACAAAAACCAAAGAAGAACGACAAATATTTTTGTTGTTTTTGATTTTTAAAACAAGAACCAAAAGGAAAAACAAGCAAAGCAAAATCTTTTTGGTTTTTTCGAATGGTTTAAACAAAGTAAAAGGGGAAAAGCAAACCAAGGCAAAAAATAAGATGCAAACCAAAGAGAAACAAAAGAAATATTTTTGGTCTTTTTGTGTTTTAGAAAGCAAAAGCAAAGAAGAACGAAAACTAAAAAGAGAACGAAAACATGAATATACAAAGTACCGACGCAACATGATATGGAGATGAGTGCGGTGTCGGCGTACCTCCCCCTAAGCTTAGGCTTTTGGCCTAAGTGGGTATCAATCCATGTACGAATAGGGGTTCCAAGCAGGCAGATCTTGATAAGAATGGTCGTAGTTGTGCCCATGGGAAGAAGAAGAAGCTCCCCAATCATAGGCAGGCTGCTGATATGAAGACTCTCCCTCATTCGAGGGCTGGACCGAATCATCCCTGACCTCCCTTCTAGTGTCCTGCTCCTGTTGGGAGAGTTCTCCCAAGTACGTGTCAAGCTCATCCTCAGTGAGGGACCATCCTTCCCTATTATCAAGGTTAAACAAAACAGGTGTAGGCAAAAGAACAACACGCTCGGACTTGCTCTTTCTCCAACCAGCTTTGAGAAAGGTTATTTCATAAGATAACTCACTCATACTAGCCCACGAGGAAACAAATTTATGCTGTATCATGGAATTAAGATCAAGCCTTTCTATGGGAAACTGTAGGTCTAGATGATGAGGCACTAAACCATACAATGCTAGTAAACGAGAAGCAATGAGGCCTCCACAAATTCCACCTTTCTCACGGTTAGCAGCAAGACGGAGAGCTATCAAAGCACCTAAGTTGTAAGACCTATCTCGTTTAAGAGTAGCAGAGATAAATGCTAGATCAAACGAAGATAACTTATTGGCAGTTTTCCTAGCAAGAACACACTTGGCAATAAAGTAGGCAAAGTAGCGAATGGAGGGAAGATGAATGTTACGGATTTTTCCACTCTCCTTCGAGAAGCTGCTCCCTTGGCAAAATTCTGCGTATAAATCCATGAGTGGTTCATGTCTCTCCTTAATCTTTCTACATGATCCCCATTGAGGTACCTTAATAGCTGCACAAAAATCATCAAGAGAAAGGTCGACAGCAATATTGTAAATTTTTTAATGGACCATGGGGTTAGGCAAAGAGTGACTAAATTGGAAGTCCTGCACCACGGACATGGTTAGGTTCACAAATTGACAAGGTTCATCTTTCAAAAAGTGCTCTAACCCTGCATTAGAAACCAAAGTATGGAAGTCTTGAAGAATTCCTGCAGCTCTCATGAACTCAGAGCATGGATAAATGGAGGGAAAAACTTCCTCCTCCTGGTGGACCTTCATGATCTCAGGCACACATACTTCATGTTGGTTTAGGTGGTGCTCACTCATCTTCTATTCTGAAATTTAAAACACCTATTAAACAAGTGATTGCAAAGTAAATATAATGAAGGATTCTACTCATAGGGACTTGTAAGAGGCCTAAACATGCATCAAAACTATATCTCTAAGCATCAAACAAGCTTACAAGCTCCCATAACCAGTCACCTACAGCAGCAAAATAGTCAATATATAATCCACCAAAAACAAATCTACTTGGACAAGGAGAGGAGTCACATACCAGGGAACAATTGCTCCAAATTTCAGCAAGAAAGATGGGCTAAGCAAGGAGATCGAAAAAATCGAGAGCAAGCATAGCAAGAACGCGATTTTGAGCAATGAACTGGAGCTTACTCGGGAGAGAGAAGAAAGTGGCAAGTGAGAGAGTTTGTGGGGGGCTAGGGGTGGCCCACACCAGGGCATGGCGCCACCCAGGGCTGGCCGCGCCACCAGGTGGTGTGCCTGCCTGGTGGGTCCCCCTGGTACCTCCCAGGTACTCCTCTGTCCCTTTTTTCATGCAAAAATTTAATATGAATTTTCTGGAAATTTTCGAGACACTTTATTTTTGGGAATTTTCAGGCATAGAAGAATGATTTTTTGACAAACAGATATATTTTTTATTTTTGCAAACATGATGCAAAGAAAAAACAAAGCTAGAACTATAAAAGTTCTAAG
This sequence comes from Avena eriantha, assembly GCA_910589775.1. NCBI lineage: Eukaryota > Viridiplantae > Streptophyta > Magnoliopsida > Poales > Poaceae > Avena > Avena eriantha. The sequence continues at coordinate 479,878,129 of OU342741.1, read as the reverse complement.
ACACTCTAACAAGCAAGCAACTAACAACAAAAACAAAACTAAATGAAAGCAAAAACTAAAATGCATAGGATAGAAGTAAACGTAGATAATCATAGTGAAAACATTGTTTTGTTCAATGAAATTATCCTTTTGTTAACAAGGTTGATCAGGTCTTGCTACCAAAACAATTCCATACGAGACAAAACTTTGTATTCCACTAATGATTATATTACCTCAACTTTGATAGCAATGGTCCCAATCATAATAGTTTCAAATTTTTCTCTTGGTATGGGACAATATATTTCTCCAACTTGAATGCCCTCAACATGTTCAATTGAATTCAAACCATAAGTCCTTTCAATCTTCTTGGGGAAATAGATAGTATGTTCCTTGTCATTAACATTGAAAGTCACCTTTCCTTGATTACAATTAATAACAGCTCCTACAGTATTAAGAAAAGGTCTCCCAAGAATAATAAACATATTATCATCTTCAGGCATTTCAAGCACAACAAAATCAGTTAATATCAAGAAATTATGAGCCACTTGAACAGGTACATCCTCACATATACCCACAAGAATAGTGGTAGATTTATCAGCCATTTGCAAAGATATATCAGTTGGTATTAATTTTTCAAGTTGAAGCCTCTTATAGAGAGAGAAAGGCATAACACTAACTCCAGCTCCCAAATCACACAAAGTAGTTCTAACATAACTATTCTTAATAGAGCAAGGGATAGTTGGAATCCCTGGGTCTCCAAGTTTCTTAGGAACCTTACCATTGAAGGAATAATTAGCAAGCATAGTAGAAATTTCTTCATTAGGGATCTTCCTTTTATTCGAGACAATGTCCTTTGTATACTTTGAGTAAGGAGGCAATTTAATAGCATCAGTCAAAGGAGTTTGCAAGAATAAAGTCTTCATCCACTCACAAAACTTATTATAGTGTTCATCTTCCTTTGACTTGTGTTTCTTATCAGGAAAAGGCATAGGTTTTTGGACCCAAGGTTCTCTTTCACTACATGTTTCTTAGCAATAAAATCCTCTTTATTGTATTTGGTATTCTTAGTGTGGTTTTCAGGTTCTTCTTCAACTTTTTCTTCATTAGGAACTTCATTTTCTTCATTACCACTTTCAGTTTCAGCATCAGAGATAGATATACTATTAGGATCTATAGCAGGTTCAGAGGGTTCTACAACAGTTTTATGTTTCTTTTTCCTTTTCTTACGACTAGAACCACTATTTTTAGCTTTTTGAGAATCCTGCTCAATTCTTTTGGGATGCCCCTCAGGATATAGAGGATCCGGGTAGCAGCTCCACTTCTAGTTCTAATTTCATAAGCATGTTTTTCTTTAGCAGCATTAACTAGCAAGTCGTTTTGCACTTTAACGAGTTGATCTATTTGAGTTTGAACAATTTGAAAGTGTTTAACAATCATTTTAACATCATTAGAGGTTCTTTCCACAATATCTTTGAACTCAACAATAGCTCTAGTGTTTTCCATTAGATGATTTTGCACCCTTTTATTAAAGTTATCTTGCTTAACAATAAAGATATCGAATTCTTCTAAGCATTGATCAGGAGGTTTAGAGTAAGGGATATCACCTTCATCAAAGTGTTGGAGAGAGTGTACCTCAATAGTGGATGAGTAGGGAATAGGCTTACATAATTCTTCTATAGGAGGTAAATTCTTGACATCTGCAGCTTTAATTCCCTTCTCCTTAAGACATTTCTTAGCTTCCTTCATCACTTCATCATTTAATTCAATAACTCCCCTCTTCTTTGATGTTGGAATAGGCACCGGAATAGGAGGTTCAGGTACAATTACTTCAGGTATAGCTTGTTTAGGAGGAGTCCAATCTTCATAATTCTTACTTATTTTAGCCATTAATTCCTCAGCTTCCTTGGGAGTCCTATTCCTGAAAACACAATCAGCACAACTATCTAGGTATGTCCTAGATTCTTCGGTTAGTCCATTATAAAATATATCAAGAAGGTCATTCTTAGGTAATGGACTTCCAGCCTGTGCATGAATCAAAGCACAAAACCTTGCCCAAGATTCAGGCAATACCTCTTTCTCTCCCTGTTTAAAATCAAAAAGTTCATGCAAAATAGCATGTCTAGCACTAGGAGGAAAATATTTCTGCAGGAAAGTACTAATCAAGCACTCAGGGCTATCAATAGATCCAGGAGGTAAATTACTAAACCAAGTTTTAGCTTCTCCTTTCAGTGAAAAGGGGAAGATCTTGGCAACAAAGTAAGTACGCATCTTAATATCATTAGAAAACAAGCCACTCATGGTAGAAAGTTCATTCATATGTGCTACCATACTTTCATTCTTAGTCCCATAAAAAGGTTCTTTCTCAACAATAGATATGTAAGATATATCGAGAGAGAAATCATAATCTTTATCTGTAATGTTTATGAGAGAAGCATCAAACTTAGCAATAGGAGACAATTTGGGTCTAATAGTACACCTCTCAAGGAGACTCTTAGCAGAGCTCCTATCATGGGTGTTTTTACATTCTTTAATAAATTCATCGGTCATTTCAACATAACCATCTTCAATATCATAACTTCCACTAGACTCAGGTGAACTAACAGGTGTGGTAGTGTCTTCATTAGGAGTTTCGGTATTTCCAGCTATAGTTCTAGCAATCGTAGCATCTAGGAAAGGACCTAATGAACCACTCTTATCAAGCACAGTAGAAGCAGCATCATAAGCATCAGAAGTTTCAGATTCAGCAGTAGTAGCAGTGTGTGTAGCATGTGTATGTGGTGGTGTAACGAGCTTACTTATAACAGATGGTGAGTCAAGAGCAGCAAAGGTGTTCAAAACCGTACCTCTTCTTGTAGTGGATGGTAAAATAGGAAACTTGCCATCACGAGACTTACCCATGTTGGATGGATAGAAGCGAACAATAGAGAATCCAAGTGAACTTGATAAGTAAAGCTATGCTCCTCGGCAACGGTGCTAGAAAATAGTCTTGATGACCCACAAGTATAGGGGGTGTATCGCAGTATTTTCGAGGGAAGTTAAACCCAATTTATTGATTCGACACAAGGGGAGCCAAAGAATATTTATAAGTCTTAACAACTGAGTTGTCAATTCAGCTGCACCTGGAAACAATCTTGGTCACAATAGTTTATCAGTAGCAACGGTTTTGTAGTAGGAATAGCAAAGTAGCAACAGTAGTAAAGTAAAGACAGCAGTAACAATAGCAGTAAACAGTGGGATTCGAATGCGGTAGGCATATGGATGGATGGACGGGTGTTGCATGGACAAGACAATTCACATAGCAATCAGAACATAGGGCAATTGCAGATAAATAAGATAAAGCATCCAAGTTCTAGATAATCCTAGGCATGTGTTCCATATATAGTCATACGTGCTCGCAGTGAGAACTTGCACAACATCTTTTGTCTCGCCAGCCCGTTTGCAGCGGGGCCTCAAGGGAACTACTGGCAATTAAGGTGCTCCTCACATCAAAGCCATTCCCTCCGGTTATCCCGATTTCTGTCACTTCGGGGCCATTGGTTCCAGACAACAACGTGTGTATACAACTTGTAGATAAGACCATAAGCAATACTATCATAATGAATCAATAACATGTTCAGATCTGAAATAATGGCACTCGGGCCCTAGTGACAAGCATTAAGCACAACAAGTCACAACAAAGTCATAAAGCACTAATAAAAGATACTAGGCACCATGCCCTAACAATCTGATGCCATTACATGAACGATCTCATCCAATCCCTACCATCCCCATAGCCTACAGCGGGGGATTACTCACTCATAGATGGGGGAAACATGGATGGTCGATGGAGAAGCGATGGTGATGATGATGGCGATGATCTCCTCCAATTCCCCGTCCCTGCAGGGTGCCAGAACGGAGTTTCTGGTGCTGTTTCGTGGAATCTGGTGGTGGTGGCGGAGCGGAACTCCTACTGGAAAAACGTCGAACCCCCCAAAGTTTTTAGGTCAGAAGGCTCCTTATAGGCGAAGAGGGAAACCGAGGGGGTGCCTGGGGGGCCCACACCACCCCCTGGCGCGGCCTGGCCTGGCCCGCGCCACCAGTTGGTGTGGCCACCCCTGGCTCTTCTCCGTCTCGTATTCTGGCTCCTGGAGTCTTCGGGTGAAATAGGATTTTCGGCATATTTTCCAGGATTTTTCCTGATAGTTGATTTTCTGCACAAAAAGTAGACACCAAGGCAATTCTGCTGAAAACAACGTTAGTCCGCGTTAGTTGCATCCAAATCACACAAGTTTAGAGGAGAAACAATAGCAAAAGTGTTCGGGAAAGTAGATACGTTTTGGACGTATCAACCAGCAACATATCAAAGACCCATACAACAAGCATACTGATAAAGGATGTGAATACTTAAGCAGCTACGCTCATACCAAAGCAGAGAAGGAACTCTTTTTTGAAGTCCTTTACAGTATCAAGGTCCCGGCTGGCTTCTCATCAAATATAAAGGGAATAATAAATATGGCAGAGAAAAAATTTCAGAACCTGAAGTCTCATGATTGCCACGTGATTATGACACAGTTGTTGCATTGAGGGGGCTTCTACCGGAAATTGTTCGATTAGCCATTGTGAAGCTATGTGCATTCCTCAATGCAATATCTCAGAAGGTAATCGATCGAGAAAGTCTGGAAAGGCTACAGAAGGATGTGGTCTAATGTCTTGTCAGTTTTGAGTTGGTGTTCCCCCTGTCCTTCTTCAATATTATGACGCATCTCTTAGTTCACCTAGTCGAAGATATTTCCATTCTCGGTCCTGTATTTCTGCACAATATGTTCCCCTTCGAGAGGTTCATGGGAGTCTTAAAGAAATATATTCGTAACCTACTAGGCCAGAAGGAAGCATCTCCAAGGGATATGAAACAGAGGAGGTCATTGGGTTCTGTGTAGACTTTATTCCTGACCTTAAGACGATTGGTGTTCCTGAATCACGGTATGAGGGGAGACTGAGTGGAAAAGGCACGCTAGGAAAGAAAGCAATGATATTTAGGGACGAACATTCTTTGAATCAAGCACACTACATAGTTCTACAAAGTTCTACCTTCGTGGCTCCGTATATCGAGGAACACATGAATGTTGTACGCTCCAAGTTCCTGGGGAAGGATGACTACAGGATTAAAGAAAATCACATGGATACTTTCGGCACTTGGTTGCAATTACATCTCATGAATGACACCACTATTCGAGATCAGCTCTACTTGTTGGCTGCGACACCATCTGCGACTATATTGACTTTCCAAGGGTACGAGATAAATGGGAATACATTTTACACGATTGCCCAAGATAAAAAGAGCACCAACCAAAACAGTGGTGTCCGCTTTGATGCAACATGCGAGAATGGGAAAAAGGACACATATTGTGGTTACATAGAGGAGATATGGGAACTTGACTATGGACCTACTTTTAAGGTCCCTTTGTTTTGGTGAACTTGGGTCAACATGAATGGAGAAGGGGTAAAGGTAGACCAGCTGTACAGAATGACAACCGTGGATCTCAAGAATCTTGGTTATAGAGACGAACCATTTGTCCTAGCCAAATGATGTGGCTCGGGTTTTTTTTATGTGAAGGACATGTCCTCTAGACCAAAAAAAATAAGGAAACGAATACATCAGACGATGAGCCTAGGCGTCACATAGTTCTTTCAAGGAAAAGAAACATCACGTGAGTCGAGGACAAGACAGACATGTCAGTAGATTATGATAAGTTTGATGAAATTCCGCCCTTCACCATGAAAGCTGACCCAAGCATCCCATTAAGCAAAGAAGATGCTCCATGGTTACGGCCTAAGAAGCGATCATAGGCAAGGGATCGACATACGCAATGAAGGATTCATACCCTAAACCCTATGTAAATCTATGTAATGTATGGAAACTTTATGTGATGTATGAAAACTTTATATGAGAACCTCGAACATGATAGGTCATTTTGTGAAGTTCCGCCACGGGAGATTTCCCAACCCTTTCCCTAACACTGTTAGAGGATATGGAGTCTTTCACGGGCTTGCAGGGAAATTTTTCCGAGGCGGAGCTTTCGAAGATGCCGTAGGGCGTGCGCACCAACGACATCTTCGAGAAGCTCCGCCACAGGAGTTCCCAACCCTTTCCCCAACACTATTAGAGGAGATGGAGTATTTCACGGGCTTGCAGGGAAATTTTTCCGAGGCGGAGCTTCCGAAGATGCCGTAGGGCATGTGCACCAACGACATCTTCGAGAAGCTCCGCCACGGGAGATTTCCCAACCCTCCATCCATGGGGATGAAACTCTCTCTACCTATGTTGGCTTGTTGAGCTGCTTGCCATGGCGTATCGATGCTCCTTTTATAGGCACGACGCCGCTTCTACTTTGTCTTGTTCCTCCGATAGGGCGTCGTGCGCTACATGCTTTATATCATCGAGTAGTGCGTCCACCCACACATCTTTATCCCGCCGACAGCTTTAGTCTCGGTTGCATCCACCAGCCGGGACTAAAGGTTACCCACGCGTCCTTATCCCACCGAGAGCTTTAGTCTCGGTTGCACGCACCAGCCGGGACTAAAGCTTCTTAGCCCGAGGCTGAGCCTCGCTGAACTTGAAGTGGATTTCTGATGAAATAGCATGTTGTGAACCTATAAATGATTTTTCAAAAAATTCACAAGCATTATATGATGTACTTGTAGTTCAAATCTTGGCAACCTCCTACCGATTCGGCAGGAATTTGTCTTTTTCATTAGGGATGGACGAAAAGGTTCCAGATACACCAGTTGGGAAATTGTCCATATAAGGTGGTCTAGTATTTTTGAAAAATGGATTGATACCAATGCCAAACTTTAATTTGGTGGTTGCTTCACAGAACACCCCGATTTCGACACCTCAAAAATGGAAATTAGCTTTTTCGTGCGTCGAAAAGGAAAACTTCCTCCTGCAACACCGTAAGCCATCCCAAGATGCACATGTGTGCACAATATGGGCACATTATCACAAACTATGCCCTGATTCTAGACATAACATTAGTGGTTTGACCTAAATGCCATGAAACCTCGAACATGATAGGTCATTTTATGAAGGATTTTTTATGATGTTTGCAATTTTTCAAGTTCAATATTTTTCCTTGCAACTGTGACATATAATATGACACCACGCGAAGGTTTCACATTGTTTGGATCATTTTTCAATTTCTTATGCCTGTTTCAAACTATATTTAAAACGGCGGACAAGAAGCTTCTTAGCCCGGGGCTGAGCCTCGCTGAACTTGAAGTGGATCTCTGATGAAATAGCATGTTGTGAACCTATAAATGCTTTTAGAAAAAATCACAAGCATTATATGATGTACTTGTAGTTCAAATCTTGGCAACCTCCTGCCGATTCGGCAGGTATTTGTCTTTTTCATGAGGGATGGACAAAAAGGTTCCAGATACACCGATTGGGAAATTGTCCATATAAGGTGGTCTAGTATTTTTGAAAAATGGGTTGGTACCAATGCCAAACTTTAATTTGGTGGTTGTTTCATAGAACACCTCGATTTCGGCACCTCAAAAATGGAAATTGGCTTTTTCGTGCGTCGAAAAGGAAAAATTCGTCCTGCAACATCGTAAGCCATCCCAGATGCACATGTGTGCACAATATGGGCACATTATCACAAACTATGCCCTGATTCTAGCCATAACATTGGTGGTTTCACCTAAATGCCATGAAACCTCGAACATGATAGGTCATTTTGTGAAGGATTTTTTATGATGTTTGTAATTTTTCAAGTTCAATATTTTTCCTTGCAACTATGACACATAATATGACACCACGTGAAGGTTTCACATTGTTTGGATCATTTTTGAATTTCTTATGCCTGTTTCAAACTATATTTAAAACGGCGGGCATGAAGCTTCTTAGCCCGGGGCTGAGCCTCGCTGAACTTGAAGTGGATCTCTGATGAAATAACATGTTGTGAACCTATAACTGATTTTTTTTTAAATTCACAAGCATTATATGATGTACTTGTAGTTCAAATCTTGGCAACGTCCTACCGATTCGGCATCAATTTGTCTTTTTCATGAGGGATGGATGGAAAGGTTTCAGATACACCGGTTGGGAAATTGTCCATATAAGGTGGTCTAGTATTTTTGAAAAATGGTTTGATACCAATACCAAACTTTAATTTGGTGGTTGCTTCATAGAACACCCCGATTTCGGCACTTCAAAAATGCAAATTAGCTTTTTCGTGCGTCGAAAAGGAAAACTTCCTCCTGCAACATCGTAAGCCATCCCAAGATGCACATGTGTGCACAATATGGGCACATTATCACAAACTATGCCCTGATTCTAGACATAACATTGGTGGTTTGACCTAAATGCCATGAAACCTCGCACATGATACGTCATTTTGTGAAGGATTTTTTATGATGTCTGCAATTTTTCATGTTCAATATTTTTCCTTGCAACTGTGACACATAATATGACACTATGCGATGGTTTCACATTGTTTGGATCATTTTTGAATTTCTTATGCCCATTTCAAACTATATTCAAAACGGCGGGCATGAAGCTTCTTAGCCCGGGGCTGAGCCTCGCTGAACTTGAAGTGGATCTCTGATGAAATAGCATGTTGTGAACCTATAAATGATTTTTTTAAAAAATTCACAAGCATTATATGATGTACTTGTAGTTTAAATCTTGGTAACCTCCTACCGATTCTGCAGGAATTTGTCTTTTTCATGAGGGATGGACGGAAAGGTTCCAGATACACCGGTTGGGAAATTGTCCATATAAGGTGGTCTAGTATTTTTGAAAAATGGGTTGGTACCAATGCCAAACTTTAATTTGGTGGTTGCTTCACAGAACACCCCGATTTCGGCACCTCAAAAATGGAAATTAGCTTTTTCGTGCATCGAAAAGGAAAACTTCCTCCTGCAACATTGTAAGCCATCCCAAGATGCACATGTGTGCACAATATGGGCACATTATCACAAACTATGCCCTGATTCTAGCCATAACATTGGTGGTTTGACCTAAATGCCATGAAACCTCGAACATGATACGTCATTTTGTGAAGGATTTTTTATGATGTTTGCAATTTTTCATGTTCAATATTTTTTTTTGCAACTGTGACACATAATATGACACCACGCGAAGGTTTCACATTGTTTGGATCATTTTTGAATTTCTTATGGCCGTTTCAAACTATATTGCGGGCATGAAGCTTCTTAGCCCGGGGCTGAGCCTCGCTGAACTTGAAGTGGATCTCTGATAAAATAGCATGTTGTGAACCTATAAATGATTTTTTTAAACATTCAGAAGCATTATATCATGTACTTGTCGTTCAAATCTTGAAAAGTTTTTTAAAATTCCAAATTATGCAATAAATATTTTGTTAATGCAATTTTAATTGAAAATAGTAAAATTGTATAGTTCAAATAAAAATATTTGAAAACAGAAAATGGTTTTTGATTAGTTATTTAAATTGAAGCACTTTTCCTGTTAAAAGTTTTTTGAAATTCCAAAATATGTAATTAATATTTGTTAATGCAATTTTAATTAAAAATAGTAAAATTGTATAGTTCAAATAAAAATATTTGAAAGAAAGAAAATGGTTTTTGATTATTTATTTAAATAGAAGCACTTTTCCTGTTGAAAGTTTTTTGAAATTCCAAATTATGCAATAAATATTTTGTAATGCAATTTTAATTGAAAATAGTAAAATTGTATAGTTCAAATAAAAATATTTGAAAACAAAAAATGGTTTTTGATTAGTTATTTAAATTGAAGCATTAACAGTTCTTTGAAATTCCAAATAAATAATAATCTTAAATTGAAACATCTTATTAATTAAATAAGAAAACAAATTTGAAAATAGCGGGAAGATTAAAAGGTTTGCCAAAATCTGAAAAACAGGTCAACGATCCCGGTTCGTCCCACCAACCGGGACCGATGACCCTGGGTGCGCGCGCTGCCATCAACATGCCTTTGGTCCCGGTTCGTCCCAACAACCGGGACCATTGATCCTTTGGTCCCGGTTGTTGGGATGAACCGGGACCAAAGGCCCGCGCATGTGGCCGCGCAGCAACGCTCCTGCCCAGACCATTGGTCCCGGTTCGTCCCAACAACCGGGACCAAAAGATCAACGGTCCTGGTTGTTGGTATGAACCGGGACCAAATGTCTGTACTAGATAATTGTTTCCCTCCTTCTTCTTCCCCATTCACTTCACTCGCAAAACGCCTAAGGAAAATCACGTGTGGAGCAAAACGACGCCATCAGGCTGCCGGATTTTCGAGCCGCCATCGACCGTGCCATCGTCGCCCTCTTCGCCGTCGACCTCGCCGCCCGAGCCCACGCCGCTCCGCCTCCGACAGCGCTGCCGCCCGAGCCCCTGCACCTGCCGCCCCTGCCCGCGCCGCCCCCCGCCGACGCCGCTGCCACCCGAGCCACGACCGCGCCGCCCGAGCCCGTGCCGTCGATCGCTCCGCAGGCAGCTCCGCCCCCGCACGCCGGCGGCCACCGCCGACTGGTAAGCCTCCCCCGGCCGGCCTTTATATCAATTAGGTTTTTAGTTCGGTTTTTAGTTAGGTTTTTAATTAGGTTTTTAGTTAGGTTTTAGTTAGGTTTTTAATTAGGTTTTTAGTTAGGTTTTTAGTTAGGTATGACATATGGGGCCAGATGAAAAATAATTATAGTAATTGCAAAAATGTTTATTTATTTAAAAATACTTTTAAAAAGGATTAGAATTGGGAAAAAACATAACTAATTCATTTTAAATCAGAAAAATGTGTATAATATATCAAAATGTTCAAAAAAATGAGCTCTACCATTTAAAAATGTATGCATTCATATTCATACAACTTTTGAACCTTACTTTATATAGAGGAACACCGACACCCCCTAAGTACCATAGGTTCGATTGTTTGTCCACCTAGGGCATTCCAAACCGATTTAGAAAATAAGTGCATAGTGTGTTGCATTATTTGCATTATAGTAACTTGCAAATCTTAATTTGCTGATACTATAGATCCAACATAGCAAGATACTATGATTCCAGAACATCAGGAAAACATCCTCCATGGAATGATCCACGACAATGAAGATATCGATATCGATGTCACCAGTGAGTTTCTGAATGATTCCGGTCAGGGAGATGAGTCTCTCAACCGAGGAGACGGCTCCGGTGAGGTAGAAGCCGAAGCCTGGGACAGGGGAGAAGCCGATGAGGGAGAAGGCGACAGCTCCGACGGAACCTTAAATCTCGCAAACACCGGCGAGGTGTATATATGTATTTTTGTAATTAAAATGCTGCTATCCGTATATATACATGCATATATTAACACTATTTCTTCTTTTAGCCCTCCGGATCAAGAACTTCTTTCGTAAGAACGAAACGAGGCCCAACAAAAAAGTTGGATGACACTGTGAGGTATAGGATCGACGTGGTCGGTGTAGATGGCGAACCGCAAGCTCCCGTCGATGTCGCAAGAAAATTTGTCAAGCAATGCAGAGTTCTTGTGAGGGACTATCCCGATCACCGTTCAAGAATGGAATTGGCCAAGCAGCGGTGGAGTCCCGTATGTCGGTGACACCACCAAAGATAAGCTTTTTGACAAGCTCATGATTAATTTCCTCCTGCCGATGCCAGATGTGAATCCAGATGAGGAGGAGAGAGCAAGAATGGAGCTTGTGCAAAGAGTCAAGAAGTTTGCTCTCATCAAGATGGCCGATGCATTCAAGAACTGGAAGAAGAAACTATACAATAACTTTGTCAAGGTAGAGAAGACTCCGGATTTCACTCAAGGCGGCTATGCTAAGTTAAGACACCAGTGGGAGGATTTTGTGAAGTACAAGACATCGGAGAAAGCTAAGGAAAGGTCTAGAATAAATACGGAGAACACTGCTAAGAAAGTATACCATCATAACATGGGGCCTGATGGCTACGCCGGTTGCATGCCTAAGTGGGATGCACTTGAGGTCAATTACATAGCTGCCGAGATCAGACAAGAGCCCGCAACATGGACATGACGGGCGAGAAACTGGTTTTACGGCCATGAGGGCACGCTGGACAAAGAAGGGAGGGCAATATATAATCAAAAACACAAAGATGATCTCCTACTGCCCATCGACGATATTAGAAATGCTGTAGATGATGTTGCAGCGGGACGGTTCGTTCCTGATAGAGCGAACGACGAGCTCACACGCGCCCTTAAAAATCCTGAACATGACGGACGAGCACGAGGCACACCAGGCTCCAAGCCATGGAAGGTTGCCTTCCCCCCGGGAATGAAGAGATATCCCGATAAAAGCCATCAGAGGAGAAAGGAAAGGGAGGTAGCTGAGAAAGCGACCGCTGCAGACCGGCTGCGAAATGTAGAAGAAGCATTAAAGCGGCACCAGGATCAACTCGACAGACTTAGCCAGCAAGGTACTAGCGGCCAATCTCAGCGACACGTGGTAGAAGCTGCATTCGAGGGTACCGGCGCCCTATCGAATAAGAAAAGCAGCGTCGCTTCCACGTAGCTCCATGATGTTGATGATGATGCACCGACGGCATCTCCTCCTAAACGCTACCCAGTGGATGATATCACGGAGACCACAGCTTCTGAGCTAAAGGTGCAGGTTATGAACTTAAGGGTGACGGCGGCGGTCGGCATGGCGGTACCAATTGCGCCTAACCCAACTTGGTATTGCAGACCGGTTCCAAAAGGGTACACGTTCGTCACGATGGATGAGGTGAAGGAAGATTTTGAGGAGCTGAAGCTAGACCACCCTACAGGGGAAGATATGGAGCTGACTCAACTAGGAGAAGCCAAAAGGGGGACTATTCTATGGCCAAAGGAGCGCATCATGCTTCAAAATTATGTGCCGCCAAGGCCACCCACTCCTCAGAGCAGCAATCCACCTTCGTCGCCACCTCACCATTCTCCAGCTCAACCGTCGCCTTCACCGCCTCACCACTCAACGCAACCGTCTCCATCGCCGCCTCAGCCGCCTCCGCCGCCGCCTCAGCCGTCTCCGTCCCCTGAGCCTCAGAGACAAAAACGGAAGTATACTAAGAGGAGCAGCACCACCAGCAGCAGTAAGAGCACATTCCGATCACCGAAACGTAAGCTCTCGCCCCTCCCAAAAGTACCTCATCAGAATATGAAGAAGCTACCTTGCGAGAAGACAGATGAGGAAACTGCTACGCCCGCAGCTGCCCATTATGAAAAGTGGAAGATTGACATGGCTAACAATAAAAAGCCGATAGAGGTTCTTCCCGGTCACCGCAGAAGATAAAGCCAAAGAAGCCGCGCTTAAGATTCAGCTTCACCAACCCATAGCGCTCACATCAGACTATAATCGCTCTATTACCAAGTCGGCTGAGGCAAAAGAGCGGAGAGTCGGGAAAGAAGTTGCCCAGCTCGGACAACAAAAAAATCAATCGATCGAACCACTCAAAGTGTACGATACCAATGAGTGGAGAGCCCAGGAGCGGCATGATCTGAACATTGATCCGGAGTTTGTTCGACTGTACGGAGAAAAGACCCAATTATATGGACTGTCTATTACTGAGTACATGAGCCATATGGATGAGTTCGAGGGTAACCAAGAAATAGCATACGTGTACCAGTACGGGGCTCCTCTCGTCAAACCCGAGTTAGTCAAAGATCTACCAACTAAAATACGAAGATTGCATAACTGGTACATCCAAGCATGTGCTGAATCCAAAAACTAGATCTATGCTGCATATAAACACCACCATTATGGTCATGGAGATGGCTTCCTACTGATCGAATTTCCAGAATTATTTCAGTTTTACCAACAAGACGCCCTCGACAAAACTATCGTCAGTGCCTATTGTTTGTAAGTATTATTAATTTCTGTAATTAAGTCTTTGTAGCTCAGCTCATTCGCTGCTTGTATAATCTTACTCATCACTATACTAATTATATATGCAGAATGAAGATTTTCGAATGCAACAAAGGACAAATCTATGACCTTGGGTTTGTTGACTGTAATTTCATTCACGAAGTTACTCTAAAAACAAAACCCAAAGAGACAGAGGATAACTTGGTATAAGCGTTGAAGCATTTCAGCAATAGAAGGGAAATACTATTTCCTTACAATGTTAGGTGAGTGTTACCGTCTTGTACATATTCTATTTTCGCTTACTCGATGTTAAGCGTATAATTGACTCGTGTTATATTTTGTTAGTGTGTCCAACTTTCACTATATTCTGTTAATCATTGCTGTTGACACCGGAGTAGTAAAAGTCCTGGACTCGAAACGCACATCATTAGAAAAGTGGGCGGACATGCAGGAATGCCTCCAGAAGTCTTGGAAACGGTTCACCGCCAAAACTAGGGGTGTTTGGAAGTCAGAGCTTACATTTCCACCATTGACTGTAAGTACTACTTGCTAGATCCACGCATCTCTTTAATTCTAGTTTCAATACCACCATTATCATGATTGAATATTATTTTGATTGAACTCCGTTCTCGTAAAGTGCTTGAGGCAGGAAGCTGGGAATAACTTATGTGGATACTATGTCTGCGAGTTCATTCGCCAGACGACCAAAGAGAAGGACGCAGACCGGAACATCAAAAAAATTAAAGTACGATAACCAATAATCACAACTTTATTTTATTACCACCAATTGTGTTTAGTTTCATTGATATATATTGATCCCCTTTTTTATATTAGATCGAACAGATGCGGGACGGTCTTCTATCACAAGAACGCGTGCAAGAAATTGAAGAAGAAATTGCCGGATTCTTGTTAGAACAAGTCATAGATCCGAAAGGAGAATACTATTACCCGCTTCATTTGGAAGGGTGAAGTGCCTACGGACCGTGAACGGATTCGCCTCTGGCCTCTGGGCACGTAAAAAAAAGATGTAAATTAGATCAAATTCGTGTGAGAGTATCGTTTGTAATTATAATATGTTTCGACCAAGAAGACGGATGAGACGGTGTATAATATATTTGTGATAATGCATGATGTGTAATATATATATCGTGGTTTTATTATTGCTGTATATATGTAGTACCATTAAATTGATAAAAAAATCCTGCCGCGGCACAAAACCCTGCTGCGGCACAAAATAGCCTGAAAATCCTGCCACGACACAAAACCCTGCCGCGGCACAGAGACCAACGATCCCGGTTTTCGTGCCAAGAACCGGGACCAATGATCCACCCCGCTCGTCTCTCGCGCTCCCACGTGGAACCTATTGGTCCCGATTTGTTCCACGAACCGGGACCAATGACCCACCCTCTCGTCGCGCGCCCGCCCACGTGGAGACCCATTGGACCCGGTTCGTGCGCGAACCGGGACCAACATTAGTTCCGAGCCTTATGAACCGGGACTAGGTGAAATTCATGTGGATGATTTATAGGACCTCATTTGTTCCCCGGGATTTTTACATCTCTTCCGTCTCATATTTCTGACGGATTTAGTGGTCTACTGTAGGGTCCTCGTGAACCGGAGATTCCTCAGAGATTGAATTCGTCTACTAGCTCGTTGTGTGCAGTTAGTTGTTCCCGTTTCAGGTGTTTTTTCATTTATCTATCGCCATGTGTATGCTCTGATAAGTACTGTATGATTATTTGTGGGGGACAACACGGATACCGTTTTGAACAAGTGTAGCCCGTCTATTTATTCAATGAAATGGTATTGATTTCCATATAGATATGGAGGTAAAATATGCATTATTACCCCGTTATATATGGAACAAAAAATATGGTAATATTTGTTAAAAAACAATGCACAGTACATAAGTGTGATACATAGTGTAATTGACCAAAGCAAGACTTGGTCGAATCAAACGGGTGCGTTTGCTATGAGACAGTATGTTCAAAGAGTATTAAATCTGAAATTCTAAAGGAAATCATGTACTCCCTCCGTCTCAAAATAGATAATACACGTTTGTCAAAATTTGTATGAATCTATATACTAAATAATATCTAGATTTATCCAAATTTTGCTAAATCCGTGATATTTATTTTGAGACCATTTATTTTGAGACGGAGGGAGTAAGACAATTACTATATGTCTCAATAGAACTTTCCAAGTCACATCACTACCTGTTCCAACATCCTCCAGGTTACCGGTCCAATGTAATCATTCAGTCGGCTACCATCGCACCTCGATCGTGCGTAGCATCAACTAATTAAAAAAAAGGCCACAATACATTCATCTGTATTGTCTGCTGCAGGGCATAACTAGTTCGAAATTCAGGAGTGCTCACAAACATTCAGATTTGAAGTCTGCATGTAGTCTTGGCTGGAACATCATTTCCTTATAGATTGAAACAGTATGAAATCTTCTAATAGACTAAAATGCGCACACATGAACCATCAAAGGTCATGCTAACTTAGTTTATCGGTCTTACAATAGACTAAGCGACATGTGATAAAATATGAAATCATATGGAACATTTGTTAATCCGTTTTACAAAAATCTTAGCTAAATGTTTACTTTCAAATAGACTAAACATAGCTATCTTTGTTTTAGTATTGTCTCTCAAATCAGGCTTTCGCCCCGCTAAAAAAGCAAACTATTCTTTCGCCTTTTTTGTTTCAGTATTGTCCAGAGAGAGAGAGAGTTCTTGACATGCAATCTTTTGGTAATCACATCCATCCGCATGTAGCAAAGTTTGGTTCCTAAGGTCATCGATGGAAACCTCACATGTTAAGATAGTAAAGGATGTATTCAAATACACAGACAATATGCCATCTGCATTAAATTATTTTCGTGAACATAGTTATGAAATCCATGTAACTATAAACTAAAATATTGAAAAAAGAACATCTTAAGATAAATAATGAAAATACAATATAGATTTGTTCTAAGCAGTACTGTTAATTCCTCCAAAGTTTACATACCTCGGATACAAACTCTTTTTTGTTAACCTATACTTTTTGCATGGTAATTCAGTACGACACATTCATTGGACCAAAATGTATACAGTTTATAGCACAATAGCGAAGTATCCTCTTTATTTAAAAGAGAATTCCGAAATTTAAGCGAGATATTCAACAACAACTGCTGCTATCTCATCTGATCACTAATAGGGAAGTTGCAGCGGGTGAACCGGCCTGGCACACTCTACACTGAATAAGAAATGGTGGAATAATAGAGGCATCGACCGAAAAAACAAGTTAACTAAATCTTCGTCAACTACTCACTATCTTTGGTACCTAAGTTCACATGGATTTTCCCCTGAAGTTCGCAAGAAATTCAAAGCTGAATGCTTGGAAATAAATTTTCTATGCCACACATTCAGGTGGGCGGTTGATGAAAGTCATTTCTATTGGTATTAAATAATTTTAATGCTATTATCCTCCAACAAGGAACATATATATTTAGAACCATGATATGACTATCAAGCAAATTGGTTTAAAAGCTAACCTTGCGGAGGTGTGATACATTTAATAGCAGCATTCAAGATGACACTTGTATATGTATTCAAGGTTCAAAGATCATGAGAAGACTACATCCACCTTTAGTAAAGACCATTACAAAAAGTTCTTCAAGAGCTAACCACTACTTGATAGAGACTCCATACTATTCAGATCTAAAAAAAGATGTGTAAGCAAACAACATTGGGAGATAATATCAAGATTTTAAGAACTGGGAACATACTTAGAATCATTAGATAGACCAATAAATTTGGCTTTAGAAGCCTACTAACATGTGTACATTGGGCGATGTGGAGGATAGGAGGGTGCATGAACCGTACCATCTGTCCCCTCTAAACCTACCCAAGCATACCGTAATTATATTTTGATGGATATAAGGAGTGATCCATGGCGAAATCGCTCAAGTTAGCCAATGAAATACGTAAATAAACAATTGCTTTCTCATTGTACCAGTCAAGGATTTCTCGACAACAAAAAAACAACCCAGCTATTGAGCACTAAAGTCTATTACTCTTCAGCTTCAACATCGTTTTTACCCCATAAAATATCCAAAAAAAAAGTGATTGCACATATCACAATCCATATCAGATCAGCATGCATTCTTAGGAATCATCATTTAAGTAGAAGGCATGGATTTGATGCATTCAAGTATACGGGGATGAATAGATTAGAACTTGGAAGACCATTTTGCAAAGGGGCACATAAGTACATAAGGTTGCCTCACATTGCAGCCTGTAATTCTTAAGAATGACTGCACAAATAAGAACAAATTTATTAGTAGGCACCTGAAGCGATGCTCTTCTCTAGATCAACCATAAGCCTGGCATCGTTTTCACCAACAAGCACATGTTGGACCTACACTTCCTTCCCCTCTCTTGGAGCACTATTGGCATGATTTTAGAGAACTATCCAACATAGATTCATGTAGGGCGTTGTATCCGGTGCAGAGGGTTGTATGTCGTCCACAAACCTGCCATTGGGCTAGTAAATGATTGCAGACGAACGTCGTTGAGGATCTTAGAGCTTGGTGGCAACGAACCTGATGCAGAGCAGCGGCAAGATGGAGGTGGCCGGTGTCGTGGCGATGCACGGAATCGAGGCCGTGAAATGGAGGATTGGAAGAAAGAAGGCGGAGGCGAGAGCTCCTGTAGAGAGGTGGGATCCCATGGATGGGGATGAATCAAATCTTCGAGGCGGAGAACCTGGCCCAAAGTATGGAGAGAAGGAGGCGGTCGGCTTCGTGGTGTCGCATGAAACTAGAGTCGCGGGTCTCTCCGGTTTCCCTTCTGTCTTACAACTACCTTTTTTTCTCGATCGGTATCGCCGTATCGGTGCTCTCAGTAACAGTTTAGGTCGGCTGTGTACACGTGATTTCATATTTTCTAGCCCAGTTAATCAGAGAGGGCCGATTTGATGTGTAGAGTAGTTTTCCTAGGGATAACTGGCCCAGTGCAGGAACCAAAGTACATCTGATGGCTAGAAACTACCAAATGGTGTGATCAAACGGCCGAAAATATCCATATCGTGAGAGGCCTCCTCTTTGTCTCAGTTTTAATATCCCTAATTAGATAGGTCTGCGGGTAGTACGTGGTGCGGTTCAATTTTCCTATCTAGTTTTTTTAGTTCAACACATGCTCTATATTTTTCATATGCATACTCTTAGTTTCCCTTCTGGTTGTTTTAGTTCAACACATGCTCCGTATTTTTCCTTCTATTTGTTTTGGTTCAACACATGCTATGCGTTTCCACAAGTCCTAGGCTATACGGATAAAAAGGCGAGCCTAACAACTAAGTGAAACAACCTATATGATGCAAGAAAATATTTAAAACACGAAGGTTGAAGGCTATCAAGAAGCTAGATACACAGATAAAAGAGTTCGGATAGAAATAATAAAGGCACGTGAAGATAAAGATGCACCCTTTGGGAAATTATGTCACCGTTGAATAAGTATGGGTTACCACGATGGACCTCCACACGCCATAAATGGTCACCTTCTTCTCCTTGAGTCTCTTCTTGACGAGGGGTTAAATTGTCAATGCCCATCGTTGATGGACTTAGGTTCAAGTGATTAGGGAGCGCTGGAGGCGTCGATCGGCTAGAAAACAAGCACATAAGGAGACACGCGGTTTACCAAGGTCCAAGCATCGGAGAGGACCCTACTCCTGCTTGTCTGCTATTTGATTATCAGGGAGTCAAAAGTTACAGGGGTGCGCAGATGTAATCTGGCAAGGTGTATGCTAGGGTTGTGGATGTCCTCCTCGCTGCCCCTCCTAGCCTTTATATAGGGAGGCTAGGTCTCGGGATAGTAGGCCGAGTCGGTTACAGATTAGGGTTTCACCCTTTTAAAAATCTATCTATTACTTGCCATGTCCTTCAAGGAGCCGTCCTCCTCCGGACTTAGGCCACCTGAATCCTTGTTGGATTTCGATTGCAACATGGGCTCCTCTTGGACTAGATCATATAGGCTAAACACGAGTACCCGTAGAGTATACCCATGTCAGTAGCCCCGAGTGTCTAGCCGAATTGTAGATTTGGGTGGAGACTATAAAGTCTACGAGTGCATGGAATGTAAGCCATCCGAAAGCGCTTTTGGGTGCCCGGTTTGTGTCATAGGGATTATCGATATGTGTGCCTGATACATCTGACGGATCGGGATCGGTTAACTGCCTTAGGGCAGAACAAAGCTATCTACTCAAACTCGAGTCCCCGAACTTGAATTCGGAATATTGCTGGCGTAATTCGACTCCTATCACGGAGGTCTTACATAGTCGAATTCTAGTGTTTTGATGTGGGCATGTCGTCAGATTGATGACAGTTACGCCATGAGGGGGTCCTCGAGGAGTGTGGGAGAGAGGGGTGTGAGACGTACGGTGTTCCGGAACGGTGAGCACATAAGTTTACCCAGGTTCGAATCCGCCGGCTTTGGACGGATCCTACTCATGCTAGCAATCCAGTAATACGGCAGAGCCGAAATATGGGTTACAAGGGTTTCGCCTGTGCGAGTTGAGATTGTAGACTATTGAGGTGTGTCCTAAAGGCTCTCCCTAGGACGGCTTTTATATAGATATCCGGCCTAGGGTTTACATGAGAGATCCATCCGGCTACGACTAAGAGTCGGTTATAGAGTACATCTTGAACTTCAAGTAACACTATGGGCCTACGTCGGTAAGTCTTCTGGGCCTTCCCGTAGCCGGAGTGGACTCCGTCTTTTCTCCTTGACTGGGCCGCCCGTGACGCAAAGCTCTAACCCGAAGTGGGCCACCCTGGTCAGTGAGGAACTGTGAGGATACCCGGAAAGTATATCCCCAACAGCAGCCCCCGGAAGTCTCCAAGATCCAAAGTCGGATTCATCATCATCTAGCTTGATCTTCGGCTTGCAGAATCTTGAAGGGTTCCTGAAACTTCAAAACAAAAGATACAATCCGGGTCTCAAAAATAAGTCAGACCTATTAGTACATTTATTCATGTTTCCATCTTGAAATTCAAACTAAGCCGGAACTTGGTATCTGACGTAATCTAACAACAGTTATGGTCAAGCCACGTCACTGACAGACATTTCCTGTCAGCACGACCGTTGGTGGGTCCGTCTTTCGTGGAACCGAGGGGCCGTTTCAATGCGTGTGTGGAGATCGAGGCAGCGTAATCATCGCATAGAGGTTTCCCCATCCTTTCCACGACGTGTGGCACGTTCACTGTAGCGTTTACACGAAACTTGACGCGCCTGGCGGATATAAGTGGTGTGGATTCTTTCCCCCATCTTCTTCACCAGTTCCAGCGCCGTTTCCTTCTCCTCTATGCCTCCCACGAACCCAGCGCTCCACTGCCCCCAGCAAAAACACCTCCAGCACCGCCCATCTAAGGTCACCGGTGCACCAGAAATAATGGCTTCCTCATGATCCTCCGACTTAGCAGTGGCGGCAGCAGCGACGGTGACGGCGGCGGCGACAGAGAAAGAGACCCACCGCGGAGTTTGGATCTCATGCATCCTTGACGATCCCAAACTCCAGGTCGTTGAATACGAAGGGCTCCTCCCCGCCGGCGACTGGCGGAGCGGCTTCGGCAAAACCGTCCCCAACCCCCGCGACGATGAGCGAGTGCATTTCGGCATGCACCTTGACAAAGGTCTTTCCTTTCCTCCCTCGGATTTCTTTTCCGAGATTGGAGATCATTATGGTGTTCATCTCCACCATCTCCCCCCCAAACTTCGTCTTAGAGATGAGTGCGTATGCTTCTTTGTGCGAGTGGTATCTCGGCATTAGGCCGAGCCTCACTCTTTTATGGTACTATTTTCATGTCCAGAGAAATTTCATTACTGCTGGTAATCCTTATATTACTGGTACCATTAGTTTTTCGGTTAGGCATGAGCGCGTTTATCCCTAGATCATGGCAAGTGATTCGGTCAAACAATGGCGTCCAATTTTTTCTACCACAAGGATATCCCTGCTCCCGGCAAAGATACAGCTTTGCCGACTTTCGTTGATGGAGCCGCCACGCCCCAAGAGTCTTGGGACGAGGTCGCTCCGACTCTCAGTGACGATATGTTTCTCGCCAAGAGACGGATCAAATACCTGATGAAGCATATGGGCCTGAAAGGGTCCGACTTAGTTCAATGCTGGGTGGCGTGCCGGATCCAACCTCTTCAACATCATGGAGATCGACTGATGCACTCCATCACGTCGTCGAAGAATGACTCCCTCCGCATAAGCTCCAAGTCCTTAAAGCCGAAAGATTATGTAAGCCAAATCAAATGGCTGATAAGGGAGCGTATCGAGAGGAAGATTCCGGAGCTATCCCTAGACATGCATACAGTGGGAAATCCTGTTGTGCCGGTAAACTTCAGCAGTAACTCTTTTTAAGTTCTCATCTATATGTTATCTTTGCAATACTGAGATGTTTTTTCCTTTTCAGCTTGCTAACCTCCCCGAGTCGGAGTTCGCTCCTATCGAGGGATACCCTCCTGAGTTTTCTCAGGACGAGGGTGAATTGGTCCCAATGCTGGATGTCGTTCCTCGGAAACGCAAGGCTCCGACATTGGCCATCGGCACCAAAGAAGTGCCCGTTGTGAATAGGTAATCTTTCCTCACAAGGTCTTTGTATTTTACTTGTAATTCCTTCTGAGATGTAATGTTCTTTGTTCTATTATCTTCTCAGAGCTAAACAGCTCATCAAGGGCAAGGGGAAGGAAGCTGCCGCGAAGCCTCTGTGCTAGTCGAAGCTCAAGCTGGCTTCTCCTGCCGTGGCTCCTCCCCGCTCCCCAGCCTTCTGCATCACCAGAGATTACTCCATCTCCTACTGTTGTAGAAGATCCGGCTCAACCAGCAGAGCCAGCGATCCTTGAGTCGCAAACTGATGTCACCATGAGTGACTCAGGTGTTGATAAGGGTGAACCCTCTTTGGGTAATGATCCCTCGGCATAGACGTTTGCCGATAATCTCCTGGACAATCCGGGACTTGCCAATATTGCCCTATCTCGGAAGTCTGTGGAGGAGATCCAGCAGCTGGCCCGGGAATGCCTGGAAAGGCGGACTCTCTCTGCCGAAGAAGAAGCGCAAGAAGCAGAGGATATCAAACACTCTAATATTCTTGAACAAGTTCGTCTTCGCAACGAGAAGATAAGATCCGACACGCTTCCAACTACGCCAGTGATCCCCCTAACTATCGCCAAGAAGGTTGCCACCGAAGTGAATTCGAGTTTGGACAAACTCATTCACGAACAATATGTAAGTCGGAATTCCAACTCCCATCTTTCCTTATTTCACATCATATCCTCTAGCCCCCAAGCATGAAGCTAGAAAATTGAATCTGGTTTTATGCTTCCTTAGGATGCCAAAGAATGAACTAGTGTAGCCCCCAAGGCTCGTGCTGATATTAGTATAAATATTAGCCCGAGTCTTTAGTAGACTTCTGACTTTGGGTATTCTGACTTACAGAAAGTATATTCCTATAACCATGATTTGTTGAAGAATGTTTGCAACAAGCAGAAAGAGATCAAAGCTCTCCGGCTTGAAAATGCAGAACTGAAGGTTTCCAAGGATGAGGATGAAGGTAAACATTTCGAAACTCAAACTTTGTCTTGCATTTCATAGTCGAATTTTTGTTGAACTGTTGTTCTTTTTTGACTTACAGCACTGGTAAAACAGTCCTGCGCTATGATCGAAGAGGCCGAGAATCTTAAGACCTTGGTGGTGGAAAACAAAGAACTTTGCCAAGAGCTGGATAAGCTCAAGGCAGATCATGAGAAGAGCATTACTCAAATTCTCGAGTCCACCTCCATGGCCACCGATGAGCGTGATCGCAAGATTGCGCTTCAAGATAAGAAAATCTCGGATCTCAATGATGAGTTATTCAGAAAAAAGGACATCATTGAGGTGCTCCAGGCTGAACTCCAGAGTCTTTGCGAAGAGAAGGCCAAAGTCGACGATGTCATCTTTGGTATGTTTCCCTTTCTCTGACTTATCTGCATCTTCCGACTCTTTTAGAGTCCGGGGTTTAGACTTACCCTTTGCATTATATGCGCAGGTCCTCTGAACTTGATGGACTCCGCCTCTGCCGAGCCTCGCACCCACCGGCTTACCCAAGTCGGTGATTTGCTTCATGACTTCCGCCAATCTCTCGAAGATATTGGCGAAGTTCTCAAGGTTCTGGATGTGCATAGCATGTCTGGTTTTGAGGTGCGAGACAAGGCCAAGGATATGCTGCAGCTTGTTCAAGACTGGAACATGTCCTACGCACGAACCGCAGCGCAAAACGCTCTCACCATGGTTATGAGCCACCATGGAAACATGGAGATCTGGCAAGTAACCAGAGGGTACTGAAGGTGGACGAAGACGGACAGGAGCAAGACATCAAGGCCATCATGGACTCCTGCGCCGGATATGGGTGCCACGTAGCTGATTTGACTAGCTACGACACTCTCTTCTTCACCCGCATGGACACTCTACCTCCGCCTTCCGCATCGGACTTGAACATCTCGGAACGTTATCAAGCCGAGGCCGATGTATCCAGCAAGGCGTCAGCTCCTACCCCTCCTCCTGCATCATAGAGTATCAGAAGAACAACATGTTATTCTAAAAAAACAATTTGGGTTTGAAAATAAGTAGTACAATACTTTTGCTAGTGCTAAGTTTTAATTTATCTATTCATCACTTTTGGCTTTGATATTATGTGCCTGAAATGTTTACATAAGCACTTGTATTTTTTGTCTGCACTTATCGTTTATCTGGCTTTCCGCCTCGTCCCTTTCATGAGCCGTCTAACTTTCAGCACGGAAACTTTGCCGAGCAATGGAGCTCAATTGCTAAACCAGTTTAAACTCGGAAAACAAAGCCGGCTTCCAGTACCAATAATTCACTACTCGGAAAATGCCCGCATCCAGCAATCAGGAAAATAACCAAAGTATAGACTAGAAAATTTAGATTTAAACCCAAAGGTATCAATTTTAGAATCGGAAATCTAAACCAGAACAAACATGAGCATAAAGTACTTTCAAGTATTCTGGGATTTTCGATTGTGACATGATCATTTGGAAATAAGATGGTAAAAGCTTCTCAGAAAGATTTTGAGGGAACCAAGACTTTTATTTCTCATTGAACATGTACACATATATTATTACAAAGAAAAGTAAACTAAGAATAAAAGGGACATAGCTGAGCAATATTCCATGGTCTGTCTAACTCATCCGGATTTGTACTGCCTCCAGCTCTCTTTCTCTTCTTAGTAGCAGGTCTTTCTTTGACTGGCCGCATATCAGTTAGGTAGTACGAACCATTGTGCAATACTCGACTAACTAAAAATGGCCCTTCCCATATTGGGGAAAGTTTGTGCTTTCTTTGCTGCACAAGCCGGAGAACCAAATCACCCTTATTGAAAGATCGGTTTCTGACTCTCTGGATATGATACTTGCGTAACTTTTGCTGATAGGCTATTGATCTCATCTCAGCAACGACGCGAATTTCTTCGACTAAGTCGAGATCTTTTTGTCGAGAAATTTCGGCATCCTCTTCAATATACGCGGCCACTCTATGAGAAGTGTGAATCAAATCACTAGGAAGAACTGTTTCTGCGCCATAGACCATGAAGAAAGGTGTATATCCGATTGACCTGTTTGGAGTTGTTCGTAAACTCCATATTATAGAAGGTAATTCTTCTGCCCAAGCCCCCGCAACACATCGTAGTGGTGCTTTGAGTCTTGGTTTTAGGCCATGTAGGATTAATCCATTTGCTCTTTCGACTTGTCCATTACCTTGTGGATGTGCGAATGACGCAATGTCAAGCCGGATATTTTGTTCATTGCAGAATTCGGCAAGTTCTCCCATGGAAAAGTTACTCCCGTTGCCCGTGATAATGCTATGCAGATAACCGTATCGGATTATAACATCCTCAACAAATCTTTTGGCTGTTGCTCCATCACTAGTGATGGGTTTAGCCTCAATCCATTTGGTGAACTTATCCACCATCACTAAGAGGTGTGTAAATCCACTTGGAGCCCATTTAAACAGTCCTACCATGTCAAGCCCCCAGACCGCGAAAGGCCATATTATAGGTATTGTTCGCAACTGATCAGCCGGAGCGTGAGCTTGTTTGGTGTACTTTTGGCAACCCTTGCATGTCTTGACTAGCCGTTCGGCATCTGTCTTGGCTGTAAGCCAGAAAAAACTGTGTCGGAAAGCTTTTGCCACTAAAGATTTGGCTGCAGCATGGTGACCACACTCGCCTTCGTGGATTTCTCTTAAGATTTCCACTCCTTCTTCCGGAGATACACAGTGCTGAAAGACCCTAGATGCACTCCTCTTATAGAGCTCACCACTAATTATAGTATAGGATTTTGCTCGTCGGACGATCTGTCGGCTCAGACCTTCGTCTTTGGGTAATTTTCCGTCTATCAAGAAATCAAGATAGGGTTGAGTCCAGCTTGGAATCACAGCTAGAACTGCTACTAAAGGTGATTCAGATTTGGTCAGATATTCGTCGTCTACTCCTTTTATAGAGGGAACTTTGATGTGCTCTAAAAAAGTGCCATCCGGGACCTTTTTCCAGGCAGAGCCTATTCGAGATAGTGCATCTGCTTCCTCATTCTCTATTCGAGGGATATGTTGAACTTCAAACCCTTCAAACGATTTAGATAATTCATCCATGACAGCCCTATATGCTGCCATGTGTTTGTTTGCCTTACAGATATCCGACACTTGTTGAGCAACAAGATCCGAATCTCCATAACACATTAAACATTAGATGCCAATGTCCTTAGCAATCCGGATTCCATGCAGTAGTGCTTCATATTCGGCAATGTTGTTCGTCGCCATGAAGTGTATCGCAATACATATAAAAGTTTATCACCTTGGGGTGACTTGAGCACCACGCCAGCCCCCAAGCCCCCGAGCGCTTTAGACCCATCAAAATGCAAGGTCCAGTATTCTGACTCTGGCAGGGTCATGCTCTCCTTTGTCTCTATGCAATCAACAACAAAGTCAGCAAGGATTTGGGATTTGTTTGTACTCAATGTCGAAAGCTTAAAGCTCTATGCCCCATTTTGCGACGCGTCCTGTGGCGTCACTATTGTTGATTATATCTCTCATGGGAGCTGTGCTCACCACGGTAATTGGATGTTCCTGAAAATAATGCCGTAACTTACGAGATGCTAAGAACACACCGTAAGCCAGCTTTTGATAATGCAGATATCGCTGTTTTGATTCCGTTAAGACCTCGCTGAGATAATAAGTCGGACGCTGCACCAAGTGTTCCTGATTTTCCTCCAGTCTTTCCACCACCATGGCGATACTAACGACTTTGTTTGTCGCAACAAGATATAGCAACATCGGTGCATGTGGTTCCGACACTGCAAGGATGGGAGCAGATGAACTGTTTTCAGGTCTTGTAGTGCAGCTTTAGCTTCGTCGGTTCAAACAAAATTCTTGGTCTTTTTTAGGAGCTTGTATAGTGGTGCGGCTCTTTCACCGAGCCGGCTTACAAACCGACTGACTGCAACAATGCAACCAGTTAGTCTCTGAATGTCCTTTAGGCGAGTTAGCCTTGAAATATTGAGTATAGCCTTGATTTTGTCTCAGTTTACCTCTATGCCGCTTTGAGACACGTTAAAACCTAACAATTTTCTGGCTGGAATCCAAATAAGCATTTCTTCGGGTTAAGCATTATGTTGTATTTTCGTAGATTGGCGAACGTTTCCTCCAAGTCGGAAATCAGGGTTTCCTTCTTTTTGGACATCACCGCAATATCATCCACATATGCATGTACATTGCGTCCGATTTGGTGGTGGAGGCAGTGCTACATAGTGCGTTGGTACGTAGCTCATGTGTTTTTCAGCCCAAAGGGCATCGTAACAAAACAGAAGGTTCCGAAGGGGGTTATGAATGAAGTTTTGACTTTGTCAGATTCCTTCATCCGGATTTGGTGATAACCAGAATATGCGTCGAGAAAACATAGGAGTTCTGAGCCTGCCATAGAATCGATAACTTGATCAATCCTAGGCAGAGCGAACAGATCTTTGGGACAAGCCTTATTCAAGGCAGTATAATCAACACACATCCTTAAATTAGTGGTGTCCTCTTTAGGGACCATTACAGGATTGGCCAACCACTCAGTGTGGATGACCTCTTCTATGAATCCGGCTAACTCGAGCCGTGTTATTTCCTTAACTATTGCCTTATGCTTTTCATTGCCAAAACATCGTAGGGACTGTTTGATGGGTTTAGCGTTCGGGTGTACATTTAAAGAGTGCTCGGCAAGTTCCCTAGGTACTATGGTCATGTCAGATGGCTGCCATGCGAAGATATCTTGATTTTCTTGGAGGAACTTGGCGAGCGCGCTTTCCTATGCGCTACTTAGGCCTACGCCTATCTGGGTCACCTTGGAGGGGTCATCATCCTTCAACGGCGTCGTCTTCGTTTCTTCTGATGCCTTGAACTCCGGATTCGGCTTTGGCACCTCCTTCGTTGCGGGCATCTCGGACGGATCTATGGTCTTCTTGATCTCTTGGTACTCTTGGGCGTGCAACACGGCTTCAGTAAAGGCGGCATTTCCATCCTCGCACTCTCGCACTTTCTTCGGGTCTCCCCTAATGGTCATCACGCTGTTGGGACCTGGAATTTTCATCATATTGTAAATGTAACACGGACGAGCCATAAAAGCACAGTAAGCCGGACGTCCGAATATAGCGTGGTATGCGCTCTTGAATGGGACCACTTCGAAGGAAAGTGCTTCCGTCCGATAGTTCTTTGGAGTTCCAAAGGTAACATCCAAAGTGATTTCCCCCAAGGAATTTGCTTGTCTTCCTGGGACAACTCCGTGAAAGATCACAGAGCTATAGTTCAGCTGGGTCTCCGAGATCTTCATCCAGCGTAGCGTTTCGACATACAAAATATTAATGCTGCTGCCACCGTCCATGAGAGTCTTGGAGAAACCATAGCCGTCAATAAGTGGATTGATGACTAAGGCATATTTTCCTCGCCTGTGTAACTTAAGCGGATGATCAGCACGGTCAAAGGTGATTGCCACTTCTGACCAGTCCAAAAATTGAGGGACAGCCGGAACTGTTGCGTTGAGCTCATGTAGAACTGCTTTCTTGACCTTAGCTGGTTGAGATCCAAGGAAGGTGACGTAAGTGTCTTTCTTAGTCGGGAAATTCTTTTTCCCTTCCGGCGTGGGATTTGAAGCATCTGCTTCCTCCATGTAGGAATCATCCTTGGTCTCCTTATCCTTTTCGGGATTCTTCTTTCCCTTCTTCCGCTTAGCCCTGTAGCCAGCGGTATCGTCTTTCTTGATGTCGTCATTGAAATGGCACTCGGCGTTTGTGTGGGATGAGCCCCCATTGTCATCTAAGTGATGCACACATGGGTTATTGGCAATGTCGGCCCAGGAGTAGGTTTTGCCGGGTTGTTGGTCTCCTCTACCCTGGACTCTTGATGTCCCACGACTGTGTCCACGGCCACCGCCGTGCCCTCCTCGTCCTCCAGACCCAAAAGTAGCAGTGACCACTGCCGTTTCCATGTTGGGATTTTCTTCCGAGGTGTTCTTGCGCTTCTGAGCTTGTTGCTTTGGTTGTTTTGCTGACTGTGGCACAACTAGGGCGTTAAGTAATCCCTCTTCATCATCGTCAGCATCTGCATATTTGCTCGATGTTTCTATCATCTCTCCCAAATCAGTGACCTTCTCACACTTCAAGCGATGGCATAGTAAACCAATTGGAAGTCCTGCGATGAAAGCTTCAATCACAGTTTGGTCATTTACTCCTTCATAGGAGTCTTGGTGTCGATCCATCGTCCGAGATAATCCCGGCAAGTTTCTCCGGCTTTATGGGTGCAACGCTATAGGCCTCCTACCGTACAGGGCCTCCGATATGTGCCCTCAAAATTCCGAAAGAAAGAACTTTGCATATCATACCAGTTGTGAATGGTGTTCTCCGGAAGTTCATTGAGCCAAGATTGTGCCATCTTCCGCAACATGAGTGGGAGATATCGGGTCGCGACCAGGCTGTTTCTACCTTTGGTTATACAGCAGGCCTGGAAAAAATCCTGGAGCCAAGTATCTAGCCGAGCTATACCATAGTAGGCTTGAATGTGTCTTGAGATGGCAAATCCTTCCGGGAATTTTGTAGCTCTTATGCGTGGTCCGAAGCACTTTGGGCCCACATATATATCATTGTTTCATAGCGCCGCATGATGGCTATGGCTACGGTGATCCTGTGCCTTGCGTCACTTGGGGATAAAGATCGCCCCGAATGATGGCTATGGCTACGGTGCCTTGGAGACGGACTTC
The DNA here is from genome assembly GCA_910589775.1 of Avena eriantha. NCBI lineage: Eukaryota > Viridiplantae > Streptophyta > Magnoliopsida > Poales > Poaceae > Avena > Avena eriantha. Next base: position 479,847,998 of record OU342741.1, on the reverse strand, counting down.
GGCTTCTTCCACCACCTCCTCCACCACGATGTCATCCTTGCCCCCCTCGGGAGCCGTTGTGGTGGCTACTTGGTGGAGAGGGTGGAGCAGTTGGGTTGTTTCCGGCTGATCGCCGGCCTTCGTCCGGAGCGTCATTATTCCGGTTCTGGGGAGGGTCTTCATTATGACGAGCCCCCTGCCGGCTTGACTCAACACGGTGTCCATCATTCCTTCGCCCATCAGTCGGACAACTTGTGTCTCTAGGAGGTGGCATTCTTTGGCGATCCTCCTCTCGACATTTCTCTTTATCTTCTTCCCTGCGATCGTTCGACTCTCGCCGGGGAGGGTTCCTCGGATTCAGTGCAGCAATTGCCTCTTGCTCCGCAGCTGGGGCAACGTTGCGCCAGTCACGTGCAGATTTGTGGTGCTGTCCTGAAGATCCGGTTCTTGAGTAGTTGTCTTCCCGACAGTCGAGATGGTGATGCTGTTCCGGAACACGTTGGGGTCTTACGTCATTCCAGGCCGGATCCGTGCAGCATTGGTCAGATTGGGAGACCAGTTTTCCACTTCCAAACAGGGTGGCTTTCTGCTGCTCCAGACACTTGTTGAGCACTTTAATGCCCAATCGGATCTTCTCTGGGCCTGGATTACTTGATAGGATTTCTCGAGCCGCAACGGTGTTTTTCACTGGTGTTGGTTACACCCAATCTCCGTTGTTGTCGCGCCGAGGCATCCCATGGTCTCCTCTAAAGAGGACTTTGTGAGTCTGCAGGAATTGGTCGTCATGAGTATGACGCTTCTTGGTCTTCTGATGCTACCGGGAGTTGTACTTCTCTGCAGTTGCCATGCGTTTCTTTTCTTCCTCAAGGTTTTTGGCTTCATCAAGGAGTACTTGGCGACGCGCTTCCAGGGCCTAGGCCCTTTCGTCTAGCTCTTCAGCAGTAAGTTCTGCAGCTGTAGGAATAGGTGTGCTTAATGCAGCATCGATGAGTTTATGTGCACCTTCGGTGATCACGTGTCCATCCACCGACTCTTATTGGGCTTGTTTGGGATAAGTGCTCCATCTGAGTCTTCCTCATATTCCTCGGCAATCACCTCCTCTGCCGAAGGGTCTTTTTCTGGGGTCTTGTTCTTCTTCTTTGCCTTCTTGGCAGCGCCGGTAGCAAAGATGGCTTTGGGTCCATTTCCCAGAGTCAAGATCTGATCGGTACTTTCGGACTTCTAGACCTCGGGATTATCTCTAATATCCATGTCATCCTACGCTTTGGGAGAGTTTTCCCCGGATCCTTCATCCATGGCTTCTCCTTCCTCTGCAGCTTTGGAGTTATACTCCTCTTCATACTTCGCGGAGAATTTACAGAAATCTGCCGACGTCATCGAGTCATCCGAGGATGCGGGTAAGTCGGTGTTTGTTCCGATCGCCTCCAGCACCGAGTCGGTGTTTTCTCCAGCGTCAGCAGAGCCGGATCCGGATCCAACATATCCTACAAATTGTGACGTGTGGGTCCTAAGGTAGTTGCGGATTTCCTTGTGGGCTTCCTCGAAGATCCTGATGGTTTTGAGAACCTCATCCATGCTAGCGTCTTGCAATATCATGCGCCTCAACGTGTGCCTCAGGAACGGTTGATCTGTTCTGGCGTTGGCAGAGCTGGAACCAATGTTGTTGCTATGCTCCTCCTGGATTTCGACCCCAGTAGACAGATCGATATAGGATTCGACCTCACCACGGAGGTCCACTCCAGATTCGACTTGAACCGCAAGATCTGCTTCAGGCTCAGCTTTCTCCACTATCTCCGCAATAGGTGCGGGCTGGGTGGGATTATGTTTTTCCGAGATCCGGAACTCTGCCGCCTCCACGGACAAAGGGGACCCAAAAATTTCTTCTACCTCTATCATCACCATTGGGGTGGGTGGGGCAGGTTCAGCGAATCCGATGTACACATCGATCTCGCCGAAAGACTTGATGGTGTAGGCAGTCACAGCCTCCCTAGCCAGAATCCAGGTCTCATCGAGAACGATGAGAGGGACATCGCTGGCGTAGAGGATGCAACCGACGGTGATAGTCTCGCCGATTTCGATTCTTGCAGATTCCGCTCGAAACACAGATCCAAAGCTCACTTGCCCCATGGTGGGCACCAACTGTCGTCGGACTAAGGACAGTTACGCCATGAGGGGTTCCTTGAGGCGTGTGGGAGAGAGGGGTGTGAGACGTACATTGTTCCGGGACGGTGAGCACACAAGTTTACCAAGGTTCGAATCCACCGGCTTTGGACGGATCCTACTCCTGCTAGCAATCCAGTAATACGGCAGAGCCGGAATATGGGTTACAAGGGTTTCGCCTCTGCGAGTTGAGATTGTAGACTATTGAGGTGTGTCCTAAAGGCTCTCCCTAGGATGGCTCATATAGATATCTAGCCTAGCATTTACAGGAGAGATCCATCCGGCTACGACTAAGAGTCGGTTACAGAGTACATGTTGAACTACAAGTAACACTATGGGCCTACGTCGGTAAGTCTTCTAGGCCTTCTCGTAGCCGGACTGGACTCCGTATTTTCTCCCTGACTAGGCCGCCCGTGAAGCAAAGCTCTAACCCAAAGTGGGCCACCCTGGTCAGTGAGGAACTGTGAGGATACTCGGAAAGTATATCCCCAACAGGGCACTCGACGCGTCTGTCAAGGCTTTTTCATCGTGCCTGTAGGCATGGTTTATTTCTGATAGAGCGCATCAGGTGCATTTCCAGGCCTTTCGCAGGTCTTATCTTCATGTTGTAAATGCGTCATCCGAATGTTTATTCACCGCGGAGGTGATTCGGGTGATCCAGGAGACATTGTCTCCTTGTAGGGTGTTATGAGGCGGAGTCGCCGAATGTTTCAAATGCCCATGGTGTGGACGTGGTCAACACTTTTTGCCATGTATAACTATTTTTCCTTTTCATAGGGTGCACAACTAGTGCTCTCTATGGGAGTAGCCCCGAGTGCCTATTCGAGTCACAGAATCGAGTGGGGACTTTGAGCTTTTATTGATTGCTGTCGTTATATGTAACTTGTCAATTGTGCTTCCAGTGCTCCCTATGGGAGTAGCCCCCAAGTCCGTGATCGAATCGTTGATTCGTAGGAGAGTTTAACATGTAATTTTTTGCATTTTTTAACGGGTGGCCTGTTCACTGAACCCGAAAAATAATCGGGTGCACGACCAGCACTCCTGTTAGGAGTATGCCCCGAGTGTTTGGTTGAGTCATAGACTTGAGCAAAAACTTTAAAGGAGTCGAATAAATTTAGGCTGCTGCCAAGGCTATTGCAAATGATGTCATTGCTTATGATTGGATGAGCTCAGCCGCTGGCGTGAGCGATGCTGATGGGATGTGACGATGGTGGGTCCCAACGTCTGACCAAAATTTGACTAGTCACGTGTAATTTTGGGGGTTTAAGTGCGCCCCCTTGATTTTCACGCTGATTGGGGAACATGCAGCAACGATTCATTGTACGCGCTGCCACGTGTCTTCGTCGATGTCCTCCACGCGTGGAAGCAAAGAAATGCTGACTATTGGATGCGCTTTTACCCTCACTTAAGTAGCGAGTTTAGGCAATAACTTTTTCACTTTGCATCTTCCTCTTCCTCGCGCCGCTGCCATTGTTGCTCTCCTCTATCTGGCTGCTTCACACTTCCTCACTATGCTGGACGTCCTCAAAACTTTTCCTAGTTATTTCCTCCGGTCCCTCGGCTGCCGAAGAATGGGGAAGAAGAAAGGCATCACTACCGCGGGATCTGGCGCCGCCGCCATGACGAAGAAGAACGTAGCCGCCGCCACCGGGTCTGGCACTGCTGCCGTGACCACGAAGAAGTAAGGCCGCCTAGACCCGCGTGACCAACTGGTCTTGGCGGCTCTCCACCTTGAAGCCCCACGAACTTCATCCACATCGCCTAGCCAGTCTTATTCCGGTCGACGAAGATGATTGCTGTATGCCAGGGCTAGAGGTAATCCCCGATCCCCTCACCGGATTTCGTGTAATGTTCGCCTCTTTCCTTTTGCAGGGTCTTTCGCTTCCCCTTCACGACTTTGTTAATGGATTACTCTGCTTTTATGGGATTTAGCTTCATCAGTTGACTCCCAATTACATCTTGCACATTGCGTGTTTCATTACTCTCTACGAGTGCTGGTGTGGTGACCTAGCATACCACTGCATGTTGTAGTATAGTATAGTCGTGGACATAACACTAATGAAACCCCATTACGCAAATATTACATCCTCAGAGTGGTACAATAGAAACAAAGTGGGTCCATAAACATACATTATCATTATTACAATCAGAAAGTAAACGACGACTTTGAGATCCTCCTAGGTCCATAGAGGAATCCCAATGACTCAAAGCTAAACTATAATAACTTGAGAACAGGATAAAGAAGCAAACTAAACCTTACTATAATACGAGATTACTAGCTAGAGGATGGAGATCTATACTACTAGACCTAATAACCTATCTCTGATGTATCTATGCTTCAGACTCTTCGGCCTCCATTCCATAGGTGCTTTCGTAGTTGTTTCCTTTGACGCTTTCGGATAACTCTAGCTCCTCATCACAAAATTCTATTTGGTCTTCAACTGAATATAGTGTTTCATCTTCTTGGTCATCAATGTCTTCAAAATCTAGCAAGGGTTAAGAAAGTACGGTTGAGTATGAGCATACTAAACAAGTTCACTAAAAAGGAGTGTTTGATGCACTAACTACAACCATAGACCAAAGGTCGTAGGTTATGCAGGTTTTCATAAACATTTCTTCAAAGGTTGCTTTTATTCTGAAAAACTATGTCCACCAGCCTTCACAGGTTGATTAGTACTTCGTGGAGTTCCTTTCCTGCAGCGTTCGTAGCTCCTTCCCGGAACAGGGAGTAACATGTCACACTTTTATACACTCCGCAGAGGTGTGTTGCTTTACCCATAAGAGATTCTTATCCATGTTGCACATCCGGGCGTACCTTCCTGTTCACACTTCCTTTGGTATGAGGCCCAGTATAAGAACCCAAACCAACCACTATCCCTCTCCTCGAGCCCCATATACCAGTTGGATTGCACACCAGACCCATGACAAATCTTGTTTCCAATTATGGCCTAAAACACACAACCCTCGTAGACACCAGATGATGTGGGACATTGAGGGATCCCACCCTGCTGTGAATCCTTTCCGAGAATTATAGCCACGGTCCGGTCATCCATTGGAATATGAGAGGGATAAGATCAATCTGACTTCCCTAGAGCCATTGTAGATCTCATGGTTAACGCAGATTATACGGCACAAGAATCACTAGCAACATTGGTTGTTAAGTATTAGATGATATATTCCCGTACAATGTGGTTTGCATTGCCCGGCCTTAAATAGATTAACTAATCACCCTGGATTAGTAACCATTAGTTTATATTTAATCATGAAAATAGTATTTTCTGACCTTTTTAAATGCAGGTGCTGACACAACAGTTTGCAAGTACTTGATAGAAAATAATCAAAGGACATGAGCAAGTGTGAACTTGCCTTGGTATAGTGAAGTATTATAGTCGAATGCCTCGACTTGACTCTGGACCTCGGGTTCTACAAAATACCATCATTGCCCGGTAAGGACAATGTTTAAAGAAGCAATATGCTATTATGCATAAGTATTGAGATGCATGTTTTAAAATCCCAAGTAATTCCCCAACATTACAAGTGAGTTGGATTTAGATGATTTTTTTAAGATTTTATATATCTTCAAGTTTACTTCACAAAAGAGTGTAGTTGCTGGGATTCTAAGATAAACATATAAGATAAGAAATGTAAAGTACAATCATAATGCAATTCTAAGGTTAAGTTGTATCATGTAACTATTACGAATTTCATGTGTTAAGTCGTTATGTTTTAAAAGGAATATCATCATATTTCTTTTCAAGTGGGAAAAAGAATAATATTTGAAGAAAATATTATTTATGTTAAGTTAATCAACTCTGAAGGTTAATAGGACTAAAGTTATGGTCTTTGATAATGTTCAGATGAACTTGGGTTATCATATTCTTAGTTTATGGTGTATTAGACCAACGTTAACTATAAAATAGTAATAATGGGTTTAAGACATATTATCTAGGGCTTTCTATTTTTGTGCCCTCGGGTCCTTAGTTGTGCTCAGTTTTCCCCAGCTCCTTAGTTTTTCCTTAGTTTTCCCCAAGACCTTGTCTGAAACCATCACAGGTGCTGTAATGTCCGGTTGCCCGACGGTTGACCGTTATCTTCTGACTAGTGGGGCCACGTAGAGCCCGCAAAGACATGTTAGACCATCCATCTTTGTTTGACCGTAAGCATCGCTGTATCCCTGACCAAAACGCGAACGAGTGGGGCTTCGGTATATCGAATGACAAGTGGGGCCATGACGCTGATACAAGGGGCAATACACGGGTAGGATTAGATTTTTAAACGGAGCCCTACAGCGATGGCACGGAGGAGGTGGCCTGCGGGGTGCCGAGATGAGATCGACGTCCACAAAGAACTGCATGAGGCGAGACCAGACGCATTAGATAGATATGAACTAGACGCGTTTAACCATGCCAAGAAGAGAAGAAATGGCCGATGACATCGACGACTACCTCAAAACTTGGACTGACCGTGTCGGACACGAACGCGAGCAATGTAGAGAAAACTAGTGTCTCTCCTTTCTGGCATGCATAGATGGGTGCTAGAAGAGTGTGGTGGCGAAGGGAAAGACCTCGCGGTGGTCTGTGGCGTCCAGCATAGCGGGGAGGCGTGGCCGTGCCCACAGCGGTGTGCATGCATGTTCGGCATTGGCATCAGCATGTACGTTCGGCATTAGCCTCGGCGGTATCTCTGGTGTGTCAGTGATCGAATGAGGGGACGGGATTGAGGGTGCATCCCGACGGTGACCTAGCAGTGGCGGCGAGCATAGCCGTTCTGACCATGCCGATATCGGCATCGGCATCGTTTGGAGGCTGTGGTGCTCGAATCAAGGTGGGATTTGTTTCTTGTACGCCAAAATGAATTTGAAACAAGTTTCATGTTGAAGGTTAGGTAACGAAAGTTTGTAACTAAAAATTATACTAGCGCCATGGTGAGGTTTTTTTTGATAGAGCTATACGGTTGGGCAAACTTTTTTGACACTTTTTAGATAGGGTTCCTTGTTGTTACACGTATGGCATCATGTATGGCAAATTTGGGGTCATTTGGAGATGTTCGAAAAAATCACTTTGCTTAAGCGCATGCCGTTTCGTCTCACTGAAACCAGCTTTTCTAACAAGGTGATTTTTTCTACCTTCTCTAAATGACCTCAAATTTCATACAGCTGATCTTCTATACATAGATAGATAGATTGTTTCGTTTTTACATTTTTCGAACGTTTTATTTCCCTTTATAATACCAATTGATTTTCAGGTCAAAACCTCGAAAAACAACATCATGTATGGCATCATTTTCACCGTAAATTTCAAATTTTGTGAAACTTTCCCTTTTAGATATCCCTTGTTGTTATAGGTATGGCATCATGTATGCCAAACTTGGTTAGGTCTCACTGAAACCAGCTTTTGTAACAAGTTAGGTTTTTTCGACCTTCTCAAAAGGGATTTTTTTCTACCTTCTCTAAATGACCTCAAAAATCATACAGACGATCTTCTATACAAAGATAGGTAGATTATTTCGTTTTTACATTTTTTTGAACTTTTATTTCCCTTTATAATATCCATTTGATTTTCAGGTCAAAACCTCGAAAGTTAACATAAGTAGATGGTGAACCCTCCCAAACTTCAAATACAGAGATAGATAGATTGTTTCGTTTATCATTTTTACCGTGAATAGTAATGGCTACAAGAAATCGGTGATGGTTTATCATTTTTTGCGTGAAAAGTAATGGCTACAAAAAATCAGTGATGGTTTATCATTTTTTGCGTGAAAATTAATGGCTACAAGAAATCGGTGATGGTTTATCCTTTTTGCATGAAAAGTAATGGCTACAACAAATCGGTGATGGTTTATCATTTTTTGCGTGAAAATTAATGGCTACAACAAATCGGTGATGGTTTATCATTTTTTGCGTGAAAATTAATGGCTACAACAAATCGGTGATGGTTTATCATTTTTTGCGTGAAAAGTAATGCCTAAAAGAGTTTATAATTTTTAGCGCGTGAAAAATAATACAGAAAACCGCCCTTTAGCATACTTAGAGGGTGGAAGCTAACCGCCGACAGAGAGAGAGAGAGGAGTTATCCTGCCCGTTAGATCATACGATCAACGGTCGGCGGGCACGATCCGCGTGACATGGGCTAGACCAATCAGGGCAATGTTGCATGTCTGCGAGAATTTTTGAAGGGAGAGGGCAAAACTGAGTAGTATCAAGAAACCAAGGGCACCTGAGTAGTAAACAGACTAAGGGATTCAAATATGAGATTTAAAAAATGGAAAATGCGTGTTTTGTACAATGAAACCCATCTTGGCCTACCTCAAACTATTTGCAATACAAATATACATGAGTGTGAGAATTGTGGCCTCATTTAGACAAAGTATGTTTTGGGGAAAGCTGTTTTGGGAAGGGCTTATTGTGGAAAACCATGCACCTTCATAGCTACTAGGTGATTTGAGAAGTGGAAATTTGTGGTAAAACTTGATTTATCTATGACTTATCTATGATTTGAGAAGTGGCAATTTGTGGTAAAGACTCCATGAGTAAGTGCCACTCTTTTTCGGAATTTTTTGCACATTAAATGACTCATTTAACTAGTTAATCCCATTTGTTGACTCTCTGTTGACCAGCCACTTGAGGGTAAAACTGAGCATATTGCACTAGCCAGTATTAGCACTCAAGGGGAAAACTGAGCACACAAAAATGCTAGTATAAGACTCAAGGGTATACCTGAGTATATCTAAATTTCTAGGGTTAGACTCGAGGACGCGTGTTGCGGTGCAGAAATGGAAGACGCGCAATTGTTGACGCGTAGACACGGGTCGCGGTGCCGAAGTCGAAGACGTGCAATCGTGGACGCGTGTCCCATTGCAGAAGTCCGAGACGTGCAGACGTGCAACGGTGGACGCGTAGGACGTGGGTCGCATTAACCACCCGTCGCTTTTATAGACGCCTCCTCCCACTATCTCCATCACTCTCACTCGCTCACGCAACGCCGCCTCTCTCACGTCCCATCATCTTCTCCAAAGCAAAAAACCCTCTCCCTCTCCCTCTCCTCTGTCGGCGAGATGGACAAGGAGAATGCCAATCCGATCGTCCACGACGACGTCGCCTCCAAGCGCGACGCCTCCCTCTTCGACGCCGTCCCCTCAACGGCCGCTGCCGCCGCCGGTGCATCGGAGGTTGCTGCCACCGGTGGCGGTCAGATCCCGCCGGGATGGGACCCCTACGAGGAGGTGCCGTACGTCCCGCCCCCGAACCCCTATGACACCTCCATGGAGGACCCATGGAACGAGGTAACTACGGTTTGCTTACTTTTTTATTCCCCATTCCGTTTTGAACCCTATTTTTGTTAGTGTAGATGGATCTATAGATGGATGAGTATTGGGTTAATATTTGCACCGATTTTATTCCATTTTGTTTTGATCCCTTCTTGATTTCATTTAAGATTTGGGGTTCGGCCGTTCGGTTTGGTTCGCTAACACCATCCCTGTAGATATGTAATCGTGTCCACTCTAACTGAGGCTGCCTCTGTTTTTCCTAACTTTGTTATCATGCACGTTAGTCATCGTTGCAACTCATTCACTCATAGTTTCCGTTTGATATGGATCAGGTGTCTGGCAGCGACGTCGGCAGCGACGACGAGCACCATGACACCAAGACTCGCCAGGTGCTGCAGAGGCTGCAGGTCGGCCAGTACATCTCCTACTTCGCCAAGGGTGTCTACAGGTGCCCCTTCTGCACTAGGAGACTCGGCGGCACTGACTTCAACTGCCTCCTTACGCATGCCGAGAACATCGGCAACACCTTTCCCAAGGTCGGCACGACGGTGAACGCCTACTCCTTCCGTGCCAAGCACAAGGCGCTCGGCATGCACCTCCGCAGCTTCCAGCGGGTGGAGATCTCCGCCGAGCGCATGCCTCCGCTCAAGCCCAAGGCTCCCAAGGGGAGCAACAAGTGGAGGCAGAGGCAGATGGGGTAGGCGGAGTCCTGGACGTGTGCTGCTGCTGCCTCCTATTTTGTTGTTAGCGAGGGATCCCTTGTTGTTATGTTGTTAGTATGATGGTGCTGTGAAGAACCTCGAACCTGTTACTATGTTTGGCTGCTGTATGTAGCTTATTATCTAGGGAGAGATCCCTATTATCTATCCCTATTCTACTATATGACTGTGTGAATTTATCGTACATTACCCTGTAGATTTGCTTCTAGATTTAACTACATACATATGGACCAGATGGAGTACTAGATTTGCTGCCATATTGGGCAAACAATGAGGGCCAAAAGGCACAAATAATTGAAGAAAGAAAGAAATGCAAGCTTCTCTAGATTTGATACTAATTAGGTGAAAAAAGACAGAGAGAAGGAGGGGGAAAAGGTACTCTTAAAAGGGAAAATGCCAATTTGGGCCGAGAGGGACAAAACCCAGCTCCTGCTCACGTGCAACCAAACGCGGTCTCGTCCTGTCCCACGCGGTCTCTTTCTACCAGCCCCACGCGACGCGGCCCCACACGACGCGGCCCCACACGTCAGCACAGAACGGTCAACTAAACGGGAATCCTGCCATCTGAGCTCCTTCTACGGGTTTCAAACAAGTACTTGGGGAAAACCGAGGAAAAACTAAAGAGCTGGGGAAAACTGAGTACAACTAAGGACCCGAGGGCACGGAAATAGAAAACCCTATTATCTAAGGCATCATCAAGTTTTAAGGTTTTTCTAAACATAATCAAAGATAAGATCTTATAAATATGAAGTTTAGCCTTAAGGATTTAGATCTAGCATGTCTAATATTCATGGATTATATTATAAGATTTGTTTATTGGAAATAGGTAAATTTATTATAATGTTTATTTTGTTAACACCAAATTTAGGAGCTATATAAAATATGGATATATATGCAAATTGACATAACTCACTTCCAATATAAGTTATTGATTTGCAAAATGAACTTGTACATGTTTGACTTATAGTTAGTTAAAGTTTCTAAAGGATTATTATATACTTACATTTATGATTTTTAAGTGTAATATTTATACTTAATCTTTATTTGGTGTTCCACCCGATTTATTAAGCAATAAACTATTTTGGAGAAAATATTAATATTTTTCCAAAGTAATAAATTCTAGATAACTTAGATGAAGTTATAGGGAAATTATTTTTGGTTTATAAAAATAAAAGAAATACCTTTTAAGAAAATACTTTTAATAAAATTAAACACACATTTATTTTCTATAAATCCTAAGATAACTTGCAAATCTATATTTAATATTTTTATAAGTCAATATATTTATTTTAGGACTTAAAAGTGATTTTTAATCATTTTTAGGATTTTTCTTTGATTTACTAAATTTTATTTAGAGATTTAACGGTGTTAATATTTATTTTCTTTTTATTTAACTTAAAAAAGTAAGTTTATATTATTCTTAGGTAGCTATTATTTTTATGAACACATGGATATTTTATTTGTATTTTTAGGATTTAGATTTATTTTTTCTAGAGCTTATTGATTTCTAGGGGTATTTGGTCTTTCCCTAAAATAATTTGGATTCCTATTCTTCAAAACCTAGGGCTAGCCCACTGGGCTGGCCCAGCCTGACCCGGCCCAACTAGGTTGGTCAAACCGCCTAGGGCTGTATTAGGCTGGTAACACCCGGCTCAGTACCCCACTCCTTCCTCTCTCATCTTCTCGCGACGTGCTCCTCTCTGAGGCGATCTGATGCCGCCACCGCCACCACGCTCATTCCTGGCTGCTCCTAGCCGCCTCGACCACCGCTGAGGTGCTGGACAATGCGGTCAACGATGTAGTGCCCCCTATCCAGTTCGATTCGCTCCTCGCGCCTCCTATTGGTCATGCCGTCATCACCTTGGCGGCTTGGGTTTGGACCCTGCCATGGGTTCGGCACTCCGACGCCCCTCTGACGCCACCCTGGTGCCTGTACTATTGCCTCCTTCTCTGTGGTTGCCCTTGACGCAACTCGTCGCGGGTTACAGTGCCCCTCTAGGGTGCTCCCGTGCTGCTGTACACTTCACTATCGCTGGCCTCTACTTCCTCTTAGCGAGGACCTGAGTAAGTTTATTCCTTCACCTAGCTCTCTGTTTCCTTCAGCTCCATTCTATGCGACTACTGAACTAAATCCCTAATTAGGGTTCAACCCTGTAGTTATGGTTAATAACAACCCTTGGATTCATTTCCTATGAAACACCCTTTACTGGTAGATTATGGATGATGTGCTGTTGTGTGTTATTAATCAAGTTCGTGGTAGTTGTTCACTATCAGTAAACAATGCTATTGAGTTATGGTTCACTTCTATGGGCTTGAGTTGGGGTGCTTCACTGCTGAATTGGTCTTGCTTAGTTAACTGTATTGATGCTAGGATGTGAAGCACCATTGTGATTAGTCTCAGGATTCAGTCCTGATGCTGTGTAAAGCTATGGTTCCTAGTGCTTAGTCTCTTCTATGTGATGCATATGGCGATGATTTATAAAGAAATGATTCCGGTTTGTTTATAGGAAAATGGTTTGGCTTTTAGGTGTATTTTCTTGTAAACAAGCTAGTGGCTATTTTAGTTAATGTAAATGGTGGCTTCAGCTAATATGGTCCTGCTATTGTGATGCCTCCTTGGAGTGTACACAATATCCCGATCATTTCTAGCAGGATCAGATGTGATTGATTTGGCTAATTGAATGTGTTGCAAAATGGATTCCCTGATTATCAGTGACATATGCTATCCGGGCTGCTGCTGTGGTGCCTCCAAAATTGGAGTGTGCACAGTACTGACTTCACAACAACAAGATCTATTCTTGGGCATCTTTGGACTTGATATTGTCTTAAGCCAACAATGCAAAAGCTAAGATTCTAACTGTTACTACTCTATGCATACTCATATGGATGTGCTTGTCTCCATGTTATGAATAAGAATTGTTTAAAGTTATGATTCCTAGGCTTCTACTAGGAAAATGATAAGGAATACATTTACCTCTATTTAGCACATGATCTTAAGTGGCTTCTGTAGGTGATCTGGATACTATGGTACCTCCTTGGAGGATGCACAGTAGCATAGATCATCTATATGATCAGTTACTCAGTTTGGTTGGCTAGAACTGTTAGGTTTACCACTGTGGTGCCTCCCCTAGGAGTGTGCATAGTTGTAAACATTTCAAATGTTAGCTGCTGGATTTCTTGGCTTGGCCTGTGATGCAAAGGCTGAGGCCAAATATTTCTATGATGAGAACATATACTTTTTTGGCCCTTAACAGCTCTAGGATGAACTAGTGTAGCACTTCTACACTAAACTGAGAGCTCCCTCTCATCCAAAACCATCTTGAAAAAAATAGGATAAGAATTGATATTAAATAGTTAGACTGACTTAGAGATGAATAGCAACCTGATGTTGATCAGTATCAGCTGATGCTTGGTGTGTTTTGAGTTGATCTTGAGTAGCTCTTCCTGGTGCTTTTGGTTTTGATCTAGTTAGCCTTCTCCTCCCTGATCTGCTACTAGCCTCCTTCTTGATTAGGTAACCATAGTGGCTGTGATTTATGGTGGTTTGCTGGTTGATTTGGTTTAAAGTGGTGTGGCGGATCTGTAGTGAAACTGGTGAAAACCAATGATACCTTGTGCTACTCTAGAGATAGAGAACTGTCGCTATGTTTGTGAGGTGGTGAGCAAAACTAGCTTGGTTGTGTGTGAGCCGTGGTTTTGATACTCCTGCTCTCCTTCATGCTATCGACATCACACCACATGCATTTAGTTGTGTGAGATGCTTCACTATGGCCTTTTCCTTTGGATCAGATCAAGTGAAACTTATTCACTGCCCCTGCCTTTTACTATTGTGTGCTCTGGTGAAACTTGCTCCTTTTACTTGGCTTATGATGTTGTACTGAAGCCCTTTTAATTTTAAATGAACAGATTCTACACTTTGGTGAAAATTGCCCCTTTTTATTACTCAATGATGTACCATGAACAATGTACTTCACTGTTCACCACTAAGAGTAAAACTAACATAACCACTTTCTTTGGTTTCTTCGTTTTGTTTGTTTTGCAGGTACATACGCACTGCTGATCAAGATATATAGTTTAGGAATAGATAGATATTAGTTTAGGTTTTTCTTTATTTAGTTACTTTTGTAATCTTTTATTTCTACTCTTTGTAAAAGATCAATGTAATATTATTCTTTATTCAATAAAGCTTCCCATTCTTTGCGAATTGTTCCTGTAAGGTTATTGTTTTATAAATATTAAATATTTGTATTTGTATAGTTGACATTCAATAAAGGAAAGAAAATAAGAAGTATTTCCTTATTTGAGTTATTCTCTTTTTGTATTGTTTTTTATTCTCTTTATTGTTTTATAAATATTAAATATTCAAACAATATTAACTAAATACTTTTGGAAAATAAAAAAAACTAATTAATTATAATTTTTAAATATTTTCCAAATGATTCAAATTTAATCCTATACTCAAATTGTTCTCCCAAAATATTTTAAATTCTTAGAGATCATGTCAAAGTTTATAGCAATCACTATAAAGAGCTAATTCCTAACTCAAAGTAGTGATTGAAACTCTAATCTCCCTAGGGTTTTGTTTGGTGAAAAATTTACCCCATTGTTTAGATGCATGCATGCAGAGGCACAAAATCCTAAATTCCAAGTCCTAAATGCTGGGATGTTACAGCTGGCTTGGAATCACGCCGCACTTTGGCCTTTTTAAAAAGTTGTTCAAGCTGAAGAGGTAGTCGGGGTCTGGTTCTGTAGTCTACGATCTTGGCGAGTGCGGCATATACGTGGATCCTCAGGTCCAATATTTTAGCCTTGGCCTGTCCGACTCCACACAAGGGTGGAGAGACAAATAGTTTTACATCTGGGACAAAAAGGTAGAGGGGAAGTTATACGGCCTCGCCCCATTTAACCCGAATACGGAGCTGAAGAAAAGGAGGTCCTGTCAGAATATCATGATGTTAGGCGAGTCGGAGGATGTTGAGGTCTTGTACATGCGAGTGCTGGACCTTCAACTTGTTCGAGGGAAGGAGGTCATTGGTGTAGACTTGATCCGAACCTGGATAAGGCATCGAGTGCAGCCCCTGCAAGCCAGGGTTCACCTGATGTTTCTTTGGTCAAGCGTGATGGACTTGACTCGTGTCTGTCTGGAGGACATGACCTCGGTGGAACTTGACAAGAAAATCAGATCTCTGACCAAGATCACCATGAAGGAGGTTCTGCCCACCGAGTCAAGCACCCTTCCTTTTTGTCCTTCTTTTGCTCCACCGGAGGTACTTTTTGTTGATGTATGTTTCCTTTTGTTTGCTAGTTTATTTGAATGGTTGACTGACGGCTTTGTCAATGTTTTTGCAGGATTGAAAGGTTGCACCCTCCGTACCTCCGTAGCCGGAAGGCATCATTCCTCCTGAAGCCACAGAGGCTGTCAAATCAGATTCGACTGTACCTGTTACCAAGGTAGAGGGAGCCCCCGAGTCCAGCGAAGGTGGCACTCGCAAGTGTTCCCGGAGCGAGGACTCAGATGTGTCCATGCCGGAGACACCAAAGGAATATGCGCCTAAGGTGGGCACCACGAATCTGATTCCGGCATTGCCTATTCACAGCATGGCCCCTCCACTGCTGAAGAAGTCAAAAAAGCTGAAGGAGAAAATGGATGAGGATTTTGACCTTGACTATTTTGATGGGTGAGTCTTGGCTACTTTCTTGATGTGTTTAAGTATTGTTCTAGCTTGCAGTTTCTTTGTGCTGATCGTCTTCTTATGCTTGCTAAAGTATGCCTGCATCATCTTCGTCCGACACTTGATGCGTCCTGGAGGACATAGGAGTCATAGACTCGAAGGGTAAGGATGTGGAGGCATCCAAGCCCTCCCTAAAGATAGCGGCCACCTCTAGCGCGAGCTCCTCGAGTTCTCCCAACTTGGGGGAACACACGATTCTTGCCCGGATGTCAGCCTAGAAGGAGCCTTCAGAGTCTTCGGGTGACCATTTAAGTGAGCATAATTTCGTTACTCTGGAATTCTTTGATGCCACCTTCGGTCTTGACATATTTTCTCATGCAGCCTATCCTCCAGGACATTTTTCGTCTTGGCGAGTAGATTGTTAGCCTTGGACGACAGCATGCTCGGCTAGATACTGACCACCACCAGCTGTAGAGTGAGTTTTCCGCTCTTGTCATGATTTGCTAAATACAGGTTTCGATTCTGCTTGACATGCCTGCTTTTATCTACCAGAGGAAAACAATGACCTTCTTCGTCGGCTCAGCTCCCTTGAAAAGGGGCTCATCGCGGTGGAGATCAAGCAGGACGAAGCACTTGAAGCCCTTGAGCGCTCCAATCAAGAGTCGAAGAAGCACGAGGAGGACTTGGTGGTTGCTGCAGCCGATAGAGAGAAAGGGTTGGCAGAACAACTTCTTTTTGTTGCGCAAGTACTTTCTGGTATGGCTCGTTGTGCTTTTACTCTTGTTCGGATCCTTCTTCTTTCGTGTTCCTTTGCTGATTTGTGAGAATCATTCGCAGATGCCGCTAGGGTGGATTTCGACCGCCAAGATTTGTCCTGCGAGGATGCCTTGGCTGGTGCTATGGCAACGATCGAAGATCGCAGCGTCTCCACCTAGGACACACTCAAGAAGGCCAATACTATGCTCGGATGCCTTCGAGAAGAGATGCTCCCCAAGGCTAAACCTGTTGAAGATATTTATGGCCTAGCTGAGACCTTTGCCAAGAGCGTTCGTGTGGACTACAAGAACGCGCAGAAGGGAGCTAGTGCTTCATTGGGGTTGGCAATGGCACATTCCTATGGTGCTGACCTGAACGCGAGCAAGATTACGTCGAAGATGCCGACGACCACGGAGGGCGAAGAGGTAGCTTTCGCTCCTTTTGGTGTTCGCTGTCATAAATATGGGCCTCGGCTCATAGAGATGCTCGCGAAGTACTCTGTGGAGAGAAAGCGACTGAGCGCGGTGAAAGCCACAACGTTAGGGGCTGTTGCAGCGAAGGCCACGATGTCGGAGGCTTCCACGGTGTCGGCGAAGCCCACGAGTGCTGATGTGTAGGCCTAGGTGTCCTTCTCCTGATTGTATAATTTGCTCTAGAAACTTGGCTAGCTTCGTAGTAATTTTGTGGGAGTGCTCTTCTACCTGAACTTGCTTTTAAGTGTGATATATATGAATGTTGGTTTCTTATTGCCTTTCTTCCTCCACTTAGACTTATGCTCGTCGATCTGTGATTCTTATCATGTGATTGCTTCCTTGGTTAGGGATCTTCGAGTGGCGTGCTGGTCGTGCCTTCTTCTGGTGTGCCTTTGGTGCCACCACACTCGAAGGTGGAATAGCTATCACTTCTATCCCGCCTACGCGATCGTGTGAAGCATTTTGAGCGGGACGCCTTGATCATCTGTGGTCATGCGGACATGTGGAAGTCGAAAGTGGAGAAGGTCGTCAAGCGGGAGAAGTATCTCCTTGTCGAAGTTGCTCAGATCAAAGAATGTTTGTGATGTGAGCTTTATTCGACTGTCGTATGTTGTCCATACTCGTCATGGATTTGACTGATGTATCTTGTTTTGCATGCGCAGTTGTCAATCTCATTCCGCAGGAAGAGAAGGACCGCATCAACATTCAACTAAACTTCCTGACCCAAGCGAATCTGGAGGTTCGTGGTTTCTTCTGGACCGATCGAGATTGAGGCACCGTATTGGTGACCCTGTAGGATCACATCTCCTAGGTACTGAATTTCTTGAAGATGGGGCGGTCATCCTTCAGGCACATATTCGCGGCGATGTATCCACTGGACGTAGTTCCTATGACTTTGCTGTTGCTGTTGCAGAAGTTCCGCGATGCTAATATCATTCGCGAGTGCGTGCATCCACAGCTTGTCGGAGGTGCCAAAGCCGTGCTTGCACTTGTGCATATGCAACACCCAAACATGGACTTGGATGTTGCCATAGATGGACCGCCAACACCTCCAGCGGGAATGGCATGGAACATGGTTCCGCAGTATCGAGCAGTCACCGAGCCAGTGGAGAACATTGTGAACTTGTTCGACGAGCGCACCAATGTACTTCTTCAGCACCAATAGGGTAGTTTTTAACCTACACAGGATGTATAGGTACTGTAAAGATTGTATAATTTTTGACTGGGCTTTGTGTCGCCCTTTGCAGTATGCAAGCTTGTTAGCTTATGTGTTTTTCGCGTATGTTTTTTATGCGATGCCCTTTCGTTAGTCTGACGCTTTTGGATCTTAGCACCTTGCTAGCTTGTCAGTTGGGTTGCAACTGGGTTGGAGTTATCAAGGGTTCTATTGAAAGCAGAGTCAGCTACTCGGGTCATTGCAGTGTCGAATTATACATGTGACGAGGTCGTTAGGGGGGGTGCATCCCTCGAATGGAAAATGCGAATAAAAGTAAATAAGACAAGACTCATCGTTGAGGCACTTAGCTTTATTTATTTGGAGAATAACAGGAGGTACATTGTTCGGCTAAGTAGTTTGGCTGAGTAGCCTTATTATAAAGTAAAAACATCTAGGGGTGGAAACTTCACAGCCGCGCGACGTTCCATGGGTTGGAGTATTCGACTCCACTTTCTATGTCCTTCAGGCGATAGGCGCCACCTGGGATTACTTCAGTGACCACATAGGGTCCTTCCCATGGGGACTCAAACCTTAGGTGCCCCTCTGCTTTAGACATAGGACAAGGTCTCCTTCGACGCAGCCGTCGGCTATTGTAGTTGCGAAGGCACTGTGGGTAGATCATTGATCACTCCACCATGATTTCGCGTGCTTCATCCAGAAGGTCGACAGAGTCCTCGAGTGCAGCCATAGATTTGGCCTCGCTGTAGGCGACAACCCTTGGAGATTCGTAGTGCACTTCTGCGGGGAGGAGGAAATGGGTACCACTTTCTGGCCTAATCTTGAGCCCGTCTATCTCACCGCCTCTCTTCTCCTGCATTCCCTGCATCTGGCGAAGCTCCCGGATCTCTAGTAACCGGGTGTACATGCTTCCAGTTTATAAATTGTGGTTGTGCCATTTGCATGCGGCCAAATCCACGTAGATTACGTTTAAAAAAACCACCAATGTCAGAATACACTAGTAGAAAAGGGGTCTTTGGTCCACGGTCACGTTCCCAATCTGGGACAAAGATCTAAATCGAGGCAGAAATTGATCTAAATCACAAATTCTTCCACAAATTAATCGAGACAGAGATCTAAATCGAGGCATTTCATTAATTCAACCACACATTCTTCTAAACAAAGGTGTGATTTCACATCCTACATTAATTCAACCACTAGTCAACAATTTCACTTCCGCTGCCGCTGTCCTCCGAGCCACCGGCTTCCTCATCTTCGTCGGACGGAACCTCCACGATTTCCGCATTGTACGCGAGACAGAGCACCTCTTCGCGGTGAGCGGCAGCGATAACGATGAACTTGGTCCGTCCAGGGACGGACCAGAACCTCTCCTGCCCTTCTCGGTTGCGGAGATCCCGGTGCACCACGCGCCCGTAAACGATGCGGTTGCCAATCTTGGCCTTCTACTCCTTCTTGAACAGTGCCGGCCAGTACGGGCTGGCCGCCGCGTACCGGGGCAGCGCCCTCTTCCATGCGGGCATCTGGCGGCGGTGCGCCACGATTTCTCTCTCTATCACGGCTTCGCCGGGGACGAGGAGCGGAGCCACCGGCACCCCCGCATAGCTGATGCGCCATCCGTGTAGCACCATCGCGGCCGGCGGCGCGAGGATGTCGAAGTGCACGAACATCACCGCCTCGTAGAAGTTCAGCGAGGGCATCTCCATGGCGGCGCGATGGAGATTGGAGAGGGAGCGAGGGGTTGGACGACGCGGTGGAGATTGGAGAGGACGAGGGGATGGGCGATGAAGCGACGAGCTATGGCGCCTCCTATTTGTACACGAGGACGACGAAGCGACGAGCGGAATATCCAAGGGGCATTGGTCAGACAAAAGGAAGTAATGCAGGGTTAAGACAGATTAACGGGCGACTGATTTTTTTACTCCCAAGACTCTGGGGCCAATAGTTCAGACCGCTAGGTCAACAAGTACAACTATTACAACTTAAAAAAGGCACGGGGCTTAAGCTAAACAGAACTAGTTAACACACATCTCCTTGATCTTCCTAATCTTATCCCTATGCGCATCTTCCTGCGAGAGCAAGGATCGAATCGTCTGCTCCTTCCTTTTAGCATCTTCCTTGCACAGCTTCAATTGTTTCTCTGCATCTTTGCTCATGCACTTGTCAATACTCGTAGTTGTGAACTGCAGGACTTTGGCCTGGTGAAGATCCTTCTTTGCTTGAGTCAGTTCTTGCTCTGCTTTAGCCTTTAGGGCCAACGCCGCGTCCCTCTCCTTCTCAACTTTGCTAACCTTGTCTTCCACCCCCATGAGATCTCGCTTATGCTTGGTCGTGTCAACTGGTTCCCATAGATTCATCTCAACACTGTCAAGAAGTGAGCTGAATGCGGATTCTTTCAACTCAACAGTCATTTCCCATAGTTTGTCCAGCGTTTTCTCCATCGATTTGGGCCACTCTGGATCTACCCATTTGACAACACCGCAACTTCCGCCTTGCATCATTGCACGATGTCCCTGACACCGTAGAAACCTCCTGCCCGCGTTTCGTCCTTCGAACACTACAAATTTAGCAGGCACATATCCATGTTTACATAACAGAGGACTGTCTTCATACGCTAAACCGTGATAGTCGGCGTCATACATCGTCTGGTTGGCCTAACACATCATACGCGCATGAGTAAACGGAGTAGATCTGGCTCAAAAAATAGATAATTGTCCACGGATGATAGAGATAGAGATGAGACGACTCACATCGAAATCACCGTCCCTATCATCATGACGCGTTTCCTCGTCGTCTCCCCTTGAACCCATGGCGAGAGGGGGGGGTGGCTGCCGGAGAGGGGATTGGGATGGCAGCGCCGTCGGCTTGTGGCTACGGCAGGATTGGAGTGATGTGGGGAATGTGGCTTCGAGGGGAAGGAAGAGAAGTACGGGGAGGAAGAGAAGTACGGGGAGGAAGAGAAGTAATGGGGACGTGACACTGGGATATGGCCCGCTCAACTCGTGAGTCGTGACACTCGCAACAGGGAAGCCCCCGGTGTTGCTAGTTTGTCCAGAGCAAGCGTGGCCAATCATGCCGCAGAACAGACTACTCGCGGATCGATCTCACGAAAACCATCCCAATCGTCCAAGTGCCCCAATCGAACGGTATGTAACAATCGAGAAACAGAACAACTGTGTTAGGGAATGCCTTCTAGAAGACTCGGTCTAACGCTAAGGTTAGGGCTCTCCTAAGGTTAATTAGTATCCATGTGCGGTTTATGAAAAGAACATGCATCCAATGACACGGGTGGATCTAGCTGTGGTTAATGAGAAGAGCAGACATGCAATGACACCGATGATATGTGGTTTGTGGGAAAACACACATGCAATGACTCTGGTGATATGTAGTTTGTGGGAAGAACAGACATGCAATGACTCTAGCTGTGGTTAATGAGAAGAGCACACATGCAATGACACTGGTGGATCCATGTGTGGTTAACGAGAAGAACACACATGCAATGACTCTGGCTGTGGTTAATGATATAGTTTGTGAGAAGAACACACATGCAATGACTCTAGCTGTGGTTCATGAAAAGAGCAGACATGCGATGACACTAACTATGGTTCATGAAAAGAGCAGACATGCGATGCCATCGGTGGATCCATGTGTGGTCTATGAGAGGAACACACATGTAATTACACTGGTGGATCCTTACGTGGTTTGTGAGAATAACACACATGCAATGACACTGGTGGATCCATGTGTGGTTCATGGGAAGAACACACATGCAATGACACTGGTGGATATGTGGTTTGTGAGAAGAACACACATGCAATGACTCTAGCTGTGGTTCATGAAAATAGCAGACATGCGATGACACTAACTATGGTTCATGAAAAGAGCAGACATGCGATGCCACCGGTGGATCCTTGTGTGGTCTATGAGAGGAACACACATGCAATTACACCGGTGAATCCTTGCGTGGTTTGTGAGAATAACACACATGCAATGACACTGGTGGATCCATGTGTGGTTCATGGGAAGAACACACATGAAATGACACTGGTGGATATGTGGTTTGTGAGAAGATCACACATACAATGACTCTAGCTGTGGTTCATGAAAAGAGCAGACATGCGATGACTCTAACTGTGGTTCATGAAAAGAGCTTACATGCGATGCCACCGGTGGATCCATGTGTGGAGGAACACACATGCAATTACACTGGTGGATCCTTACGTGGTTTGTGTGAATAACACACATGCAATGACACTAGTGGATCCATGTGTGGTTCATGGGAATAACACCCATGCAATGACACTGGGTGGATCCATGTGTAGTTTGGGAGAAGAACACACATGCAATGACACTGGTGGATCCATGTGTGGTTCATGGGAAGAACACACATGCAATGACTTTGGTGATATGTGGTTTGTGAAAAGAACAGACATGCAATGACTCTATCTGTGGTTAATGAGAAGAGTAGACATGCAATGACACCGGTGGATCCATGTGTGGTTAATGAGAAGAACACACATGCGATGACACTGGGTGTGGTTCATGATATGGTTTGTAAGAAGAATACACATGCAATGACTCTAGCTGTGGTTCATGAAAAGAGAACGCATGTGATGACTCTCGCTATGGTTCATGGGAAGAGCAGACATACAATAACACGGGTGGATCCATGTGTAGTTCATGGGAAGAAAACACATGCAGTGGCACTGGTGTGTCCACGTGTCGTCTGTGGGAAGAACACACATGCAATGACACTGGTGGATCCATGTGTGGTTCATGGGGAGAACACACATGCAATGACACCGGTGATATGTGGTTTGTGAGAAGAACACACATGCATTGACTCTAGCTGTGGTTCATGAAAAGAGCACACATGCAATGACACTGGTGGATCCATGTGTGGTTCATGGGAAGAACACACATGCAATGACTCTGGTGGATCCATGTGTGGTCCGTGGGAAGAACACACATGCAATGACACTGGATGGATCCATGTGTGGTATGTGGGAAGAACACACATGCAATGACTCTGGTGGATCCATGTGTCGTCTTTGAGAAGAACACACATGCAATGACTCACGTGATATGTGGTATGTGAGAAGAACACACATGCAACGACTCTAGCTATGGTTCATGAAAAGAGCAGACATGCGATAACACTGGTGGATCCATGTGTTGTTCATGGGAAGAACACACATGCAATGCCACTGGTGGATCCATGTGTGGTCTGTGGGAAAAACACACATGCAATGACTCTGGTGATATGTGGTTTGTGAAAAGAACAAACATGCAATGACTCTAGCTGTGGTTAATTAGAAGAGCAAACATGCAATGACATCAGTGGATCCATGTGGGGTTAATGATAAGAACACACATGCAATGACACTAGGTCTGGTTCATGATATGTCTTGTGAGAAGAACACGCATGCAATGACTCTAGCTGTGGTTCATGGGAAGAACACACATGCAATGACACTGGGTGGATCCATGTGTGGTCTGTGGGAAGAACGCACATGCAATGATACTGGTGGATCCATGTGTGGTCTGTGGGAAGAATACACATGCAATGACACATGTGATATGTAGTCTGTGAGAAGAACACACATGCAATGACTCTAACTGCGGTTCATGAAAAGAGCTGACATGCGATGACACTGGTGGATCGATGTGTGGTTCATGGGAAGAACACACATGCAATGACCCTAGTGGATCCATGTGTGGTCTGTGGGAAGAACACACATGCAATGACTCTGGTGATATGTGGTTTGTGAAAAGAACAGACATGCAATGACTCTAGCTGTGGTTAATGAGAAGAGCAGACATGCAATGACACCCGTGGATCCATGTGTGGTTAATGAGAAGAACACACACGCAATGACACTGGGTGTGGTTCATGATATGGTTTGTGAGAAGAACACGCATGCAATGACTCTAGCTGTGGTTCATGAAAAGAGCAAACATGCGATGACTCTAACTGTGGTTCATGAAAAGATAAGACATGCGATGCCACCGGTGGATCCCTGTGTGGCCTATGAGAGGAACACACATGCAATGACACCGGTGGATCCTTACGTGGTTTGTGAGAATAACACACATGCAATGACACCGGTGGATCCATATGTGGTTCATGGGAAGAACACACATGCAATGACACATGTGATATGTGGTCTGTGAGAAGAACACACATGCAATGATTCTAGATGTTGTTCATGAAAAGAGTAGAGATGCGATGACACTAGTGGATCCATGTGTGGTCTGTGGAAAGAACACACATGCGATGACTCTGGTGATATGTGGTTTGTGAAAAGAACAGACTTGCAATGACTCTAGCTGTGGTTAATGAAATGAGCAAACATACAATGACACCGGTGGATCCATGTGTGGTTGATGAGAATAACACACATGCAATGACACTGGGTGTGGTTCATGATATGGTTTGTGAGAAGAATACGCCTGCAATGACTCTAGCTGTGGTTCTTGAGAAGAGCAGACATACAATGACACTGGTGGATCCATGTGTGGTTCATGGGAAGAACACACATGCAATGACACTGGTGGATCCATGTGTGGTTTGTGGGAAGAATACACATGCAATGACACTGGTGATATGTGGTATGTGAGAAGAACACACATGCAATGACTCTAGCTGTGGTTCATGAAAAGAGCAGACATGCAATGACACTGGTGGATCCATGTGTGGTTCATGGGAAGAACACACATGCAATGACACTGGTGGATCCATGTGTGGTTCATGGTGAGAACACACATGCAATGACACCGGTGATATGTGGTTTGTGAGAAGAACACACATGCATTGACTCTAGCTGTGGTTCATGAAAAGAGCACACATGCAATGACACTGTGGATCCATGTGTGGTTCATGTGAAGAACACACATGCAACGACTCTAGTGGATCCATGTGTGGTCTGTGGGAAGAACACACATGCAATGACACTGGGTGGATCCATGTGTGGTTTGTGGGAAGAACACACATGCAATGACTCTGGTGGATCCATGTGTGGTCTGTGAGAAGAACACACATGCAATGACTCAGGTGATATGTATTCTGTGAGAAGAAAACACATGCAATGACTCTAGCTGTGGTTCATGAAAAGAGGAGACATGCGATGACACTGGTGGATCCATGTGTGGTTCTTGGGAAGAACACACATGCAATGACACTGGTGGATCCATGTGTGGTCTGTGCGAAGAACCCACATGCAATGACTTTGGTGATATGTGGTTTGTGAAAAGAACAGACATGCAATGACTCTAGCTGTGGTTAATTAGAAGAGCAGACATGCAATGACATCGGTGGATCCATGTGGGGTTAATGATAAGAACTCACATGCAATGACACTAGGTGTGGTTCATGATATGTCTTGTGAGAAGAACACGCATGCAATGACTCTAGCTGTGGTTCATGGGAAGAACACACATGCAATGACACTAGGTGGATCCATGTGTGGTCTGTGGGAAGAACACACATGCAATGACACTGGTGGATCCATGTGTGGTCTGTGGGAAGAATACACCTGCAATGACACATGTGATATGTGGTCTGTGAGAAGAACACACATGCAATGACTCTAGCTGCGGTTCATGAAAAGAGCTGACATGCGATGACACTGGTGGATCGATGTGTGGTTCATGGGAAGAACACACATGCAATGACACTGGTGGATCCATGTGTGGTCTGTGGGAAGAACACACATGCAATGACTCCAGTGATATGTGGTTTGTGAAAAGAACAGACATGCAATGAATCTAGCTGTGGTTAATGAGAAGAGCAGACATGCAATGACACCCATGGATCCATGTGTGGTTAATGAGAAGAACACAAATGCAATGACACTAGGTGTGGTTCATGATATGGTTTGTATGAAGACCAGACATGCAATGACTCTAGCTGTGGTTCATGAAAAGAGCAAACATGCGATGACTCTAACTGTGGTTCATGAAGAGAGAAGACATGCGATGCCACCGCTGGATCCATGTGTGGTCTATGAGAGGAACACACATGCAATTACACCGGTGGATCCTTACGTGGTTTGTGAGAATAACACACATGCAATGACACTGGTGGATCCATGTGTGGTTCATGGGAAGAATACACATGCAATGACACTGGTGGATCCATGTGTGGTCTGTGGGAAGAACACACATGCAATGACTCTGGTGATATGTGGTTTGTGAAAAGAACAGACATGCAATGACTCTAGCTGTGGTTAATGAGAAGAGTAGACATGCAATGACACCGGTGGGTCCATGTGTGGTTAATGAGAAGAACACACATGCAATGACACTGGGTGTGGTTGATGATATGGTTTGTAATAAGAACATACATGCAATGACTCTAGCTGTGGTTCATGAAAAGAGGAGACATGCGATGACTCTAACAGTGGTTCATGAAAAGAGGAGAGATGCGATGACACTGGTGGATCCATGTGTGGTCTATGAGAGGAACACACATGAAATTACACCGGTAGATCCTTACGTGGTTTGTGAGAATAACACACATGCGATGACACTGGTGGATCCATGTGTGGTTCATCGGAAGAACACACATCCAATGACACAGGTGATATGTGGTCTGTGAGAAGAACACACATGCAATGACTCTAGATGTGGTTCATGAAAAGAGCAGACATGCGATGACACTAGTGGATCCATGTGTGGTCTGTGGAAAGAACACACATGCGATGACTCTGCTGATATGTGGTTTGTGAAAAGAACAGACATGCAATGACTCTAGTTGTGGTTAATGAAAAGAGCAGACATACAATGAAACCGGTGGATCCATGTGTGGTTAATGAGAAGAACACACATGCAATGACACTAGGTGTGGTTCATGATATGGTTTGTGAGAAGAACACGCATGCAATGACTCTAGCTGTGGTTCATGAGAAGAGCAGACATACAATGACACTGGTGGATCCATGTGTGGTTCATGGGAAGAACACACATGCAATGACACTAGTGGATCCATGTGTGGTTTGTGGGAAGAACACACATGTAATGACACTGGTGATATGTGGTATGTGAGAAGAACACACATGCAATGACTCTAGCTGTGGTTCATGAAAAGAGCAGACATGCAATAACACTGGTGGATCCATGTGTGGTTCATGGGAAGAACACACATGCAATGACACTGGTGGATCCATGTGTGGTTCATGGTGAGAACACAAATGCAATGACACCGGTGATATGTGGTTTGTGAGAAGAACACACATGCATTGACTCTAGCTGTGGTTCATGGAAAGAGCAGACATGCAATGACACTGGTGGATCCATGTGTGGTTCATGTGAAGAACACACATGCAACGACTCTGGTGGATCCATGTGTGGTCTGTGGGAAGAACACACATCCAATGACTCTGGTGATATGTGGTTTGTGAAAAGAACAGACATGCAATGACTCTAGCTATGGTTAATTAGAAGAGCAGACATGCAATGACATCGGTGGATCCATGCGGGGTTAATGAGAAGAACACACATGCTGTAACATCCCAAAATTTTCATCTCAAAATCATCATCATTGCATTCATTTCTTCATGGCACGTACTACCTTGCATTAAGTTTGTCCTCCAAAAATTTGGTGAAATTTAAAGACATTTTGGAGCACTTTTGCTAAATCCAAAACCTAGAAGAAAAGAAATTCTAAAGAAAAGAAAAGGAGGGAAAAGAATTTTAAACAGCAGCAGTTTTCTGGCCTTTTCGGCCCAACTGGCCCAACCAGCCCACCCGGGCCTCTCTCTCCCCCTCTCTGTCTTTTCTCACACCCCTGCTCACCCCACCCACTTACCTCCTGGACCCACGCCATGTCGACGCCACCTCACCTTCTTCCACGCGAACAGCCACCACCTCCTCCCCTCCTCTACCGTTTCCAAGTCCGGCCGAATTCGAGCGTTACCGCGAATAAATCACCATCACAGCCACCTCTACTTAACCCCTTCCCCTCCTCATCAGTTTCCCCCAACCATAGCCCCTGGAGAGCCCTCGGGCTCCCTAATTACCAGCTCAAACCACCGCCGTCCGAAGCTACTCCGGCGACGATTCCGGTGAGCTCCGGCCACGCCGCGCCCTTCTCTCTGCCCTATCTTGATTTCTGGGTCCTGGCGCATGTTTTAACCCTGGCCGCGTGCCTTCTTTTGCTCCAGGTCGATGACACGGTCTACTCCGGTGAACTTCCTCTACCGCCGCCGTCCACCGATTTTTCCGGTGAGGTTAGGGTTTCCGCCGCCTCCTTTTGGTCTCTGCTAGGTCGTGCTGACCTGGGCGCGTCTCACTAACACCATTGCTTGCTTGTCCGAGCCCCAGGCCGACATCTCCGATACAGAGCCACGCTTCGCCGTCGACGCAACTCCGGCGAGGGATCATGACAGAACCAGAGCACCCCCACGCCACCGTGACCTCCATCGAGACCCCCACGACCGCCTCGACCTCTGGTACGTGTCCATGGACTCCCTGCCCCTGTAGAACCACCGGAACGCTGTCGGCCGATGCTCCGCCGCCGCGTGCAGCTAGTCAGCGCCGCCCGTTTCTGGCCAGGCCCTAGGAGCCGTTAGATTTATCGTCAGCGGCTAGGATTAGATCGCGACCGAAGCGGTATGGGCTAATCAGATCCGTCTGTTTGTCACTTAAGATCTAACAGTCTGCAGCAGTCGATCCGACCGAACCGGTACGGACCAATAAGGTTGCGCCACGTCGTCTGGGCTATATTTTTAAATAGAAAAATAGACAGATTATGTATTAAACTTAGAAAAACAATATTTGATCCACAATTCAGAAAAATGCAAATTTGGTGTCTATGGATTCAGAAAAATAAGACCTTTATTATAGAGGCCTTTTTTCACACTTTTGCTTCTGAAAAATTTGAATTTTAGGCAGAACCTTTTTAGGAGTATTTTGCTCATAAAAATTATTCCATAAATTGTTTGGGGGTATTTCTTATGCCTTTAGATAGGGTATTTTAACCTCTGTACTGTAGACTATGTAAGTTATAGAGTTGTGATCATATCATTGCATTTTGCATGCATTCATATTTTTGTAATGTTTTATTGATTGAATTATTGTTGTTGTATTGTTCTTTGTGTAGATTGTGTAGATTGTGAAGTTTGTTGCTGTGAGGATTGTACCTATTCCCCTAGCTACCAAGGCAAGTGATATTTCATCTCATGTCCTATTATTTTCACTATTGCACTAGTGTTATTTTGGTAGATCTTAGCATGATAGGATTATTTATGTGTTAATATACTAGGCTATGCTACCCTATAGATTATATCATGGTAGTACTTCCTAGTTGAAAGACTTCGTATGCTAGAGTGCTTAGCCATGCTATTAGAATTCATGGGTGGAAAATACATATCAAGATAATATGGAAAGATATTATTTTGTTTGACTAAGAAAACAACTAATGTTAATGAAACACCTGGGTGGAATGGGACTTGCTTGGATTATGTTGAGTGGTTACTCAGGGGCCATGTCTATGCTCAGCTGGTGTATCACACTTGTGGATGGCCACCTAGGAACAAAGAGATTGGAGACGTTCATGTCACGAAGCTTCTAGTGTAGCCACATGGCATATGGGCTCTGCCTTGACCAACTAAGTTGCAAGAACTCAGCCAGACGGACAGAAGGTGGTAGTTATGTTAGGATGGAACGCGTCCGTGGTGGTCTGAGGGATTGCTTTTGAAAAGTCTTGTCTCGATGCATGTCGAGTCTTGTGGGGAAAGTGCACCACCTCTCGAGAGGGTAAAACTAAGTACTTAGCCGTGTCCCCGGTTATGGACAATTTCTGAGCCTCAAGACAATGAAGCAGTTCAATAATCTCCTCATCCAAATTTCTCTATGTTAAAACTTGTGGATGAACATGGGTAGAGGTTCAGTGATGTCTATCACTGGTACCTTAGTGTTTGAATGAGAAAGCTTACTCTTCAAAAACTATAAGTTAAAACTAGCTTTTAGCAAAGTCAGCCAAAACCACACTTAGCCATATATTCATGTAGTTGTTGGATTATACTAAGTATCTATGGTATCACTTGCCAATGCAATTCCAAATGTATTGACCCTTGTGGTTGTAACTTATGATGTTGCATGATACTCTGATGATGAGTAGGGTTGTGGGTCTACACTCGACATGTTTGCCTGTGGCGCATGAAGACAAAAGACTCTATTATTATGCTAGGTAATGTGAACCTTGAGTATCTTATCCTTGGGCTAAGTGAGTTGTAAGAACCATTATATTCCTAGATATGCGATGTAATAATGACCTTTGTTTCTGTGTACTTCATCTTAAACTGTGGGTGCTAGCATTTTGATCCAGGGACTAGCACTACAATCACTGGGATCTTACCTTATTATGGTGAGATCTTACAGATGGTATCAGAGCACTGTGTTGCCTGTAGGTTCGTGACCCTAGAATGTATTAGACTAAGGAAAACCCTTAGGAAAAATAACTTTATATTCAAACTTTACACTTGTCTTTCATCTCGTAAAACTTTCCCTAATCATCCTTTCTCATCTATTTTTGTAGATGTCCACCATCAATGAATCTGTCAAAAAGGGACCACTGATGACTATGGCCCTTGAGTGTGAGACATAATTTCCCAAGGCACTCAAGAACCTCATGATCGGCTTGGGAATGAATGGTGGAGCCGTGTATAAGGGATTTCCTGTGTTAGACGAAGGACAAGAGTATTGGTGGGTGCAACTCCATTTGTACAAGAACAAGGAATATGATCCCAAGAGTACGGGATTCTGCATGTTCACCAACTCTGAAATGCACACGTCATTCTTTGACTCTGCAAGGAATGCTGCGTGGAAAGCCATTGAGGAACTTGGGGAAAAACTCAAGTATAGAATGCTCAATACTCAGGAGGATCTCAAGGAGGAGAAACGTCTTGTCCAAGTCTCAAAGGCCATTGTAAAACGCCTAAGTAAAGATATCATAGGCTTGGCTTTGGAGCTATGCGACCAAGACAAGCAGATTGCTGCCAAGGATGCCCAGATTGCTACCTTGGTTAAGAAGGAGTGAGATACTAGTTGGACCTCCACCCTTGGCATTTTATCATGTTAGTATTTTGATCATACCAACCTATGTGGTATGGCAAAAATAAGTTATGTCTGGAACCTTGACTTCTTGAGTTGAATAATGTATTGCTACTTGGAATGTTTTGTTGGTTGATTTTTATTTTGTGACTTGTGTTTTCTTCTCTAGAGTTGTGTTGTTACTAATTTTCTCCATGCTATGCAAAGATGCCGAATTTTGTCTACAACACGGTCGAGGACTTCAAGGGAACTCGCTTTGGGACTCGTATGTTGGAGCTTGTTGGTGTGCTCGCTCTTCCAATCCCTACCATTTAGGGACTTCAGCCGAGGAAGTTTCAGAGGAAGGACTTATGGGGATTCAGAGTTACCCAGCCAGGATGTGAGACAGAGCCCCAAACTGGGGAGATTGCCTTCATGATGACATGGAGAGGGGCCTCGACGTCGCTATGCAGGAGCTGTTGGGACGCCTATGTGGACATCACTCTTCTGAGATCAGGAGCCACTACTTCCACTTCTTTGGGAGACACGACGAGGATGGAGAGCCTATTGTGTTGGATGAGGCCACTAGGGAGTCTATCAAGCCCGTGCGTCACCACCTCCAGGACTTAGAGAGCCTTATCAGACACCTTGATACTGATAGGACTAACGTGATGCTTAGCAACGATGAACTACGAGTCCAACTTAAGGAGAAGGACAAGGCCTTCCAAGAACAGGAAAATCGAATCAAGGAAATGGAGAAGAAGTTTGAAGACCAGGAGAAGAAATTCAAGAGCCAAGAGAAGAGAGTTCAAGAGAAGAACAAGAAGCTCAAAGACTTGGAGACCGAGTTAGAGCTTGAGGACATTGAGCTGGAAGCGGATCACGAGGTGATAGAGAGGCTACGCACATAGAAGAGAGAATTCCAGACAAAGATCGATGCTTTGACTACAAGTTTGGAGGAATACAAGGCAGGATTCGCTGCAGCAGGACTTGCACTAGTGGAGGAGGAAGTTGTCATGGAGGAGTAGTGATACTTATCCATCTATCTATCGTTTATTTATTATCGAGTTGCATAGATCATACCGACTTGTGGGTGACTATGCTAGTATGTTTATTTTCGCAAAATCTGTTATTGTTGTGATTGAACTTGCATGTACTTGTTTGATTGGTTGTTATGTTATTTGGGTTATCTATCATTACTTACCCTTATTAAACCCAGAGATGCCTCCTCGACGCAACAACGAAGATAACAATGACAATGGCAATGGAATGCAGCAAATGATAGCTGCACAGACTCAATTGATGCAAATGATGACTCAATTCATGGCGAACCAGAATCAGAACAACAATAATAACAATAACAACAACCAGAACAATCCACCACCTCTGGATATGTTGACCAGATTTCTAAGGCTGAGACCTGGTAAGTTCTCTGGTACAACTGACCCCATGGTAGCAAATGATTGGCTACGCTCTGTGAATAAGGACCTAGTCACAGTAGGATGCATAGATGCAGAAAAGGTTAGATTCGCAGCACACTTATTGGAAGGTCATGCAGCTACTTGGTGGGACAATTTCCAAGTTACTCACCCTATTGAGGAAGTAACTTGGGCAATGTTTGAGGATGGATTTCGCACCACTCACATCTCTTCTGGAATAATGGGGTTGAAGAAAAAGGAGTTTCACAACCTCAAGCAGCGCCACTGCAATATTTCTGAGTACATCGAAGAGTTCAACAATCTGTCACGTTATGCACCAGATGATGTTGACACTGACGCAAAGAGAAAGGAGAAATTCCTGGATGGATTGAATGATGAAATATCTATGCAACTATCTGTTGCTTATGTTCCAACCTATCAATCTTTGTGTGATAAAGCTACCATCCTAGAAAACAAGATGAAGCAAGTGGAAGGTAGAAAGAGAAAGCACTATTTTGATAAGTTTGGATCGGGATCACCTCACAAGCGCTCTCATGGTGAAGGAAGTGGGAGTTCAGGATTCCACAAGAATGGGAATCATAATAACCATCGTAACAACAACCACCACCATGATGGAAACAATCATCGTGGATATAACAAAAGTGGATTCAGGAACAACCACAATGGTCATGGCCATGGGAACCAAAATGGTCAGAATCGTCACAGTCAGCCAGCAAAGAAAGACATCAGTCAGGTGGAATGTTTCTAGTGCAAGAAGATAGGGCACTATGCTAATGAATGCCCAGAGAAGAAGGCTGATGGGGCTAATCCGAACCAATTTCAAAAGGGTCATGTGAATCACATCAATGTGGAGGAAATTCAAGAAGGATCTGATGCCGTGATCGGTAAGTTCAAGATTAATTCCTTTCCTGCACTTATCCTTTTCGATACCGGCGCATCACATTCATTCATTTAAAGAGCATTTGTAATCAAAAACGAACTCTCCACTGAAACCATTGGATAAGCTCCCCAGGTGGAGAAATGATAGTAAATTCTGGCTGCCGACAGATAATCCTAGAAATTGGGAAAAACAAGTTTCCAGTTAATTTAATAATCCCAGAGTCCCAAGGATTAGATGTAATATTAGGGATGGACTGGTTGACCCGTTATGAAGGAGTGATAGATTGTGCCAAACGAACTGTTATGCTCACCACCCCAGAAAAGAAAAGGATCAGGTTCAAGTCTAACTTTGAACCCAAGGGGAGCAAGGTAAATTCTCTTAAGGGGGTTAGCCTAGATAGTGTACCAATAGTGAAGGAGTACCCAGATGTGTTCCGCGAAGAATTACCTAGCATACCGCCAGATAGGGATGTGGAGTTTTTGATAGATCTACTGCCAGGAACTGGACCTATAGCAAAGAGACCCTACAAAATGTCGGTGGACGAGTTAAAAGAACTCAAGAAACAGCTGGGAGAACAGTTGGTAAAGGGATTTATCCAACCAAGTTCTTCGTCTTGGGGAGCGCCAGTTTTGTTTGTTGAGAAGAAGGATCGAAGCAAAAGGCTATGCATAGATTATCGTTCGCTTAATAAAGTGACCATAAAGAATAAATATCCCCTGCCTAGAATAAATGATCTCTTCGATCAGCTAGAGGGAGCATGTGTGTTCTCAAAAACTGATCTCTGATCAGGATACTTCCAACTAAAGATTAGAGAACATGATATACCCAAGACCGCATTTACCACTAGATATGGGTTGTATGAATATACAGTGATGCCGTTTGGATTAACTAATGCACCGGCCTATTTCATGAACATGATGAATAAGGTATTCATGGAATTCCTTGTCAAGTTTGTAGTGGTATTCATCGACGACATCTTGGTATATTCCAAGAGCAACAAAGAACATGAAGAACACTTACGCCTCATTCTGGAGAAACTCAGGGAACACAAACTTTATCCCAAGTTCAGCAAATGTGAACTCTGGCTGAATGAAGTGGGTTTTCTTGGGCACATAGTATCTGGTAATGGGATAGCTGTTGATCCAGCAAAAGTGGCAGCTGTGACAGAATGGGAACCTCCTAAATCGGTTAAAGAAATCCGTAGTTTCCTAGCCTAGCAGGGTACTATCGGAGGTTCATTGAAAATTTCTCTAAGATAGCAAAGCCTATGACTGATCTACTAAAGAAAGTGAAGATGTTTAATTGGACAGAAGCTTGTGAAACCAGCTTTCAGGAGTTGAAGAAGAGACTAGTGTCAGCACCAGTGTTATGTTTGCCAGATCTTGAGAAAGACTTTCAAGTATATTGTGATGCATCACCAAGGATTAGGAGGTGTACTGATGCAGGAAGGTAGAGTTGTAGCTTATGCATCAAGGCAACTCAAAAATCATGAAGGAAACTATCCTACTCATGACCTAGAGTTGGCATCAGTTGTACATGCAATAAAAACATGGAGGCATTATCTTATGGGAAAACGTTGTGAAATGTTCACTGATCACAAGAGTCTGAAATACATTTTTACACAGAAAGAACTCAACATGAGACAAAGAAGATGGCTAGAACTTATCAAAGATTACGACTTAAGTTTGCAATACCACCCTGGAAAGGCAAATATTGTAGCCGATGCATTAAGTCGCAATGTTTATGTAAATGGCCTCAACAAAGGAGAATTGTCGGAAGAGTTGTGTGCGCAATTTAGGGAGTTGAGATTAGAGATAGTGCCTGAAGGGTACCTTGCATCCTTGGAAGTGCAACCCACACTGATGAACATAATTCAAGAAGCCCAAAAGATGGACAAAGAAATAGAAGAAATCAAAAGTAAGGTTAGTGAAGGCAAGTCAAAAGGATTTCATGTAGACGAACAAGGAATCTTATGGTACGGAAAACGTATATGTGTTCCGCAGGATCTTGAGCTTAAGAAGTTGATCTTACAAGAAGCGCACAACTCACCATATTCAATTCGTCCTGGCAACACCAAGATATATATGGATGTTAAGGAAAGATTTTGGTGGAATAATTTAAAGAAGGATATAGCAGAGCACATTGCCTTGTGCGACGTGTGTAGTCGTGTAAAAGCAGAACATGAGAAACCGGTGGGATTATTACAACCACTGCCAATACCTGATTGGAAATGGGATAAAATTGGTATGGATTTTATCACTGGGCTACCAAGGACTAAATCTGGATACGATTCCATATGGGTTATTGTTGACCGCTTGACAAAAGTGGCTCATTTCATACCAGTGAAGACCACTTATACAAGTGCAAAGCTAGCCAAGATATACATGAATAGAATTGTATGTTTGCATGGGGTGCCTAAAAGTATCGTGTCTGATAGAGGAACTCAATTCACTTCGCACTTTTGGTGACAACTTCATGAATCATTGGGAACTCGACTAGAATTCAGCACTGCATTTCATCCACAAACGGATGGGCAGACAGAAAGGACCAATCAAATATTGGAAGATATGCTAAGAGCTTTTGCGTTAGATTATGGATCTAGTTGGGATGAAAGTCTACCATATGCGGAGTTTGCTTACAATAACAACTATCAATCAAGCAGAGAAATGGCTCCGTTTGAATTCCTTTATGGAAGAAAGTGTACTACACCGTTGCTATGGAATGGAGTAGGAGAAAGAAATTTGTTCGGGCCAGACCTAATAAAGGAGGCTGAAGAGAAAGTCAAGATGGTAAGGGATAGGCTAAAGGTAGCCCAATCTCGGCAAAAGAGCTATGCAGATCCAAAACGTAGAGAAGTCACCTATGAGGTTGGTGATAGAGCTTATCTCAGAGTATCACCATTTCGTGGTGTGAAGAGATTTGGAATCAAAGGAAAATTAGCACCACGGTATGTGGGACCCTTCAAGATTTTGAGCCATAAAGGAGATGTGGCATACGAGATAGAATTACCAGAATCTCTGTCAGCAGTTCATAATGTATTTCATGTCAGTCAGCTGAAAAAGTGTCACCCAGAGATGGAAGAAACCTCGTTAAAAGACACTATACCATTAGAGGAAGTTCAGCTAGATAATGATCTCACTTATGAAGAAAAACCTATTAAGATTCTAGAGACAGCAGAAAGAATTACCCGTACCAAGACAATCAAATTCTGCAAAGTGCAGTGGAACCATCACACTGAATCAGAAGCAACGTGGGAGCGAGAGGATGAACTTCGGAGAGATCACCCTCACCTATTTGCTAGCCAACCCGAATCTCAAGGGCGAGATTCATCTTAAGGGGGTTAGATTTGTAACATCCCAAAATTTTCATCTGAAAATCATCATCATTTCATTTATTTCATGATGGCATGTACTACCTTGCATTAAGTTTGTCCTCCAAAAATTTGGTGAAATTTAGAGACATTTGGAGCACTTTTGCTAAATCCAAAACCTAGAAGAAAAGAAATTCTAAAAGAAAAAGAAAAGGAGGGAAAAGAATTTTAAACAGCAGCAGTTTTCTAGCCTTTTCGGCCCAACTAGCCCAACCAGCCCACCCGGGCCTCTCTCTCACCCTCTCTGTCTTTTCTCACACCCCCTGCTCACCCCACCCACTTACCTCCTGGCCCCACGCCACGTCGACGCCACCTCACCTTCTTCCACGCGAACGGCCACCACCTCCTCCCCTCCTCTGCCGTTTCCAAGTCCGGCCGAATTCGAGCGTTACCGCGATTAAATCACCATCACAGCCACCTCTACTTAACCCCCTCCCCCTCCTCATCAGTTTCCCCAACCACAGCCCCTGGAGAGCCCTTAGGCTCCCCAATTACCAGCTCAAACCACCGCCGTCCGAAGCTACTCCGGTGACGATTCCGGTGAGCTCCGGCCACGCCGCGCCCTTCTCTCTGCCCGGTATTGCCGAGTCCTGGCGCGTGTTTTAACCCTGGCCGCGTGCCTTCTTTTGCTCCAGGTCGACGACACGGTCTACTCCGACGAACTTCCTCTACCGCCGCCGTCCATCAATTTCTCCGGTGAGGTTAGGGTTTCCGCCGCCTCCTTTTGGTCTCTGCTAGGTCATGCTGACCTGGGCGCGTCTCACTAACCCTGTTGCTTGCTTGTCCAAGCGCCAGGCCGTCATCTCCGACATAGAGCCGCGAGCTCCGCCGGGACCGTGACTGAACCAGAGCACCCCCACGCCACCGTGACCTCCATCGAGACCGCCACGACCGCCTCGACTTCTGCTACGTGTCCACGGACTCCCTTCCCCTATAGAACCACCGGAACGCTGTCGGCTGACGCTCCGCCGCTGCGCA
The DNA here is from genome assembly GCA_910589775.1 of Avena eriantha. Classification (NCBI taxonomy): domain Eukaryota; kingdom Viridiplantae; phylum Streptophyta; class Magnoliopsida; order Poales; family Poaceae; genus Avena; species Avena eriantha. The sequence goes on along the minus strand of OU342741.1, from coordinate 479,810,103 downwards.
CAGCTAGTCAGCGCCGCCTGTTTCCGGCCAGGCCCTAGGGGCCGTTAGATTTATCGTCAGCGGCTAGGATTAGATCGCGACCGAAGCGGTATGGGCTGATCAGATCCGTCCGTTTGTCACTTAAGATTTAACAGTCTACAGCAGTCGATCTGACCGAACCGGTACGGACCAATAAGGTTGCGCCACGTCGCCTGGGCTATTTGTTTAAATAGAAAAATAGACAGATTATGTATTAAACTTAGAAAATCAATAACTTTTGATCCACAATTCAGAAAAATGCAAATTTGGTGTCTATGGATTCAGAAAAATAAGAACTTTATTATAGAGGCCTTGTTTCACACTTTTTCTTCTGAAAAATTTGAATTTTAGGCAGAACCGTTTTAGGAGTATTTTGCTCATAAAAATTATTCCATAAATTATTTGGGGGTATTTCTTATGCCTTTAGATAGGGTATTTTAACCTCTGTACTGTAGACTCTGTAAGTTATAGAGTTGTGATTATATCATTGCATTTTTCATGCATTCATATTTTTGTAATGTTTTATTGATTGAATTATTGTTGTTGTATTGTTCTTTGTGTAGATTGTGTGGATTGTGAAGTTTGTTGCTGTGAGGATTGTACCTATTCCCCTAGCTACCAAGGCAAGTGATATTTCATCTCATGTCCTATTATTTTCACTATTGCACTAGTGTTATTTTGGTAGATCTTAGCATGATAGGATTATTTATGTGTCACTATACTATGCTATGCTACCCTATAGATAATATCATGGTAGTACTTCCTAGTTGAAAGACTTCGTATGCTAGAGTGCTTAGCCATGCTAATATAATTCGTGGGTGGAAAATACATATCAAGATAGTATGGAAAGATATTATTTTGTTTGACTAAGAAAACAACTAATGTTAATGAAACACCTGGCTGGAATGGGACTTGCTTGGATTATGTTGAGTGGTTACTCAGGGGCCATGTCTACGGTCAGCTGGTGTATCACACTTGTGGATGGCCACCCAGGAACAAAGAGATTGGAGACGTTCTTGTCACGAAGCTTCTAGTGCAGCCACATGGCATATGGGCTCTGCCTTGACCAACTAAGTTGCAAGAACTCAGCCAGACGGAGAGAAGGTGGTAGTTATGTTAGGATGGAACGAGTCCGTGGTGGTCTGAGGGATTGCTTCTGAAAAGTCTTGTCTCGATGCATGTCAAGTCTTGTGGGGAAAGTGCACCACCTCTCGAGAGGGTAAAACTAAGTACTTAGCCGTGTCCCCGGTTATGGACAATTTCTGAGCCACAAGACAGTGAAGCAGTTCAATAATCTCCTCATCCAAATTTCTCTAAGTTAAAACTTGTGGTTGAACATGGGTAGAGGTTCAGTGATGTCTATCACTGGTACCTTAGTGTTTGAATGAGAAAGCTTACTCTTCAAAACCTATAAGTTAAAACTAGCTTTTAGCAAAGTCATCCAAAACCAAACTTAGCCATATATTCATGTAGTTGTTGGATTATACTAAGTATCTATGGTATCAATTGCCAAAACAATTCCAAATGTATTGACCCTTGTGGCTGTAACTTATGATGTTGCAGGATACTCTGATGATGAGTAGGGTCGCGGGTACACTCGACATGTTTGCCTGTGGCGTATGAAGACAAAAGACTCTATTATTATGCTATGTAATGTGAACCTTGAGTATCTTAGCCTTGGGCTAAGTGAGTTGTAAGAACCATTATATTCCTGGATATGCGATGTAATAATGACCTTTGTTTCTGTGGGTGCTAGCATTTTGATGCAAGGACTAGCACTACAATCACATGGATCTTACCTTATTATGGTGAGATCTTACACATGCAATGACACTGGGTGTGGTTCATGATATGGTTTGTGAGAGGAACACGCATGCAATGACTCTAGCTGTGGTTCATGTGAAGAACACACATGCAATGACCCTGGGTGGATCCATGTGTGGTCTGTGGGAAGAACACACATGCAATGACACTGGTGGATCCATGTGTGGTCTGTGGGAAGAACACACATGCAATAACACAGGTGATATGTGGTCTTTGAGAAGAACACACATGCAATGACTCAAGCTGCGGTTCATGAAAAGAGCAGACATGCGATGACACTGGTGGATTCATGTGTGGTTCATGGGAGGAACACACATACAATGACACTAGTGGATCCATGTGTGGTCTGTGGGAAGAACACACATGCAATGACTCTGGTGATATGTGGTTTGTGAAAAGAACAGACATGCAATGACTCTAGTTGTGGTTAATGAGAAGAGTAGACATGCAATGACACCGGTGGATCCATGTGTGG